>JAXCMG010000011.1:37426828-37471566 GCA_034642415.1 Podarcis siculus
TATAATATGACATTGTTATAATGAGGCTATTATTGGATTATTGCAATTGAAAACTAATAAAAAAAATTCACCCCAAAAAAATCAGGAGACGTAGTAAATGAGCAGCAGCAGCAGCAGCTGAGGAGGTCAAGGCAGCAGCACGACAGCCCTGCAAGGTCGGCCTGTCCTCTTCCCTCCCTCCCTCCCTCCCTCCCTCCCTCCCTCCTTCCCTCTCTCTCTCTCTCTCTCTCTCACCCGGACGCCCTTCACCACCGTGATGTTGTCATTCTCGTCCGCCTCGAAGGTGACCCTCCGCGGGGCGCTGCCTCCGCCGCCCATCGCGACCCGGCTGCCGACTAGGCCGCAAAGAAGCAGAAGACGGGACAAGGTGCCCGAGGGAGACCCGCGCCACGCCCACCGACGCGCGATTGGCCCGCCGCCCCTCCAGGCCCGCCCACCGCCCACAGCGCGCAGGGCTCCCGTTGGCTCGGGAGCTAGTTGCCCTGGGCAACAGCCCGCCCCGGCGTGTCCACCAGGCCGGGTGGAAAGTTTTTTCCGACTCGTGGGTTTCCCGACAGAACTTGTGGGAGCTGAGAAGGGGGGAAGACTTCAATTCCCAGGATGCCCTGCGGCAAAGGGGTGTGTTCGCAAGGCAGGCTGGGTAAAAGGGAGTCTGCCTGAGAGTCAGGCCGCAAATCACGCGCGGGAGCCGCAATGGATTGTGGGCTGTGTAGTTCAAGCCTTCAGATGTAGCTGCTGCTTTTATTGCTCTTTTATTCTACTTCCTTAACTGAATTTTAAAAGCGGCAAAGCAGGTTGCGGGGGGAGAAGGAATAGGAAACGGTTTGAAGCTGTCAGTAAACTGTCAACGAGGAAGTATGGCACAGCTAATGCAGTTTACTAGTGCAATTTTTGTATCTATAATAATACAGTACAATAATAAAGAATACAATGATGAAAAGGATGTGTGGTCTATAATTTCAGTGGGTTCTGCAGTCTAATCACGCAAAATTTCTCCCCGAAAAAAATAAATTTTATATATCACCTTGGACTGTACTAAATCCTATCACTTGTGGTACCTCAATAATTGGGGGTTGTTGGTTTTTTTTAAGGATTACTTTCCCCCCACCCTCCTCCCTAGGTTTTTAGCTGTTTCTATTTTAGCTGTAAGGCACATGTCAGGGAAGGAGGCAGCATATAAATAAATATAATAATACTAATACCTGGCTCCCCTGAGCCAAAAGCACAAATTGCTAAGTCCAGGTAATTGAGATCAGAAGTCTTCCCAAATTGCCATTGTGATTGGTGCCCCTGCCAAAATATGCGAGATCAGAGCCTTGTTATTTAGATATCAGTCCAAATTTTATTTATTACAGTGGTACCTCGGTTGCATACGCTTCAGGTTACATACGCTTCAGGCTACATACTCCGCTAACCCAGAAATTTCAGCTCGGGTTAAGAACTTTGCTTCAGGATGAGAACAGAAATTGTGCTCCGGCGGCGCGGCAGCAGCGGGAGGCCCCATTAGCTTAAGTGGTGCTTCAGGTTAAGAACAGTTTCAGGTTAAGAACAGACCTCTGGAACGAATTAAGTACTTAACCCGAGGTACCACTGTACTACATTTACATCCCATCCTTCCTCCAAGGATCTCAGGATGCCTACATGGCCCCTCCTCCTCTTCATGCCACCCTCCCAACAACCTTGTAAGGTAGGTTAGGCAGAGAGAGAGAGTGACTAAACCCAAGGTCACCCAGTTAACTTAGTGGCGGAGTGGGGATTTGAACCCTAGTCTCCTGGGTCCCAGTCCAGCAATCCAACCACTAGGCCACACTGACAAGCTCTGAAATAGCAATTCTATATAAGCCAAACTTAACAGGATTCACTGTTAGGGCTATAAAGGTCAGCACCAACACTTTGAATTGTGCTTGGAAACTTAGCAGCTTCAGCTCATGCCAGATGCATCTGGGTGCATCCTGATAAGGTTGGGCAGCCAAAAGCACATTACACTAAGCTACCACCCCAGCAGGTACGCTGCCTTCCCTGTTCTGTGCAGGAAGAAGGCTGAGGGCATATTGACAAGGGCAAAAAATGGAAGTGTGGGTTTGAAGTAATAGCATATCGAACAACCACACATTGCAAGGAAGGAAGGAAGAACGATTCCCACCCAGCCTGCACACACGTAGCCCCAGTATTACAGAGAGACCTGTCGTCAGCATAAACGCAAGGGAGTCTCTTCTTGGCATCCGAAGCAAATTGATGCATGAAGCAGAAAAGCAGGCCTGCCATGACGTTAAGCACCGAGGCACCAGGTGGAGAAGATAAGGTTCAACGGGAGCTCGAGGGGGGAAACCTATTAGCAGTGGATTGTGGCATTGTGTCTCTCCCTCATTTGCCACAAACAGAAACCAACTTTTGATTGAGTACGAGGCCATTTCCCCCCGCGATGAACCTCGTTGGGATTTAAAGGCTGTGTGGAAACAGTTCGTCAAAAGAGCAGTTGGTTTATGTATTGAAAACACCAAGGCTTGGGGGGGGGGGGGGGGGAGGGTAATTTAGGTTCAAATTAAGCCTCTTGAAGAGAAAAGTCATAGCCAAAGAGCAAAGAGGATTCCACACACACCGAAAGCCATCAAAACCACCAGCCAGTTTCTGGAGAAATTCCAGCTCACCTCATTAGGAAAGTGGTGGTTTTTTGGTTTGGGTTTTTTTAGGGTTCAATCTCCAGTTAAAAAAAAAACACCAAGCAGCAACTGAACGGAAAGACTTGTTTTTCTGAGACCCTGGGAGGGTCTACCTCTGAAGGCAGACATTCCTGGGTGAAATGGGACAATTAGACTCACCTGCTGTAAGGCAACTTCCTCTGTGCCTATATTTTGATGTTTTCCTCCGGTAAGTTCAAGTTTGCTTTTCAATTATAATCCCGTGCTTCGAGATTGCAAAGCCTCATCCCACCAAACAATATCGGGAACCTATTGTAGAAAGTTATTTCTCTCCAGCTGCCAGTTTAAATGCTGAGTGGCCTCGGCTAATTGGACCTTTATTAGAGTTCTTACCTGCCATTCACCGGAAAGTCCCAAGGCAGGCTACAACAATGTAAAAACACAATCCTTTATTACTTTGGGGGGCTCCTTGGCAATCTAGAAAATCACCGGAAGAATATGAACACACACAAACACGCACACTTGCCACAACGCGGAATGGAATGGAACTTCCAAAAGTATTTAATACCTCGTGCGCAGTGACGTTTTAGTATCCAATTGTGTTTAGAAGCTGAGAACACAGGCTTTTCTTGCGCTAACAAATGTCCTATGGCCCACAAAATCTTCATGCCATCATTTTATTATCATTATTATGCATGAAGGTGCCACTTCACTCTTCGGTGTTTTATTGCAACCACCTAAAACGGCTACCCCTCTAGAATGTGGCCGTGTTGGCTTGAAACAGTATTCTAACACACTGTCCCATTAGCAGAGTAGTTCCCAAACCGTTTTCAGGCCACTGCCTACTTGGCTCCATAAACCCATCCCCGGTGCCCTTGCCCTACAAAAAGCATTACTCAGAATAGTGTAGGGTTACCAGATGTCCCCGGATTTGTGAATAAGTCCCCAGACAAATTCCATCCCCGGAATATCCCCAGATTTCATTTAATGTCCCTGGGAAACGCAGCAGCGGCAGTCTCAGCAGCCCGGAGCAGTTGGCTCTGGCTAGCTTCAGGAGCTGCTCAGAAGTCCCCCTAGGATGGTGGTGCAGGGGCTCTCAGACGCAGCTTCCGGGCTGCCTCCACCTTCCCTGAGCCCAGCAACTAAGCTGTGAAGGGAGGCTTCATGCTGCCTATCAGAGCAACCTCCCAACTCCTACTTGCATGCAAGCGGGAGGGGGCAGGGATCTCCCAGGCAACGGGAAGCCTCCCGTCCCAACTGAGGGATCCTCGCCCCCTCTTGCTTGCATGCAAGTAGGAATGGGATTGGGACTGCTCCAATGGGAAGGGAGGCATCACGCTGTCCGAGCCTCACCACCCCCACCGCCCCCCTCGGCCCTCCTTCTCTGCCTTCCATGCCTGACCCACCGTGCACCACTTCACCACCACCACCACCACCACCACCGAAGAACCAACAACTCAGGGGCTGCCCAGGTTCATGGAGAAAGAAGATAGAAACCTCGGAAGAAGGGGAAACGTGGCAGTTGCAGTCAAGGCGGCAGCCGCCCCTCTGCCACCGCCATCACGGCAGCAGCAAAGTCCCAAACATGTATTATTTATTTATTTATTTATTTATTTATTTAAAGTGTCCCCGGATTCATTGAAAAAAATCTGGTAACCTAAGAATAGTGATTTGCACAACCCACTGAGGAATATAACATCACAATAAGATTCAAAACAATAATAATTAATTGCACCCTTTTGTGGGTTCCCCAGCGGCTGCTGCCATGACCAAGCTAAGTTTCCTGATTCATCACAATGCTGTGGGTATTGAAGAAATCGACTAGAAATCCCACTGCACAGGACAGCTTCCATCATCTCCAGTGGTAGCCCCAAGACCTACTTTCCTCAATCCCATTTTGACTTGGAAGTTTTCCTTTCCAGGCTGAGTGGAGAAAGACGGACTAGAAGTGGCAGGGACACTGCCCAAACATCAAAGCAAGGCCTGTCTGACTTATTTGCTTATTGCTCTAGTGAGGAAGCACCCAGACCCCATTATGAAAAAGCCCAGGCGGCCTAATAGGCAATTCTGCTGTAATACACACTGTAATAAAATGGTTGTCTGTAGATATCTGTGTGTTCCGATTGGTTCTGTGGTTTGGAGATCAAAAGTGAAGGCCTATGGAACTTTTGAGTCAGGGGGCATTCACTGGACCCGTTTGCCCTAGACCACCCTTGTTTGAGGACTGGGACATTCGCAGGGAAACCAAAATGCTTGTTTACAAAGCTATTGTACTACCAACCTTACTGTATGCTTGTGAAGCATGCACCACTTATAAACACCATCTCCAACTCCTCAAAAGATTCCATCAACGGTGTCTCTGAAAATTTTTACACATCACTTGGGTAGACAGGCAAACTCATGCCAGTGTACTGGAAGAAGCAAAGATCACCAGTATCAAAGAGATGATTCTTCAACATCAACTTCGTTGGACTGGTCATGTTGTGTGGATGCCTGATTATCATCTTCCAAAGCAACTACTCTATTCTGAACTTAAAAATGGAAAGCACAATGCTGGTGGTCAACAAAAGAGGTTTGAAGACTCTCTCAAGGCAAATAAAAAAAAATGTAGTATAAACACTGACAACTGGGAAACACTGGCCTGCGAGCACTCCACCTGGAGAACAGCCTTTACCAAAGGTGTCATGGACTTTGAAGACACTTGAACTCAGGACGTAAGGGAGAAACATGCTAAGAGGAAGGCACACTTGGCAAATCCACACCGTGATCAACTCCCGCCTGGAAACCTATGTCCCCATAGCTGTCAGCTCACAGATTTGAAAATAAGGGACCAGCAGCCTTGAAAATAAGGGACCAGCAGCCAAAATAAGGGACCTGCAGCCTCACCTGTTCCAGGCACTCCAGTCTTCCTGTCCTCCTGCAGTCTGGTCAAACTCATGCTGGTGGCTTCGAGAACACTGTCCAACCAACTTTGTAACCAGAGGTTCAACTGAATAGAATCTGAATCACATGCACCACAAGGCCTATGCAGCCTCAACTTAAGATGGCTCCCCAGCCTGGCTTTGCACGGCAAAGTTTGCAGCAGCACGTGCAACAAAATGGCGTCCAGCATTCAAAAAACCCCTCAGCTTGCATTAACTAGCCACACACAAGGCATGCAAGCTCCACCCCTCAGTCGTTCTTAGACTTCTTATTGGGTGAGCAAGCAACACAGTTGGAGCCTCCCTCCTCCCTGGCCGGCAGGGAGGGAGGGAGAGGACCTGCTTCCTTTGAATTTTATGGGACATCATTTAAGGGACATCCATCAATAAGGGACAGCAGCGGGACATGGTGCTGGAATAAGGGACTGTCCCTTCAAATAAAGGACACTTGACAGCTAGGTGTCGCCACTGTGGAAGGATGTCTGGATCCAGAATTGGCCTCCACAGTCGCTTACAGACTGATTGTTAAGACCGTGTTTATGGAAGATAATCTTATTCGGCTATGAGTGGTCGCCAAAGAAGAAAGAAGAAGACTCAGTTTGCTTCATAGCTGAGTGAGAATTTGAATTCAAGTCTTCCCAGTTGTAGTCTGACCCTTAAATACTAGACTATGCTGGGTTTTCAGTGGCGTGGTATTGTGGCACCTTAGAAGAAGAAGAAGAAGAGTTTGGATTTGATATCTTGCTTTATCACTACCCTAAGGAGTCTCAAAGCGGCTCACATTCTCCTTTCCCTTCCTCCCCCACAACAAACACTCTGTGAGGTGAGTGAGGCTGAGAGACTTCAGAGAAGTGTGACTGGCCCAAGGTCACCCAGGAGCTGCATTTGGAGAAGCAGGAAAGAGAACCCGGTTTGCCAGATTACGAGTCCACCACCCTTAAACACCAAGAAATGTACAACAGCACGAGGTTTCTTGGACTATAGCCCATTTTGTCAGGTATGTGAAGTGTTGATTGAAAACTCATGCCATAATAAATTCTGTAGTCTTTGAGGTGCTACAGGATTCTGTTGTTTTTGCTGCAAAAAAAGCTATTCCTCCGCAAATTGTTAGACTTAAACAGTATTTGATCATTGGCACGTAACAGTATTTTCTATCAACAGTATTTAATAGTTGGCATACAGCGGTATTTTGAATTTCACAATTGTTGATATTTGGCATGCAATGGTATTTCGCATGTGGCTGTTGGCATGCAATGGTATTTAGAATTCGGCCGTACAGTACTTGATAGCTGGCATGCAGTGCTATTTTGTATCTGACAGTTGACATACGAAACTTTACAAATATTTGATGCCTTCCACAAATCAAAAGATGCAAGGAAAGGCGATGAATCCAAAGAACTCAAATTTCAAAGGCTTAGGCTGAAATGCAATGCAAAAAGCTAAAACTTGGAATTTTGAATATCTACAATTATTTGAAATTTCCCACTTCCCCCGCTAGGCATGGATATGGATATTAGATTACAATGCGGTCCAGGGTTAGGTAGCATGGTGCCCTCCAGTGGTCAAGGATGATGGGCTTTGTAGTCCAACAACATCTGGAAAGGAACACATTGGCTCCCCAGACACTACTACACCACTGTCCTGGATCTGAATTAAGACATCCCCTTATGCACTTTTTAGAGTTAAAAGCTTGTTGCTGCTTTTGAAATGCTGGCTTTCATAAATAGTCAAATTCTGGGAATCTTAAGTGCAGGATCCAGTATTGCCAAGCAGAAACTCAGATCAGGCTTGCGACCATAAACCGCCCCGGACTCATCTCCCCAACGGAGACTGGAGACTGGGGCAGGCCGGCTGTGGACGGGGCCCCTCCCTGCACCACAGCCAGTTTAGTAAATAGATGCCTGGCAAGGGAGAGCAGCGAGTCTGTCCTGCCACTTCAGAGTACAAAGCAAGAGGGAATTTAGCATTTAACATCAATGTCAGCAGAAATGTTTCATGACCTTCAACAGGCCTCCTGCTCCCCGCAGAGTTATTCATCAGGAGGGGGGGAAAAACATGACCAAGCTGTAGAATCATCTCAGACACATTTGAGGGCCTCCTGCCGAGAGCATCAAGGGCCGGCAGCACCAGCCGTGATTAGTCTCTCCACCCCAGCTGGAGCTGCAAGGATGCTCTCCCCAAAAAGATGCTTTTGATCAGGCCGTTCAGTCTTGTCTGGGAGTGGGAGAGAGAGAGAGAGAAAGGGGCCTTTCTCAGTGATTAAAAAACAGATTTCAGCACAACGCTCCCTCCCTGGTCCAAGTAGCGTGATATCTTGCCTCTGCGTAAAGGGCTGGGAATGGTAATTTGTTCCCTCTCTCACACACACACACAGAAATTGAGATGTGATTTCTGGAGAGGGAAAGGGGAGAGGCGTTTGAAAAAGAAAACCCCACAAAACAGAGGGGGAATAATTCACAAAATGATAGGGCAATGCTGGGCTAAAGAGGGGCGGTGGCATGGGAGACAGCCTACTGCTTTGGCCATTTTTATTTTTTAAGCTACATGTCTACCCTTGCGCTTGAATGCGACAGTGCACAGGACTTACCCCGCAAAGTCTTACGATGGGGTGAGGAATCTCAGTCCTGGGGGCCAAATACAGTCCTCCAGACCTGTTATGTACTGAGTTGAATAGGATTCAGAATGCAGCAGTCTGATTGGTCCTGGAACAATAGGATTCAGAATGCAGCAGTTTGATTGATCCTAGAACGATAGGGTCCAGAATGCAGCAGTCTGATTGGTCCTAGAATGATAGGGTCCAGAATGCAGCAGTCTGATTGGTCCACAGGAGCCACCCAATCCAGCTCCAGGTGGAAGTGAATCCGCAACCTGATTGGCCTACAGGTGAATCCCAGAACTAGCCAATCACGTGGGGCCCATTGTGTAAATAATGTATATAAGGCAGACATTCTGGGGGAACTTCCACTCCTCCTCACCACTATGAGCTGAATAAAGAGCATGAAATCCACTCTCGACTCCCAAGTATATTTCAAGGCCTCTCTCTTTAGCTCTCAAATATCCGCCGCCGCCTGCCACCAGCCAAACTCCTCCGTGGCTCTGCCTCATAGACATCCCTGGAATCACATAACTGCTGCTTCCCTGGATGGAGTTTAGAGATGGGTGTGTACAGTATAGAAAAACAGCCTATTGCAAAAATGGGGGGGCTGTTATTGTGAGTTTTTCAGTGACCGTTTTATTGCAGACCCTCCAAGTGTCCCTATTTTCCTGGGACACCCCTGATTTAGAGAAGCCGTCCCAGTTTCTCATTTGATCCCGGAATGTCCCGCTTTTCCTTTGTTGTTGTTGTTTAGTCATTTAGTCGTGTCCAACTGTTCATGACCCCATGGACCAGAGCACGCCAGGTACTCCTGTCTTCCACTGCCTCCCGCAGTTTGGTCAAACTCATGCTGGTAGCTTCAAAAACACTGTCCAACCATCTCGTCCTCTGTCGTCCCCTTCTCCTTGTGCCCTCCATCTTTCCCAACATCAGGGTCTTTTCCAGGAAGTCTTCTCTTCTCATGAGGTGGCCAAAGTCTTGGAGCCTCAGCTTCAGGATCTGTCCTTCCAGTGAGCACTCAGGGCTGATTTCCTTCAGAATGGAGAGGTTTGCTCTTCTTGCAGTCCATGGGACTCTCAAGAGTCTCCTCCAGCACCATAATTCAAAAGCATCAATTCTTCGGCGATCAGCCTTCTTTATGGTCCAGCTCTCACTTCCATACATCACTACTGGGAAAACCATAGCTTTTACTATACGGACCTTTGTTGGCAAGGTGATGTCTCTGCTTTTTAAGATGCTGTCTAGCTTTTCCTTAGGACGTCCCTATTCTCATCAGAGAAATGTTGGAGGGTATGGAGTTATCCAACGCTCAAGCCTTCTGAAGGCAGTCCTGTTACCCAGGAAATAAAGTCTCCATGAGCTGCCAAAATTTAACAAAAAACAAAAACGGTTCCCCAACCTAGGGGAGGAGGTTTCAAAGGTAAGCCGAGCTGTTTAAAAACGTTATCGGTTCATTCCAGGGTCTTGAATTGTGCCAGTGGATTTGTGCTGAAGAATAGCAGACCAGATGCTGAAGTGCAGCTATTATGAGATATTATATTCACTGCACAGTTCTGCTCAATTCCAGGAGCAAACTTCTCTGCACGGCTCTTTTTTGACCCACTGGGCTTCTCACGTTTGTGCTGACAGAGTCTTTGCTGCTCCAGGTGTAATTCCAGCAGTTTCATCGGCTTCCACTGCCGGGGAAAGCAAGGAGTTCGGTTAACTGCTTGCGTGAACAGAAACCAGCCGGCCGGCTCCTTGCTCCTTGCCTACGGGAGGTTCAGGGTTTGCCAATTCCCCTGCGAAACAGCAAATTGATTAATTGCATGTGACTAGCACAGGTTATTTACTCGGGAAGGGACTAGCATGGCGATCGCTATCTCTTTTCTGCAGAAGAATTGTTAAGTCTCTTTGATCCGGCACTTTGGTAAATAAACAACAGGTTAATGCGATTTCAGAATATGAAGCTTGCGTGGCAGTGACAGCAGATCATGCAAAATGCGGAGCAGATGGCACCTCTTTTTCTTCCACGCTCTTGCCAGCAGAAAAAACAAACAAACAGCAAGCAAATGGACAATGAGGCGACGGTATGCAGCTTGCAGGGAAAATGGAAAATAGGAGGAAAGCTTTAGAGGTTGCAGCGCGACAGTGATGGCAAGCTAAGGCCGTTCTGCTGAGCTTCCGAGGTCCTTTGCATGCAGAAGGTCCCAGGCAGGATTAGGAATCCCCTAATGCCACTGCTGGTTAGTGCAGGCAACATGAAGGACTCAGCTACATTAGTCAGAATACAGCGTTACAAATGCGTTATGACACTGTGGCACCAGGTGGCGCTGCAGAGCTGAAATCGCAACTCAGTGATATTTCAATTGTGAACTTTACAACAGTTTTTTTTCTTTTTGCAGAGCGTTTCTAGAGTGTTTTTTTTATAGCTGTGTAGATCTAGCCTCCACTAGATGCACTGGATGTAAGGCTACTTCCTGTGTTCTGTTTTGCAATGTGGAGCCACTGCTACAGTACAGTGAAGGCAGCAATCCATTTCTGGACATAGCTAAGACAATTGAGCAAAAGGAGGCATCATTGAACACAGAACACTAAGTCAAATGTCGTGCTTTGAAACATGCCCCTGATTTTTACCTGGCCACTTGCCTTTCCCCATGGGCCCAAGTTATGGGAAGACTACCTCCCTACCTGCTCCCAACTGCCTGCCTGATTTTCACCATTGTCCACCTATTCAAGTGGCCCTGACCCTCTTCAGCCTGCAAACTGTCCAGGGAGGAATGTTCCCATCTGCTAAAGCTCATGGATTCACGTTGACTCAGCTAGAAGCAATGCGGATTCTAGTATTTCATGACCAGGAAGAGCCTACATGGGGGAGGATCACAGGTGCCGTAAGATGCCATTATTTTATCCTCCTTTGTGTAACGGATGCCCAGAGAGATCTCCTCCATCACGCAGGTCTGCAGAGACTCCACAGCCAGACGTTATGTAAATTCTGCTTCTATTTTAATACTTTTGAGGTAGCCATCGGCAGATGGTGTGCTGAAACGCTCGTAATTTTAGCCAGTGGAATTGCAATTACCAACTGTCTTCTTTAGCATGCCACGATTAGATATATTGCTATTAATAATCCCTAATAATGAAACGCAACGGCCGGTGCCTGGAGCCCTTGTTCCCAACAGGAGAGAGAAACTGCCATGTTGGTGCCACACTTGCTTATGACAGTCTCTGCAATGGGGAAGTATCTGGATCAACTGCTTCTTTCGTAGCTATATTCTGAGCACACCGGAACTAAGAGACAAGGAGTCGGTGGTTTTGAACGACACCATTTCCAAACTCTATAAAGCACTTCCTGAGTAATAAAGGAACAGGAAGGAAGACCCCAGGGCCACAATATGGAGCAACTCCTTGACAGCAAAGAATTCCCAGGTGGCGTGATCCCAGGAACGTAGAAGGCTGTCTTGTATGGAGTCAGACCATTGATCCATGTAGCTTAGTATTGTCTACACTAACTGACAGCTGCTCTTCAGGATTTCAGACAGGATGTTGTCATGGGCGATCAAAGTCCCAGCTGAGGATGTCGGGACCGTGGGCAAGATGGTGGGGTGGGAGCAGGAACGAGAGTCCAGAAGCCAGAAGTCAGAGGGTCAGAAAGCAAGGAGTCATGAAGTCAGGGGTCCGAGGATCAAGAAGCAAGGAGACACAAAGTCAAGGGTCCGAGGATCAAGAAGCAAGGAGTCACGAAGTCAAGGGTCCAAGGATCAAGAAGCAAGGAGTCACGAAGTCAAGGGTCCAGGGATCAAGAAGCAAGGAGTCATGAAGTCAAGGGTCCAAGGATCAAGAAGCAAAGAGTCACGAAGTCAAGGGTCCGGGGATCAAGAAGCAAGGAGTCACGAAGTCAAAGGTCCAAGGATCAAGAAGCAAGGAGTCACAAAGTCAAGGGTCCAGGGATCAAGAAGCATGGAGTCACGAAGTCAAGGGTCCAAGGATCAAGAAGCAAGGAGTCATAAGTCAAGGGTCTGAGGGTCAGGAAGCAAGGAGTCAAGGAGCCAAACGTAGCAAGGCAAGAAATGTGTTGCTGTGGCAAAGAGCCGAAGGGAAATGCTGACCTTATATCCCTTCCCGGCTCCTGCCATCAGGTGCTGTGAGTAACCAAGCGGCCTCACCTGTGTGGCTGCACCTTGCCTCTTCAGAATAAACTTAGGAAGGCCCCAGTCCTGCAAAGTCCTACTGGTCACAGGGCCTGGCTCTGCATGCCAGCCAGGGTGGAAAGTGCAAGGAGAATGAGTTCCACCTAGCTTTTCAGCTGTTGGGTGGGTTGATGCCACATCAATCAATCAATACAATAGCTAAGGGGCCCATAGAGATATAAAGGGGCACAAACTCTGAGACTTCGACTTACATACAGATTCTTAGCAGCAGCAGCCGCCGCCTTTGGATCAGTGTTTTCCGACAGCGAGAAAGCAGCAAACATGCGTCACTGTGGCAAACTGATTTGTATTCCACATGGAACGCTCGGTGGAGAGTTGGAGGTAATCGCAGATGGGAGGTGCTTTTTATTTTTATTTTTAAAAAGAAATGTTTGTGTTTCTGCCCGCCCCCCCTCTCTTTTCCTACACATCACTTCAAGGGGTTTTAATTAAGCCAACACCTGATTATGACTTTGGCAGCCAAATTATAGTTTGCAGGGTCTTTATCACGAGAGATGATTGTTCTCCAGGGCTAGCAGCTATTCTGTGCCGCTCACTGCTAAAATCTAAGTGACAGGCATGTGTTTAATTCCATGTGCCCATAAGAGGCAGGAGGGAAACAGAAGTTTCTTTTTTAAATTACACACACACACACACACACACACACACACACACACACACATTTTTGCTTCCCTCTCCAGCATGCAATTATTTAACTGTGGGAGCAATCCTATATGGGACTTATTCTGGCTAAGGGGGCTTTAGGAATCTGCAGCAGCGCCGCTCCTTTGGGGCAACACTAGCGACGATGGCAGCACAAGCAAAACGGCAACATAACACTCTCAGTGTGCCAGTATATTGACTAAAGGGAGGAGGACTGGGGTGGGACAACAGAGAAGCCAATATACTGCATATCCTTTTGCTTCTCTGCACCACCACTGTGAATGGTGCCAGGCCTGGTGCTGGAATTTCCATTCAAAAAATGGCTGCCATTGCCTTGAGGATGACACCCCTCCCCACATTGACACCACTCAGTACAGTGGTACCTCAGGTTAAGTGCTTAATTCGTTCCGGAAGTCCGTACTTAACCTGAAACTGTTCTTAACCTGAAGCACCACTTTAGCTAATGGGGCCTCCTGCTGCTGCCGCGCCGCCAGAGCACGATTTCTGTTCTTATCCTGAAGCAAAGTTTTTAACCTGAAGCACTATTTCTGGGTTAGCGGAGTGTGTAATCTGAAGCGTATGTAACCTGAAGCATATGTAACCCGAGGTACCACTGTAATGTCTTGCACCCCCCAAAAGAGGGGCAAAAGTGTGGGACGGGTTTTAAGAGATGGAAGAGGATATATAATTGCAATATATCCCTCCAGGAGTTTCAACATCCCATCCTTGGGAGCAAAATTTAAAGCATAGGGATTGGGCAGCAAAACCTTTGTTTTGAGCAAGTCCAGCTATGGAATCCAGCTTACCTCACTTAACAAAGAATCCGGGCAACAACTTGGGAAGTAAGTTCAGAAATAATATTTGCTTACTTTACGACCACGAATTGGTTTGCAGCAAAGGCAGCAGTAAAAACCATGCAGGCAAAATACTTATATATACAGTATTACACAAGCTTCAGGCATGTGCCTCAAGTTGGAGCAAGAAGGCACGTCTACATTCAATTCTGGTCAAAGGAAGAGAGAAGAACAGGAAGTGCTATAGGTGGCATCCTTTCAGGAGAGGAGGGGAAATGACATCACACAGAGCCCTCTCTGCCAATTGTATGGTCTCAGTATCTGCCTATCAGCAATACAGCTCTGTGGACTTACTGTACAGTGACTTAGACCTGAAGGAGCATCTCCACCCCACCCCATCGTTCTGCCCGGACAGTGAGGTCCAGCGCCGAGGTCTTTCTGGCGTTTCCCTCATTGCGAGAAGCCAAGTTACAGGGAACCAGGCAGAGGGCCTTCTCGGTAGTGGCACCCGCCCTGTGGAACGCCCTCCCACCAGATGTCAAAGAGAAGAACAACCACCAGACTTTTAGAAGACATCTGAAGGCAGCCCTCTTTAGGGAAGCTTTTAATCTTTAACAGACTACTGTATTTTAATACTTTGTTAGAAGCCTCCCAGAGTGGCTGGGAAAACCCAGCCAGATGGGTGGGGTATAAATAATAAATTATTATTATTATTATTATTATTATTATTACACAGACTTACAAAAACATACATACTGAGAGCACAAGATTTACAGCACGGTGGTTTATCAGACCTTCGTCCCTTTTGGCATTTACGGCTCACTTCTGTGACGCAATTCCTGTTTTCATCTTTAAGCAGCTAAGCCAAATTCAAGGCAGCTTCAGTTTGCTCTTTTTATTTTTGAGGCACAAAACATTGGTGCGAACTCACAACCAATCCAAAGCTTTGTGCAGCGCCACAGACGTATCTCATCTGAAGGAATACATGCATCACAGAGTCATCCGTGAGCAATATTCACAACCTCCCATCTTTCTTGTCAGTGTCTCCATGCACCTGAGAGGTGGTTGCCGTGCCTGACCTTCCCTACACACTTAAAAAATAAGGTCTTGGCACATGGCATAGGATGAATTCGGGTCTTTGTGCCCTTTAACAGCTTTTACCTGACAGGCTGGTTTCCCTGCTAATCCAATTGTCCTCACGGCTCAGGCTACGTCTCTACAGAAACCCCGTCAAAAGTCTGCCAACACCTCACTGTTCCTGTCTCCTGTTCTCTCGCGCATGCCTTGTGCAAATCACCTCACCCTTCCCACCCACGAGCCCCAGCAATTCCATATTAAAGTTATAAATTTACGCTATTAAACATTTAAAGAATGATACGACAGGGAAAGGAGAAATTCTGTATACATATATATACTTTTTAAGCATCAAACACTTACTGTATATGTTCAAATTAAAAATGCTGCATTAAGCTTGATGATGCTGGGCTTTTCATATCTTACCAGTTTCGCTTTCGGAAAAAATGCTCTGTAATTACCACGTATATTAAGAAGGCAACATCTTGTCATTTTTGTTCCGTCTCTGTTGTCTCCCCTTGACTTTTATGGCACCGTGAGTTTGTCAGCACTTCCAAGTATGCAATATTTAATTTTTACCTCTTCTGAACCCTGCTCAATTTTAAAGACTCCCTTTTCTTTCTGGATTTCCTGCAGCCTAAAAGCATAGCTGTCAAGTGTCCCTTATTCCAGCGCCATGTCCCGCTGCTGTCCCTTATTGATGGATGTCCCTTAAATGCCCCTTAAATTTCAAAGGAAGCAGCTCCTCTCCCTCCCTCCCTGCCGGCCAGGGAGGAGGGAGGCTCCAACTGTGTTGATTGGCTGTGTGCTCACCCAATAAGAAGTCTAAGAACGACTGGGGGGTGGAGCTTGCATGCCTTGTGTGTGGCTAGTTAGTGCAAGCTGAGGGGTTTTTTGAATGCTGGGCACCATTTTGTTGCATGTGCTGCTGCAAACTTTGCAGTGCAAAGCCAGGCCAGGGCTGCATAGGCCTTGTGGTGCATGTAATTCAGATTATATTCAGTTGAACTCTGGTTACAAAGTTGGTTGGACAGTGTTCTCAAAGCTACCAGCATGAGTTTGACCAGACTGCAGGAGGACAGGAAGACTGGAGTGCCTGGAACAGGTGAGGCTGCAGGTCCCTTATTTTGGCTGTTGGTCCCTTATTTTCAAATCTGTAAGTTGACAGCTATGCCTCAAAGCCTTTGAGGGATTATTCCTTGCAAATGGATACCCATCAGGACCTGACAGCTACCAAAGCCTGAATCAGACAAGACCAGGCCTAATCCAGCCATTAGCTTGGGAGAGGCCCCGCCTCAGGTGGTGGAAGCCCCAAGGCAGTGTCAGGAGGTCCTACACACGAGTAGGAGTCCAGCAGAGACACATGCCCGACTGACATGTTCTCTCCCTCCTGGTCGGTCAGGAGA
The DNA here is from genome assembly GCA_034642415.1 of Podarcis siculus. Lineage (NCBI taxonomy): Eukaryota > Metazoa > Chordata > Lepidosauria > Squamata > Lacertidae > Podarcis > Podarcis siculus. The sequence continues at coordinate 37,443,091 of JAXCMG010000011.1, forward strand.
TTCAAAATCTTTCTCCAGCCTGAACATCACAGCGACCGATACCTGAGAGGCATCAGCACACTTCAGGACCAGCAGAGTATAGGCAGTCAGCATTCAGACTCAGTCCTACATCCTGGAAACACAGTACAGTGGTACCTCGGGTTAAGTACCGTATTTTTCGCTCTATTGGATGCAGTTTTCCCCCTCCAAAAATTGAGGGGAAATGTGTGTGCGTCCTATGGAGCGAATGCAGGCTTGTGCCATAGCCGCGCACAACCCCTCCGGCAGGGAGAGGTTGTGCGCAGCCTGTACGCTGCTCTTTGGGGCTGGGGGGGGGGAAGATTTTTTTTCTTGATTTCCCGCCCTAAAAACTGGGTGCGCCCTATGGTCCGGTGCGCCCTATGGTGCGAAAAATACAGCACTTAATTTGTTGCGGAGGTCCGTTCTTAACCTGAGACTGTTCTTAATCTGAAGCACCACTTTAGCTGATGGGGCCTCCCACTGCCACCGCTCAACTGGAGCACGATTTCTTTTCTCATCCTGAAGCAAAGTTCTTAACCCGAGGTAATATTTCTGGGTTAACAGAGTCTGTAACCTGAAGCATATGTAACCCGAGGTACCACTGTAATAAAAACATCCTGACTCCATCACTCCCCACAATGTGAAATGAAAACATACACCGTCATGTGATATAAACAATCACATGACTGCAACACGGGGAAGGAATCCTAATAGGCAGGGCTCCCACAGAGAGCCAGTGTAGTGCAGCGGTTAGAGTGATGGGCCTGGGAGAGACCAGGGTTCGAATGCCCACTCAGCCATGAAGCTCACTGGGTGACCTTAGGCCAGTCACTGCCTCTCAGCCTCACCTACCATGAGAGATAGCTCAGTCGGTAGAGCATGAGACTCTTAATCTCAGGGTTTGCGGTTCAAGCCCCACATGGGGGGGGGGGAAGATTCACACGTTGCAAGCGGTCAGGGCTAGAAGACCTGCATGGACCCTCCCAACTCTACAGTTCCTTCAGGTCTACAGGGCCGAGGCCATTTAAGGGTTTTAAGCACTTTGAATTGTGCTCAGAAACGTACTGGGAGCCAATATGGCTCTGCAGTGGCTCCCCAGTTATGGAATGCCCTCCCCAGGGAAGTTCGCCTGGTGCCTTCATTAAACACCTTTAGGCACCAGGCAAAAAAGTTCCTTTTTAACCAGGCCTTTGGTTGATTTGATTGAAATCCTATGCCCTTTTAAAGCGTGGGAGTTTGGGGGGAGAGGGTGTTATTGGGTAGTTTTTATTTTGATTATATATTTTGTGGTTTTATGTTCTGATCTTGTTCTGCGAACCACCCTGAGACCTCTGGGTATAGGGTGGTATATAAATTCAATAAATAATGATGGTGATGTAGGTCTTTCAGGACTGGTGTTATTAGTATTATTATTTAATAAAACAAAACAAAAAAACAAAACAAAATAAAATAAAATAAAATAAAATAAAATTATTATTATTATTATTATTATTATTATTATTATTATTATTTTATTTTTACCCTGCCCATCTGGCTGGATTTCCCCAGCCACTCTGGGCAGCTTCCAACAAAGATTAAAAATACATTAAAAACTTCCCCAAACAGGGCTGCCTTCAGATGTCTTCTAAAAGTCAGATAGTTGTTTATTTCCTTGACATCTGGTGGGAGGGCATTCCACAGGGCGGGTGCCACCACCGAGAAGGCCCTGTGCCTGGTTCCCTGTAGCTTTGCTTCTCACAGTGAAGGAACCACCAGGAGGCCCTCGGAGCTGGACCTCAGCGTCCGGGCAGAACGATGGGTCCTGGCGGCTGCTCCCAGTCACCAGTGGGGCAGCTGCATTCTGAATAAGTTGTAGTTTCTGCAGGATGAATGGCTTTCTCCATATAGGAACACAGGAAGGTTCTTTATTCTGAGTCTGACCCTTGGTCAATGTATCTCAGCATCGTCTTCACAGCCTGGCAGTGGCTCTTTGAGGTTTCAGACAGGTGCATTCCCAGTCCTAACTGGCGAACGAACCAGGAAACTTCTGCATCCAAACCAGATTTTCTCTCTTTAAGTTAGAGTTCTTCCCTCGGTTGCCCCCTTGCTGGAACTCCCAGCCGTCGCCAGAACCAACAGCCCCAGCCTTGATGAAACAATGTTATGGCTCAAAAAATAAAAACCCCTGCTGCTAATTCTTGTTCCAGCCTGATATAATTAGGAGAGGGAAAACGATTCTAATAGCACCAAGCGTCGTTCTCTTTCCCCTGGTCTCCCGCTAATATTTTTCTCTCGTTTTTGAACTCGGCTGCTTTGCACCGTATCAAGTTCAGTACATAGATTTAAATATAATAAGGCGGGCTGCGTGAATTGATTTTCTGTGGAGGTCAGGTTGATAAGATTATATGGGCAGCGAATAAACACAGAGTTTTATTAAAGAGGAAGGGGGGGAAATCAAACGCCTATCTGTGTTAGATTAATTAAAGATCCGCTGTAAAGGAAACATCCAAAAGAACATGGAATTTTTCCCAGCGCGCAAAGGCTAATAGCTGAACCTCCTGCAAGATCAAAAGGCGGGCGCTGCCGGCTGAACAATATACAAATTCCTCTTGGAGGAATCGCAGCAGCGGGCAGAGCTGTTCACAAGCACAAAGGTTCCTTTGCCCTTCCCCTATTTCAAGGAGAAACCACCATGTAAAATAAACAAACTTTGCAGCAGAACAGCCACTAGCCTGCTTAATTTTTTACCAGCATTTAACAAGGCAGCGCGAGGGGGCAGGGAGGAGGAAAATGGGATGTAAATGCTCAGTCGCTTCTCATATTTTCAGCTATCCAGCACTATCATAGAATTGTCAGAAGGGGTTCCCCAGTGGTCATCTAGTCCAACCCCCCGGCAATGCAAGAATCCCAACTAAAGAATCCCTGACAGGTGGCCATGCACACTCTAGTTCCAACTATGTTAATTATGCTAATGCAGGGCTTGATGCACAGGTCTCGGCAGGGATTGCCCCCCCAAACCTATTTCCTTTAAAAATAATAATATTTTTGCAACGATAACAACAAGGATGCTCTTAGCCCAGAGATGGAAAGGAGAAAAAGTACCGACCAGAGAAGAATGTGTAATAAACAAAACCTGCCCTTATTCCCTTATGGGGGACACAAGAGCCCTTATAGCGTCCTTTGTAGGTTCTCCATCGGTAGGAGAAAATAACAGAGGCCAACCAGAGAATATTGAGAAGCAAAGCAGCTTGTAAGCCTGATCTTTATTAAAGCTGTTGCAACAGGGTGCTTCCCTCACACACAGGAAAGGAGGAGGACCCATAACAAAGGTGTGCCTTCCCTTATATAGATATTTTAAATTGCTTTCCCTGCAGCTCAGGACCACCCCTCCGTACATCATAGCCACATCACAGAAAAGGTGGTCTACAGCAGAAATTTGAATGTCGTTGTTTTTCCTGTCTGCCAGGTTATCTGATAATGCCTAATCTGATTGCCTTTCCTGGTAGTCTGCCCATTCCTTTGAGATACCCAATTCCGGAGACAATGGGAAGGTTCCCTCACCCCCTCCCTCCTTGCAGAGAAAACATTTGGCCAGTTTGGGAGTCCAAATGGTTTCAGGGCAGTCTTCCTGTGCTGCTCCAGACACGTGGTCCACATATCTATGTACGTGTTTCGTTGGTACATTTATAAACATTTATTATATATATAAGACCTTAAAATTTTTATTTCAAGCAGCAGACCAAGCTGATGGAATATGCTGAAACGGCAAGATTGATGGGAAAGGTCAGAAACCAGGAAGACCAAATATTTGTGAAAGACTGAAATAACTTTTTAATGTATTTGAGGGACCACTGTCAACAGTTGAAATCATTGGCAGGAATACAATGACACTTGTAAAGTAACATGAACTTTGGATACTATGGATATATAATAGATAGATTACAGTAAAATATGCAGGAATAAAATTTAGAAATAGAACCCAGGGAAGGAGGGAGGTCTGAAGGTTTGAGAGAACCTTCCCCCCCTTTCTTTTTGGTTTTTTCTTTGGAATAGTTATACTTGTGGTGTATAATCTCTATGTAAAACTAATAAAAATTATAAATAATAATAATAATATTTTATTCTTTTTCCATATTGAAAGTTACATTTGTTACTCAACAGTTATATCCCAATTCAACAAAACTGGTGCCTTCTCACACCCCCAACATCCATGTTTATAACCCAAATTACATACAATTGTGTTTTAAGGTTACGCCTTGTCTAATTTCATCCTCTTCAACATGTTTCTTAATATATTCTGCTATTTTCTTACACTTCAAACCCCGCTGCGCTCTTTGCATATGGGAAATAACTTTTTTAATAGACTAGAAATGGTTTCTTTAAAGGATTCTAAATTTGCGCCTCTTACCAGTGACATCAGTTTTGGCATCTCTGCATCTTCCAAGATTTTCATCAACCATTTTTCCTTTGAGGGTTTTCTCTCCTCCTTCCCTTTCTGTGCACAGAGAATCCTTGACCCCCAACCTGTTTCCAGAGCTGCTTATTTTCACTGTCCTGATCTTGTGCCTTTAAAGGTAACGAGTAAAGGGACCCCTGACCATTAGGTCCAGTCGTGGCCGACTCTGGGGTTGCGGCACTCATCTTGCTTTACTGGCCGAGGGAGCCGGCATACAGCTTCTGGGTCATGTGGCCAGCATGACTAAGCTGCTTCTGGTGAACCAGAGCAGTGCACGGAAACGCCGTTTACCTTCCCGCCGGAGCGGTACCTATTTATCTACTTGCACTTTGAGGTGCTTTTGAACTGCTAGGTTGGCAGGAGCTGGGACCGAGCAATGATAGCTCACCCTGTCGTGGGGATTCGAACTGCCGACCTTCTGATCAGCAAGTCCTAGGCTCTGTGGTTTAACCCACAGTGCCACCTGCATCCCTCTTGTGCCTTTAGTAGCAGCTAAACCATACAGACACCTAATGGGGGGGATTTTTCCTCATCACCCTACCAGGGGCGCAAGTGATGGGCTGCTGCGAAAGGCACGGGAGTAGAGTAATTTTAGAAAAGTGGTAGCCTAATGTCCATAAATAAAGAAAGAAAAAAGGATAATTCCTTTTATCATATTCTGGGCAAGGTAAGGCAACAGGACCATGGACAGCGACAAGTGAGTCTGAACAGAAACCAGGCGAGAGGAGCACACATTGGACCAGTGTTTCTCTACCTTTTTACAACCTACTGTGTCCTCCTTCTAACCTTGTTTCCTTCCTGTTGTCCCCCTCCCCATATCTGTATGGGGGGCATGGGGGCAGCTGCCACCCAATAAGTAAAAATCAATTCAAGTCAATACAAATCCAAGGTTTTGCCCCCCCCAAAAAAGTCTGCCCCCCCAACAAAAATCCTGGCTACGCCCAGACCCCCCCTCCCGTCTTAATGGTGGAAAGGTAGCTATTAAAACGTTTTGTCCCACTTACCAACCAGGCAGCTGCATTCTGCACTAGCTGCAGCTTCCAGCCTGTCTTCAAGGGCCACCCCAAGTGCAGTGCACTGCGGCAGTACCTAAAATAATACAATACAAATTGAGAAGCAGCGACTAGAGGGGGGGGGGCAACCCAGGTGGAAAGAGGCCTTACCTGATAAAGTCGCTCTCCTCACAGTTCTTCCTCTAGGCCCAGCTCCCTCATGGGGAGTCCCAGGGCCAGAGGGTGGGGCAAGGCAGGTGGGGAAGTGTCACGGTCCGGTTCACGGGCGATCGAAGTCTGGATTCTCGTTCCTGCTCCCACCCTGCCATCTTTCCCCTGGTCCCAACGTCCTCAGCTGGGACTTCGATCGCCTGTAAACCTGTGACAATGGATTTGCTGTTTGGCTGAATGCATCTCCAAATCATCCACCTAGATCACAATGGTTTGAACAATCCATCCTTCTTCCCATGGAATTCTGGAAATCATAGCTCTGTGGGAGGAATAGTGGTCTCCTCACTAAGTTCAACATCCTAAGCAAGCTATAAAAGGTAAAGGTAAAGAACCCCTGACGGTTCAGTCCAGTCAAAGGTGACTACGGGGTTGCTGCGCTCATCTCAGTTTTCAGGCCAAGGAAGCCAGCATTTGTCCACAGACAGCTTTCCAAGTCATGTGGCCAGCATAACTAAACTGCTTCTGGTGCAACAGGACACCATGACAGAAGTCAGAGTGCACGGAAATGCTGTTTACCTTCCTGCCACAGTGGTACCTATTTATCTAACACTGCTGTGCTTTCAAACTGCCAGGTTGGCAGAAGTTGGGATAGAGCAACGGGAGCTCACCCCATCACGTGGATTCAAACCGCTGACCTTCCGATCGGCAAGCCCAAGAGGCTCAGGGGCTTAGACCACAGTGCCACACGTGTCCCTACAAGCCATAATAGTGTTTTAAATGTATGGTGTGTGGCTGTGGCCTGGCCTTCCAGACAGAGACACATTCAGGGACTGAGGTGATTGTTGGAACATTTCTTGCAAAGCTCCTGTTAAATTTCAGTCAGTCCTGCACAGCAGAAGTTCTCAGCTGATTGTGCCCTCAAGATTTTGGTTCATTTCGAAAACTGTGAACTTGGGACTAAGACTGCGTAAGTATTTATTCATCCTGCTTTCCAATAAGCAAGCAACTCCTGACACCGAGGCTGCTCCATTGCACAAAGGCCTCTGATGGTTGAAACAATTGCCATCAGTGCACTGGGCATTTGCAAATGAACATGGCTGAAATGAGGAAAGGAAGGGGATATAAATATATAGATATTTGCCTGCAACACGCAAACTGTGGGTGATGGGGGGGGCACAAGGCATTGGGTTGAAACAATTAGCATACTTGAGCGTGTGGTGGACCACGGCAAAACACTAAATAGTTCTGATTTAACTGGAGTTGCCAGTATATCCGACTCAAAAATACATGATTGTAACAGCTCCTTAGTGTGTCTTTCCGTTTCCATTTTGAAAAAAAGGGATGGCAGATAATAAACCACAGCAACATCCCATGAGCTCAGAGGGTTTAATGAAGAATTAAGGCGGTTGTAACCGCACAGCTGAAATAATAGGAAGGAAATTGAATTATTCTCCCCATATTAAATGCATATATTCTTGAGCAATTCTGCCAAAATTACTTTGCTAACCCATGGTGTGAAATATAGGCTGTTTTCGCTGGGGTGCATTAAACAAAGAAGGCTGCTTCTGTGCAAGTGGATTTGGAGGGGAAGGAAGAGGAGGAGGAGGAGGGGGTGAACTCAGGGTGAAGAAGCACACCCAGCTTATGGTTATATCGGCTCTAAATTGTCTCACAGCTGTTTCTGGCTCCATTAGACGGAAGACCGGGTAATTTATGGAAGTCATTTTTAACAATTTGATTGTTGGTATATATCTGCTGAATTGATTGGTTGGCGAGACAGATCTTTATTTTTATAATAGCAATAACATCCTTTGCACATTGCTGCTCAATTTATCCCCGATGTTAACAGTGCCAGCCCGCATCTATCAATTTATAATGGGGGGGGGGGAATACGCTGCTATTTCTTAATTAGCTGTCTAATTGTGAGGGAGCAGGCCCACTGCACCAGCAGATGAGCCTGGCTGGACAAACTTGGAAGCTCACATAGCACTACTGAGTACACATGCAAAGCAAAGGCAGTGGTTCTCACTGGACTGTGCTGGGGTTCACAGAATGCTTACCTGTATTCCTCAATGGGAAAATAAATAGGTGATAAACTGCCCATGAAAGGCAACTAATCCAGAATGTGGCAGCTAGACTGCTGACTGGGAGCAGCCAACGGGACCATATAACACCGGTCCTAAAAGATCTACGCCGGCTCCCAGTATGTTTCTGAGCACAATTCAAAATGTTGGTGCTGACCTTTAAAGCCCTAAACAGCCTTAGCCCAGTATACCTGAAGGAGCGTCTCCACCCCCATCGTCGAGCCCAGATGCTAAGGTCCAGCTCCCAGGGCCTTCTGGTGCTTCCCTCATTGCAAGTAGTGAAGTTGCCCTGTTTGGATTTGGATTTGATATCCCACTTTATCACTCCCCTAAGGAGTCTCAAAGCGTCTAACATTCTCCTTTCCCTTCCTCCCCCACAACAAACACTCTGTGAGGTGAGTGAGGCTGAGAGACCTCAGAGAAGTGTGACTAGCCCAAGGTCACCCAGCAGCTGCATGTGGAGGAGCAGGGAAGCGAACCCGGTTCACCAGATTACGAGTCCACCGCTCTTAACCACTACACCACACTGGCTCTCCCATCATTTCATTCATTCATTTCATTTATTGAATTTATATACTGACCCATACCCAAAGGTCTCAGGGCAGTCCATAAAAAAGATCAGAATCTATAAAATCACAATAAAAACAATACTCCAATAACGTCCCCCCCCCCAAAAGAGCCACATTTTAAAGTGTATAGGGTGTTAATCAGGTCAGCCAAAGGCCTGGTTAAAAAGGAATGTTTTTGACTGGCACCAGGCGAACTTCCCAGGGGAGAGCATTCCACAGATGGGGAGCCACTGCAGAGAAGGCCCCGTTCTCATGTTGCTACCCTCCTGACCTCTTGAGGAGAAGGCACACAAAGGAGGACTTCAGAAGATGATCTCAGGGTCTGGGTAGGTTCATATGGGAAGAGGCAGTCAGATGTCAAGGAGATAATAACTTTTATATGACTTTTAGAAGACATCTGCAGGCAGCCCTGTAGAGGAAAGTTTTGGTGTTTGATGTTCTATTATGCTTTTGTATGTGTTGGAAGCCACCCAGAGTGACTGGGGCAACCCCAGTCAGATGGGCAGGGTACATGTAATAGAATTATTATGGCTCCGTTACTCATCTTTCCCTACAACATGCAGCCACAAGACGGTGTTGGGTGCATTCTAGGTCACACTGACCATAGGAAGCTCCTTTAATCTAAGGCAGACCGTTGGCCCATCTAGCTCAGTACTGCTTACACTGACTGGCAGCAGCTCTCAGATGTTTCAGGCAGGGGTGTCTCTTAGCCCTACCTGGGAATCCTGGGTGTTGTCCCTGGAGCATTCTGTGTGCAAACTTGTGCAACAGTTCTTAAACTGAGTCAGTCTGTGCGGACAGTGAGTCCCAAGCAGTTTGAAGAGGGAGTGTGCCCGAGCACAGAGATTTCCAAACTTCCTACTTTCAGGAAATCCTTTGCACAGTGGCTTCTGAAGAACACCTGAGCATTTGCCCTAAAGCCTGCTGCATGCTGTATCTTTTAGGGCTCATGCTCAGTTGGTAGCAAGCTTCCAGGATCTCCATGAGCAGCTTTTTCAAACTACTGCTCAAGCTATTGCCCCAGAGGATGCAGCAGCCCATTGAACTATGGTTATATAATTCAGACTGTATGCACCCTTGTAATGGTACCTGGTGTTATTAACAGGACTGTAAGGCTCCTGCCAACCTAGCAGTTCAAAAGCACGTCAAAGTAGATAAATAGGTACCGCTCCGGCGGGAAGGTAAACGGCGTTTCCATGCACTGTTCTGGTTCACCAGAAGCAGCTTAGTCATGCTGGCCACATGGCCCGAAAGCTGTATGCTGGCTCCCTCGGCCAGTAAAGCGAGATGAGTGCCGCAACCCCAGAGTGGGCCACGACTGGACCTAATGGTCACGGGTCCCTTTACCTTTAAGGTAGGGATGTTTATACAGGTTTGCCAATCAGGGTTTATTAACAGGGCTATATGCACCTCCTTGGCGGAGGTGATCATACAGGACCACCTGAAGCAAGTGAAGGCATTTCTATATCACAAAAACTTTCCTGGGCCCAGGCATGTATTTTCCCACTCCATTATGCTGTGGATATCTTGACTTCTTTCCATGCACTACCCAGCCACCCACAAAATTGGTTTGTTTTGATGGAATCATAGAATTGTAGAGCTGGACAAAGGTCCGTATAGTTCAAGCTATGGTTTTCCCAGTAGTGATGTATGGAAGTGAGAGCTGGACCGTAAAGAAGGCTGATCGCCAAAGAATTGATGCTTTTGAATTATGGTGCTGGAGGAGACTCTTGAGAGTCCCATGGACTGCAAGAAGATCAAACCTCTCCATTCTGAAGGAAATCAGCCCTGAGTGCTCACTGGAAGGACAGATCCTGAAGCTGAGGCTCCAATACTTTGGCCACCTCATGAGAAGAGAAGACTCCCTGGAAAAGACCCTGATGTTGGGAAAGATGGAGGGCACAAGAAGAAGGGGACGACAGAGGACGAGATGGTTGGACAGTGTTCTTGAAGCTACCAGCATGAGTTTGACCAAACTGCGGGAGGCAGTGGAAGAGAGGAGGGCCTGGCGTGCTCTGGTCCATGGGGTCACGAAGAGTCGGACATGATGAAACAACTAAACAACAACAAGAGCTGGAAGGGACCAGGAGGCTCGTCGAGCCCAAACCCCCTGCAATGCGGGATCCTTTTGCCCGACGTTGGGCTCAAACCCACATCCCTGTGCTCTGTTGACTGAGCTATCCCAGCTGGCTTCCATTGCTTTGAGTGTGAAAAGAAAGAAAGAAAGAAAGAAAGAAAGAAAGAAAGAAAGAAAGAAAGAAAGAAAGTCTAATAGACTTCATATAACAACAAGCTTTTTGGAGATAGGCCAAGAGGTGATCTGTAAAACTGCAGGATATTAACATGCTGTTTATCTAAAGATTTTTATCCTACCTTTTCACCCTGAATACACAGTGCTCAGAGCAAGTCACATCAGATTAAAAAACAAGATGCAACAATAACAGAGCTATTGATTTGCAATGTGCTTTGTATTTGGCTTGTCTTATTGTATGTGCAGTTTTACTGTTGATATTAGGCTGTTTGCCACCATAATATTTTTTTATTAATTTGGGAAGTGTATATGTATGTCTGTAATGCACAGCAATTATTTGTGTTAGGGATGAATAATTTGTATCATACATACATAATTTTATTTCCCTGCTCAAGGCAGCTTACATCATAAAAAACAATGCATTTCAAAAGTAGTGAAACAATAAATAAAACATTAAGAAATACACAACCAAACTGAGCAACTGTTTACTTACAAGCTCTCCAAAGGTCAGATTCATGTGCTTTATCCATACAGAAAACACAAGCAGTAAAACCTGACTTATTTACAGTGGGGAAAGTTCCTAAATTTTTGGTATAGGCACATAAGAATGGCTTGTAAAAGCCGTGCAATTTGAGCTTGGAGCAACCAGCTCAAAGCTCTTTACACACTGCGCTTCTTAGGCAGACTGAGGTACAACAATATGCTTGATTACCTTCCTCCCAATGTTAGGGCGAGTGACTTAGTTAAGCCTGGCAGGACAGCTTACTCTATGGCATTAACCCCTTCATGCTTTAACTAGATTTAAGCATATTGGTTATATAAGGCCATATCCCACACAAATGCCAATTCAGGTTTTCAACCAGTAGCCATTTGCTCCAACTGAGCTATAAAGAGTGGATTTTGACAAGGAAAACTCTGGAGCTAAAAAAGGGGGGGGCAGGAGGTTCTCAGACACAGAGCTTCAAAGTGTGCACCACATCTAAAAAGAATGGAGGACAGGGAAGTGTGCATAAACCCTCAGATGAGTTTAGAGCCCTTCGGAGATCTGTCCATTTAACTGCTCCTTGGGTTTCTGGCAGAGAGTATCTCCCACCTCTGCCTGGAGATGCCAGTGTGGTGTAGAGGTTAAGAGTGGTAGACTCGTAATCTGGTGAACCGGGTTCGCTTCCCCGCTCCTCCACATGCAGCTGCTGGGTGACCTTGGGCCAGTCACACTTCTTTGAAGTCTCTCAGCCCCACTCACCTCACAGAGTGTTTGTTGTGGGGGAGAAAAGGAAAGGAGAATGTTAGCCGCTTTGAGACTCCTTAGGGTAGTGATAAAGTTGGATATCAAATCCAAATTCCTTCCTTCCTTCCTTCCTTCCTTCCTTCCTTCCTTCCTTCCTTCCTTCTTCCCTCCCGAGCGATGCTATTATCTCTCCCTGAATATTTAGATTGGGGTGAGCACTTCTGGGACTTGTCAGAGCGAATCAGAACTAGCCACCTTTCAGCTTGCAATGTGTGGCTTGTAAGCGCCTCTCAAATCTAATTTATTAAAAACACATTTGTCTTTGAGAGCATCAGATCCCTGATTAATTTCCAGAGCCCGGGCTTTATTTAACGCCGCAGGTTGGATTGTCATTTCTGATTTTTCCAAAGAATGCCTGATTGATAGAAGCTACTGAGAAGGTGTTCATCGGCTGCATTGTTCTTGTCAAGGAAGGAAAGGGGGGGGGACTTGTTGATGAAAATAGCAGAGTGTCTTTTGTTATTGGGCTAAGTCGTCATGCTAATGGTTCCAGGAAGGGGCGGACGGGGGGGGGACACACACAATATAAGTAAGTAAGTAAATCACACACCGCGTTAATGTTGTGCAAGAGGTACAGCGAGCAATTTAATTGCTATGTTCACACGGCACCATTCTATTTCTTTAATTTATCTTTACCCCCCACAATGCGAAGACATCGCTCTGTCCTCCTCGGCGCATCCTCTTGCTGAATGGCTGGGGTTGTAAATCCATGTAAATGAGGATTTTCATTTGAAAAATAACTCTCCGCTTTAATGGCTAGCTCCCTTGAAAGAAATTTTTCATGCCTTTCATAGCTGGGCCCCTTTAACTCCCCCAAACGAGAGGCAACGCAAACTGCGGCAGTTCCCTTCGCTTAGGAAAGGTGAGGCATGTTGTTGTCATCGTCTATCTTGGGAGACAATGGAGTGTTCCTCTGGGGGTCAAACAGTTGCATTAGCGGCACCAGAGTGAAATCCCTGGGACGCAAGCCTTCCCAGTGTGTGTGGAGGTCCTGGTTTGCCCAGGCAACAAGACCCTCCTCTCCGCCTCACTAGTGTGGGTCAAAGAAAAGCTGAGCAAGACATTTGGCAGCAGCTTGGAGTTGCTGAAAGGAGGTGTACAAGGCACCATCCAACCACCTTAGGGACTCCGGATTTGTGTAGGGTGTACTCCTTAGCCTTTTCTTCTACCAAAGATATCCCGCAAGGCAGTGGAGGTTTAGGATCAGAGTTTCCTTCTCCTGGATGGGCCGCCTTCCCAGGCTGATTGGCCTCATCCGGCCCTCACTTCCCTCTATGGCATGTGCAGAAACTGCATTCTTGGCCATTGGACCCAGTCTTGGTCTCACCATCTGCGCATGCAGGGGAAGTTATTAACTCACTGAGGGCTTGGGACCCGATTAAAGGTAAAGGTAAAGGGATCCCTGACCGTTAGGTTCAGTCGCGGACGACTCTGGGGTTGCGGCGCTCATCTCGCTTTATTGGCCGAGGGAGCTGGCATACAGCTTCCGGGTCACGTGGCCAGCATGACTAAGCCGCTTCTGGCGAACCAGAGCAGCGCACAGAAACGCCGTTTACCTTCCCGCCAGAGTGGTACCTATTTATCTACTTGCACTTTGAGATGCTTTCGAACTGCTAGGTTGGCAGGAGCAGGGACTGAGCAACGGGAGCTCACCCCGTCGCAGGGATTCAAACCGCCAACCTTCTGATCAGCAAGTCCTAGGCTCTGTGGTTTAACCCACAGCGCCACCCGCGTCCCATTTGGGACCCGATTAGTGGGACATAAATGTAAAAATCAATCATGAATTGGCATGGATCAAGGCCTGCCTGAGAGCCAGGAAGGGGTGGAGCCTCCAGTCTTCGCTGCTGATGCCACAGCTCCAAGTGGCAGTGTAAAGTGTCCTGACCAGGGGTAGATTGAAAGGTCTTTGGCGCGATTCAGAAGAGCTCTTCGGATGTGACCTCCCCACCGGAGGGGGCCTGCCCTTGCATTTCCTCATCAAATTGGCTGTGTTGCGAAGGTCACACACACCTGAAGCAGAATTAGGAGGGAGAGATTTCTTTCGGAAACACAGCCTAGAGATGTTTTTAATAGCAGAGGAAACAGCCTATGCATAGAAATGGGCATCTTTACAGGTAATCAACCAGTCACATTCTGATGGGCCGCAGAAGAGAACATTTCCCCCCCAGGTAGGAGATCGCAGTGGTTTGCATAGCCTGCAGTGTGAGCTTAGTATTAGCAGAGCATGGTTCTCAAAGAGTCCGGAGCTCCGAACACTTTATAGCCTGGACCCCTGTGCTAAATGAACTCTGCAAGTTGATACAATCAATGCAAATGCCCTTATTTGCATAACCCTTTCCCTTTCATTTGCATATCTTCACCTCTTCAGAGTTGCAGTCCCTTTTTCTTAAGAACAAGATGGGTAGCCATTTATCCCATGGGTAGGCAAACTAAGACCTGGGGGTCGGATCCGGCCCAATCGCCTTCTAAATCCAGCTTGGAGATGGTCCAGGAATCAGGGTGTTTTAAAATGAATAGAATGTGTCCTTTTATTTAAAATGCATCTCTGGGTTATTTGTGGGGCCTGCCTGGTGTTTTTACATGAGTAGAATGTGTGCTTTTATTTAAAATGCAGGACAACCGTGAGGCCCTCAGAGACCAGCGCTCCTGAAGGGGCCTGCAAAAGCTGGAGCCAATCCTCACAGCCTAAATTATTCCTGGAGCTTACAGCTAATGGTACGAAAGATTAAAAACAGAGGAAATAAAGGGAAAACCAAACAGCAGCATACCTTTGCTGTTCAATGAGTTGGGGCGCTGGCAAGGAACACTCCGTTTCACTATTAACGTTAAATTAGCTCATTCAATCAGCTAATTATGCACAATATACACAGATCTCTCCACCTAGAGCAAGCAAGCGTGACAAGGGCGGGCTGTTCGGCTGCAAGTAGTTTGAGCAAACCGCTTTCCAAGGTGAGTAATTCTGGGATTCTGGCCCTGTTTGATTCAATCAGCTCTTGGCACGAGTCCAGGAGTCTGCTCTTGCAACTGGCTGGTATCCAACGCTTTGCAGAAATATTAACGACATCTTGGGCTAACTTGGCAATATTTTCAAAACTCTCAGACAGGCTAGTAAAAATATCAAAAGTATGTTTTTTAAAAAAACATCGCTGCTTGCTGATGCAAAGAACCAGCCTTGATGACCCAAGTTATCATTCCTGCACTAATTTACACCATCTTAAAAAACAAAACAACAAAACCAGCAAAATTAATGCAAGTCATTAAACTCAAGTTTTCCCAGTGGCTATAATGCACAGAACCGCCCCTGTGATTGTGTCCAAGTATATCCAGATTTGCCTTTGAACTACCCTACCCACATCCAGGAAACTGTGATGTATACATTTAAAATTACTAGCATACAGCCAAGCCATACGACAGCATGTACAAATGAACAGAGGAAGACAGAGGTGAGTCAGACCATTTGGTCAGTCTATGCCAGTACGATGTATGGAAGTGAGAGCTGGACCATAAAGAAGGCTGATTGCTGAAGAATGGATGCTTTTGAATTATGGTGCTGGAGGAGACTCTTGAGAGTCCCATGGACTGCAAGAAGATCAAACCTCTCCATTCTGAAGGAAATCAGCCCTGAGTGCTCACTGGAAGGACAGATCCTGAAGCTGAGGCTCCAAGACTTTGGCCACCTCGTGAGAAGAGAAGACTCCCTGGAAAAGACCCTGATGTTGGGAAAGATGGAGGGCACAAGGAGAAGGAGACGACAGAGGACGAGATGGTGGGACAGTGTTCTCGAAGCTACCAGCATGAGTTTGACCAAACTGTGGGAGGCAGTGGAAGACAGGAGTGCCTGGCGTGCTCTGGTCCAGGGGGTCACAGAAGAGGTTTGATCTTCTTGCAGTCCATGGGACTCTCAAGAGTCTCCTCCAGCACCATAGTTCAAAAGCATCCATTCTTCGGCGATCAGCCTTCTTTACGGTCCAGATCTCACTTCCATACATCCCTACTGGGAAAACCATAGCTTTAACTATACAGACCTTTGTTGGCAAGGTGATGTGTCTGCTTTTTAAGATGCTGTCTAGGTTTGTCATGTTTATTAATTTCAGGGGGGAGGTACTCTGAGAAAAACATAGTTGAATATCACCCCTAGTGTTATGAATCATAGAGTTGGAAGGGACTGCAAGGATAATCTAGAAGTAGAAACCTTTTCTCTACTCACTTTCTCCATGTCATGCATATTTTTTACGAACTTTTATCATGTCTCTTCCTACCTGCCTTTTCTCCAAAGTAAACATTTAGCTCAGTTAGCTAGAGTGTGCTGCTGATACCGCCAGGGTTGTGGATTCAATTCTCATTTAGGCTTCTTGCAGATTCCTGCATTGCAGGGGGTTGGACTAGATGACCCTTGTCGTCTTTCTCAACCCTACAATTCTATGATTCTAAACAGGGCCTGATTTAGGTTTGATGAGACCCTAAGCTACTGAAGGTAATGGGGCCCTTTATATGTCCAGCTGTCCTTTGCCAACAACAAATTGTCGCTTTTTGGTGTTGAATATATGCTATATGGTAATTTATGGACCTAATAGGTATCTAAAGCCATTGGCACACAACAAAATATGTGTTTTATCAAATTAATTGTTGAACTGAAATACAATTAAGAATAAGTATATTAACAGTGAAAATTTTTTGGGGGCCCCAAGAGAGTGGGGCCCTAAGCTATAGTTTGTTTAGCTTATATGTAAATCCATCACTGATTCTAAACCACCCGTAAGGATTTCTTTCTTAGGAATCCTTAACCCTCTCATAGAATTATAGTTCCGATAGCTAATTTGCAACTAGATGAGTAGGTGGCTGTGGAGTAATAAAATCTTGGCAGGTCTATTGTTTGCAGTGTGGGCATGTGTTACATTGGGGGGGCATTTCTAAATGATTTTTCTCCTCCCCCTTGGAATGTCGAGTTATTTGTTTTGCAAATAAAAAAAAATGCCCATCAAACTCACTCCCAATTCATTAACGCAAATCGATAACTCCGAAAGTTATTAACTGGTTGGATGCTATCCATCGCGTTGCTTCCCCTCACCCCAAACCCAGTCAAATGTTCCCCTCATCATTTTGCCAACACTTCCGCTGCAAATTTACACTTCCACAGAACTGTGAAGGGAAACAAATCTCATTATTATCCCCCCCCCCTCAACTTTCCTTTCAAAGCAATTGCTGTGCCATTGTGCCAGGTTACCTGGTATGCAAATGCGATTTTTAAAATCCCTGCCACAGCGCCCTGCGGAGAGAACATATGCCACCGTCTCCGAGTGTGAAGCTAGCAGCTGTGCGGCAGATCGAAATGAAGTCCAGATATGCCAAAATCGCCCAACAAACAAGCCATTGAGAGATCTTTTCAAAGCCCCCACTACCGTTGCAACAAGGTTTAATGACAGCAACTAGCGTCTGCTATGGAGCAGCTTGATGCAAAGTTTCCTGTAGAAGTTGACAGACACCTTCTTCTCTGTTGCATTCTGGGATTACTGTGTTCCGGTACGTTTCCGGGCGCAATTCAAAGTGTTGGTGCTGACCTTTAAAGCCCTAAACGCCCTCGGTCCAGTATACCTGAAGGAGCGTCTCCACCCCCATCGTTCTGCCCGGACACTGAGGTCCAGCGCTGAGGGCCTTCTGGCGGTTCCCTCGCTGCGAGAAGTGAGGTTACAGGGAACCAGGCAGAGGGCCTTCTCGGTAGTGGCACCCGCCCTGTGGAACGCCCTCCCCCCAGATGTCAAAGAGAAGAACAACTACCAGACTTTTAGAAGACATCTGAAGGCAGCCCTGTTTAGGAAAGCTTTTAATGTTTGACAGACTATTGTATTTTAATATTTTGTTGGAAGCCGGGAAACCCAGCCACATGGGCAGAGTAAAAATAAATTATTATTATTATTATTATTATTCCTGCTCTGCAAATGGCACTGAAAGAGATGTAATCGGTGGTGGCCAACTTTTCATTTTCTTTCTACAAGTGTAGCTCCACAAGTCAAGCTGAAAGCGTTACAGCAGGGATGGGGAGGTAAAAAAGTAAAAAGGTAGAGGACTCTCTGATGGTTAAATCCAGGTGACTATGGGGTGCGGTGCTCATCTCACTTCAGGCCGAGGGAACTGGCTTTTGTCCACAGACAGAGAAGCCACCCAAGATGCTGAAGGATTCGTGACTCTGGTGAGAGGCAGCTGACCAGAACATGAGAGGGCAGTGGAGTGTTCCAAGCTGTAATTCCAGCCACACCAGGCACAGAGAGGATGGCTCAGTCAATCCTAGCACCATCTGCCAAGGTACATGTGTAAGGGGGGAATCAGGCAGTTTACAAGGTCAGGACAAGCGACCCGCTGACCTTGTTTGCTGATCCAAAGCATATGGGCTCAATAAACGAAGCAATAATTAAGGTTACTACAGCGTGTCATTGACCCAGCTGCTTAGCACCAACACTGGGCTTGGGTTCCCTTGAAGCAAGGGCGTTTGTAAGGTTTCAGGCGCCAAGAGCAAATGCAATCCTTGATGTTAGAATCACGGGGAGACACGGAGCATCTATCTGGCTGTTGCTGTTGCTTCAGTTGGAACAGCTTGGTGGAAACATGCACATATTAAAGATCCAGAATGTTCAAGTCCACACACATTTCCTCACGCAAAACCAAAAGAATAGAAGATGAAACCAGAGTGTGATCATGTCTTGCACTCGTTTAACCTGTGTGATTTCAGCTGTATGTGGGTTGGTTGAAATTGTGCAAGTTAAATCCAAGCAAGGCAGAGAGTTTAAAAGTTCTTTTTTGTGCCAAGTCCACTTGTGGTTACCTGTTGTGGAAATAGTTTTTTTTAACTCTCTGCTTTGCTTGGGGAGTAGAGGGCAAGGTCCTTTTGGGGCACTGGCTCTGGGAAGCTCTTGCAAAATCTTGTGAGCCCCTCTTGAGTTCCTGCGATATCTTGCGTAACCGTCCCTGGCCTTCCAGAACTGGTCTTGCCTCCCAAGCAAGATGAGATATGAAGTGAAATGTGTATACACCATATTCTCATCCTTTGTTTTGTGACAAACCAACCTCTGTTCGCTTATTTATTTGGAGTGTTTGCTTTCTCCCACCCCTAGGGAACAATCCTGTGCACACTCACACCTTTATGATATGATATGATACGATAATCTTTATTGTAATTGTCCCATACAAAACAACGAAATTGAAAAAATCTACATCAGACATTCAAAAACCCACAAGCCTGCTATCCCAGCTATCCCAGCCAGGTTAGCCCCTAAAAACTCTGATACCCCATAACTGAATACAATATACTCACATAGAGACTACCTTACACTGCGTTTAAAACCAGATAGAAACTGTTTCTCAGGCAGCTAGTTTTAGTCTTTATAACCCTGTACCTTCTTCCAGAAGCCAGAAGCTGAAAGAGATCATTTCCAGGGTGCGCACTATCCTGCGCTATCTCTGCAGCTTCCTTATGGCACCTGGAAGCATAGATTTGATCCAAGGTGGGAAGAGGGCACCCAATTATTCTCTTTGCATTCTTTACAACCCTGGACAGCATTGTTTTTCCCCTGACTGTGCAGCTTCCAAACCACACACAGAGACCATAAGTTAATACACTCTCAACAGTACAATGGTAAAATGCCATCAACAGATTATTTTTCCGCAGGATTCCCAGAAAATGTAACCTCTGCTGTGCTCTCTTCATCAGGTCTTTGCTGTTTTCTCCCCAGGTTAGGTCATCTCTCAATTCCATTCCCAGAAATCAAAACACTGAGACCTGTTCCACACACTTCCCCTCAATAATCAATGGTGAATATTCAATTTACATTTCCTAAAGTCCACAATAATCTCTTTTGTTTTCTTTAAGCTAAGGAGTAAGTTGTTTTTCCTGCACCTCTCCCCCAACTGCTCAACTTCCTTCCTATAGGCTGCCTCCCCCTCTCCAGCCGTGATTAAACCAACCACCGTTGTATCATCTGCAAACTTAATGATCTTATTACTGGGGTATTTGGGGGCACAGTCAGCTGTATAGAGCGTATATAAAAGTGGACTCAGCATGCACCCCTGCGGCGTCCCTGTATTCATGATGAGATCCGCAGAGACGTGGGAACCCAACCTGACCCATTGGGAACGGTTTGATAGAAAGTCTAATATCCACCTGCACAAACACTTTCTTGGCGGTAAAGCAAATACATGGCGTTCCAGGTTTGTTCACCAGTATCTGCAGGCAGGGCTGAGAAAGACATCCTGGCTGAAAACTAAGGGGAGGCGCTGTCAGTCAATGCGGGCAATATTGAACTGGATGGGCCAGTTGTCTGAGTCAGTGTAAGATAGCTTCCTATGTAGGTCACTGTGGGAAACCAGGATGCAGGATTAGATGGGCCTTTGCTGTGATGGAGCAGGGCCCTTGTACTTCTTTTTGTTTATTTTTCATATCCTATCGTTCCTTCCCGAGGGGAGACCAAAGCAGATAACAGCAAAGCAGAAAACAGCACGAAACAGCAGAGTGAAAGTCAATAACAAAACATCGTGTATATCAAGTAAAAACTAAATGCGTGTCCAACAGTCACAGATACAACTTATTAGGTCCAAAAATTAATAGGACCCTAGTCCCACTTCTGGCATTAATGTCGCACACCCCGTATTTGTCTTCCTAAGGACAGTAGAAACCTTCGCCACGGTTCAAATCTCTGCAAAGGCAGCGGCAACAGGTTGGCCTGAGCAGAAAGGAAAAAAGTTGCTCTTCCCTGTGATTCCTGAGCCAATCTAATCACCAGAGCTTAATTTCTAAAGAGAGAAATAGTGAATCAAATGCTTGCTTGAAAAGGCATCACCTTTTTTTGGTAACGCCTGCTCTCATCGGCTGAGGCTGAGTGGGCAGGCTGTAGTTATTCTATAGGGATGGGAAGGCACTCTGTACGTGCTTATAGCTACACCTATATTTTTGCTGGAGGAGACTCTTGAGAGTCCCATGGACTGCAAGAAGATCAAACCTCTCCATTCTGAAGGAAATCAGCCCTGAGTGCTCACTGGAAGGACAGATCGTGAAGCTGAGGCTCTAAGACTTTGGCCACCTCATGAGAAGACAAGACTCCCTGGAAAAGACCCTGATGTTGGGAAAGACGGAGGGCACAAGGAGAAGGGGACGACAGAGGACGAGATGGTTGGACAGTGTTCTCGAAGCAACCAGCATGAGTTTGACCAAACTGCGGGAGGCAGTGGAAGACAGGAGTGCCTGGCGTGCTCTGGTCCAGGGGGTCACAAAGAGTCGGACATGACTAAACAACAACAACAACATTTTTACTTTATTAGAATATGTGCCCCGGGACTACTGAAAAGAGGGGTGAAATTAAGCAGCAACAGAGTCTGCTGCAGACAGAGCTCTCTGCCCACCCACCCCCCTTAAAAAAGCTGCATTAGCAACAGCATTTTTTCCAAAGGTTTCTGTAGCATATTTGGCTTGTAATGTCTGCAGCCAATTGACGAAGACGCGATTGAACGATCAAGGAGATGTTCATAACCCAGGGCTATGCGCTTATTGCTTTTTCCCGTGGAAAATAAAAGTCAATATAGGTTTTATTACATCCTCTCCAGTCCCTCTTCTCCTCACTCAGTTGAGAAGGGGGTAAAAATCACACTGACAGTCGTGTTGTTCACCCTTGTGCTGCTATTGATTATTTTCTGTTTATCTTCTTGGATTCATGGTCTGTTACCTGCAGCTTATCTGATCTATTGCTTGCTTGGATGCAGCAAGGCCCAAATAGCCCGCGAGGAGGAAGGCATTGCGATGGTTCCTTTCCATCAAATGGCAGCTAAGGAAGTCACATACTGGCTTCCCCTGGGCCGACCCATCCCTGAAATGGGAGCGCAATTTGCCGCTTCCCTGCTTGCTCAGAGCAAACAGCAAATGGCCACTAGGTGAAGAAAAAGTGCCTGTATTATAGCATGGGGGGGGAATGCACTGATAAACAGTATGGTGTAGTGGTTAGAGCAGTGGTTCCCAAACTTGTTTGGGCTCATCCCCATTATTCATAATAGTGGTTTGCATGACCTATTAAGATAATAAGACAATAAAATTCAAAACAGTAAGAATCAATTGCATGTTTATTCAAAATCCAATTAAAACTCTTTACTTTGATTAATTCAACAGAACTTCATCCAGTGTTACCAGCTTTTCAAAGTCTGAAAGTCTTTATAATGCAGGCACCCCCCCCTGCTGCCCCTTTGCCTCTTAGCATCCCCCTAGGCAATCCCATTAACCATTGGGGAACCACTCAGAGTGTCAGGCTTGGACCAGGAAAACCTGGGTTCAAATCTCCACTCAGCCATGGAACTCACAGGGTGAGTTGGAGCCAGTCATTTTCTCATAGCCAAGCCTACCTTAGAAAGGCTTATCTTGCAAGCCTGCGGGCAGGGACTGTCTTGTTTTAATTGATTTTATGTAAGCCACTCTGGGAGCCCTTTTGGCTGAAGAGCCCTGAACAAATGCTCCAAATAAATAAATAGAAATATTAAAAAAAAAACTGTTGTGGGAATCCCTTGTGCTTTCCTGAGCTCCTTGGAGGAAGAGCGAGGTGGAAAAATACAATAAATAAATGATCCCTGGTGGATTTCGCAATCGCTTGTAAAATCTGAAGAACTACACCTCAGTTTCTGCATCCCTGATGGATTTTGCAAGACTAGTCTCTAATGCGTAAAGAGTAATAATATGGATAGAAAATCCAGGGGATCAATATGGCTCAGTCAGATGCTGTAGTGCAGGGACAGGAAACCTCAGCCCTGGGGCCTAAATGCGGCCCTCCAGGTCTCTCTGTCTGGCCCTTGGGACTTTCCTCAAACAACATCCCCTCTCCTCGGGCCACACCTCTTCCCAGACCAGTTTTGCATCCTCCTTGAGTGCTTTTGCCTGCCTGGAATATGGATTTGTACTCTGATAATGCTTATTACTAGCCTGAATGGAGGATAAATAGGGGCGTGTGAATGTGTGTATATACTGCCCAAAGCTATGTTCCATGTTCGTTGCTTTGGCCCGATTTGCCTCCATCAATCCTTTGATACCCGCTGCTTCCCTAGTTCAAGGGTGCAAAAGCTGATGGTGTAAAAACTGATGGAGTTTGGCAACATCTGGACCAAGGCTCCCCTCCGCCCCACCTCTCAAGATGAACTTGGTGCTGTACATCGAAACTAGTCAGTCACATTTGAAAGATTTCTTTGCGTATAACTATTTGAACAATAATCTTGTCTTATTTTCTATTCATCAAAATTTATACGCTACTTATTCAAGTAGTAATTAAAAAAGCCGCTTAGTACTGTATTCAATCAAATATATAGTTTTAATTCTATTAATGTTTATTTGTTTTTGTTTTTTAATCATTGTCCCCACCCCCTTCTGTTTTTAGCTGTTCCTATTTTATCTGTAAGCCACTTTGAGTCCTTGCCGTGAGTCCCTGTGTGTGTGTGTGTGTGTGTGTGTGTGTGTATATATATACACGATGGCACCTCCGGATGCTGCACCCCCCTGCAATCCCTACACAGATCTGGCTGGCACAGGCCACAAAACCACAGCTCGCCCCTATACACGAAGCCAAGCCAGAGCACAACAAAGCAGTACAGCCATCTTCTCAGAAAAACTCTTCACAAAGTTCAAGAGGTCAAGACACAAAAGCTTTAGCAACTAATCCACACCTAATGACCCACCTAAGTGGTACTCAGGATATCACTCAAGAAATCACTCAAGATATCCCTCAAGCAATTAAGGAACAAAAGAAGAAAAGGCACACTAGCCTGGGAACTTCCTCTCTGCCCAGAACATTGGAGGCTATACACCACACCTCCTCAACAGTATTTATAGGAACTCAAACACTGAGATCCTGCTCTGTTCCAGTAACAAGAAGCCGAAAGCACCAGCCTGAAGATGACGAGTGAGACCTCGTCGAAACGTCGCCTAGACACCCCAACTTTTACACGGGAAGACACCCGAGGACACCAAAACCTGCATTCCTGTACCCGTGAAAATCTACGAAAGCATATATATATATATATATATATATAATATCTACTACTACTACTACAAATAATAACAACTGATAAAACAATTAAAAATGGTAGATGTAGTAACATTATCAAACTGCAAACAAAATCAATAGTTTAAAAACAAACATTCCTAATAAAATCACATGTTTGTGTAGGCTTGCCTAAACAGAATAGTTTTTTAGCAAGCATCAGGAAAGGTACAATGAAGGCAGCTGCCTAAAATTAATAAAAATGTAATATTATTAATAACGTTAATTGCGTGTTGCCTTCTTCTTGTTACTACTACAAGGGGTTTCTTCTTTTCCATCTTACCGCAAGGTGTTTTGTGAATTTATCATCATACTAAATAAAAAATCAACAAATGTGAAAAGCAACAACCCAGAATTGCTATTCCGCTTCTCTCGCTGCGGCCGCCTCCATCCTTGGTCCATTTGCCTCCCTCGCCTCTCCCACCTGTCAGCCTCCACCTGAGAAGCAGCTGGCAACTACAAGCCCCAGAGTGCACCGCGCGAAGACGCGCCGCGCCCGGCGTCCTCCCCGCCTCTCCCCGGCCGCTATAGGACGATTGGCGGCTAGCCTGCGTGCGGATTGGCTGGAAGGCGGAGCGTGGAGGACGTAGGCGGGCTCGACCCTTGTCGGAACCTGAGCCCAAGATGGCGGCGTCTGAGGCGACTGGCCGGTACAGGAGCAGCATGAGCAAAAGCAAGGACCCTTCCGGCCTGCTCATCTCCGTCATCAGGTAGCGGGGCCGGCCCCTCTCCCCGGGGCCTGAGGGGAGGCCGGGCAGTGGGGAGCCGCCCCGCTCCACCCCCTCACCTTCGCGGCTGCACCTGAAAGGCCCTCGGCGGGGCCTGCGCGTGAGGGAGAGATGCTCTGTGAGGGGAGTGTGAGAGAGGCGGTGGCGGAGGCAGGAGAGCCAGCTGGGCCCTGGCATTTGTGGGTGCCCGGCCCCTTCATGCTTGGATGTCGTGGGTGCTCGGGCACCCCAGGGAGTTGGCACCTATGGGGGCCGGAGAGTGTGTGCCTCTGAGAGGAAGGAGTGTCTCTGAGAGAGACAGGGAGATTGTGAGGGATTAAGGCGTGTATGTGTGATAGTGTGTGTGTTTGTGGTAGAATGTGCCTGTGTGTCGGAGATTGTGTCTCACAGGGAGTGTGTTTGTGTGTGTGAGAGAGAGTTTGTGAGGGATTAATGTCTGTAAGTGTGACAGAAAGAGTGTGTGTGTGTGTGTGTGTGTGTGTGAAGAGCAGTCATAGGTAAACTTGGCCCTCCAGATGTTTTTTGAGACTACAACTCCCATCATCCCTAGCCAACAGGACCAGTGGTCAGGGATGATGGGAATTGTAGTCTCAAAAAAACATCTGGTGGGCCACGTTTGCCTATGCCTGGTCAAGAGAGTTTGAGGGAGAGAGAGAGAGAAGGAGTTTATTTGTATGTGTGTGAGAGCGGGGAGAGAGAGAGATTGTGAGAAGGAGGAGGGGAGAAATGTGTGTGTCTGAGGGAGAATGTGTGTGTGTGTGTGTGTGTGTGTGTGTGTATGTCTGTGAGAGAGAGAGAGTGAGAGTGTGTGTGTGCAAGAGAGTGTAGGTCTGTGAGGAACTGTCTGTGATGGAGTGTGTCAGTCCCAGAGACACAATGATCCCTGGAATCCCTTGCATTACTGGGGTTCTCCCCCTTTAACTCTGCTCTAGAGATACCTGGGTCTGGCTTTTGTCACCGAAACCTGGTTTGATGAGTATATTTAAGTTACCTTCTCCCAAATATGACCACCTGGTTGGTGGTGGTTGTTGTTACATACAGTGGAACCTTGGTTGTCGAATGTACCGTATTTTTCGCTCTATAACATGCACCCGACCATAACACGCACGTAGTTTTTAGAGGAGGAAAATCCGTAGGCATGCCACCCGTAGGCATTTCCTCCATAACACGCACAGACATTTCCCCTTACTTTCTAGGAGGAAAAAAGTGAGTGTTATGGTGCAAAAAATATGGTAATTTGTTCCGGAAGACCGTTTGACTTCCAAAACCTTCAACAACCGAGGCACAATTGCCAGTCGGCAAAATCCATTGAAAAAAATGGAGAACCGCGCCTTGGAAGCTGTTTGACTTCCAAAGCGCGTTCGAAAACAGAAGCATTCACTTCCGAGTTGTCGGCGTTCGAAAGCTCAAATGTTCGACTTCCGAAGCGTTTGACAACTGAGGTTTCACTGTATTTATTTATACCCCACCTTTTCCCCTGACAGAGAGTCAAGGCGACTTTCAGATAAAAATAAGAACTGCTAAAAACCTGAGGAAACAATAATTAAAAACAACTAAACATGGCTAGAATTTAAACTTATTTATCTATGTAAAACCCATTAAAACAATACAGATAATTACAATAGAAACTGCACCACACCAACTCCTTCATTAAAAGCAGTCAGTTTTCAAAATTCCATTGAAACAAGATCTTCTTAACCTGCCAGTGGAACGATAACAAAGAAGGAGCCAGTGTGGCTTCTGTAGGGAGGGAGTTCCAACATGTGGCAGCAGACATTGAGAAGGCCCTTCACTGTGCAGTGACAGGTGGGGTGGGAAGCTGCCTAATACAGAATCAGGCCATTGGTCCATCTTGGCTCCTCATTCTTTCAGGCAGAAGACATTCTTAGCCCTACCTGGAGACGCCACTGGGGATTGAACCGGGATCCTCCCACATGTAATCTCACTGTCTACAACTTGTACAAATGACAATAAAGTATTTCAATGTAAGGGCACTGAGCTACCGTCTCTTCTCCAAGTAAAACAACTAAGCAAATATAAGTCATGTTTGATATGATGTGATTTAACATGGGTTTTAGGAACATAGGCCCTGTGCTGAGACCAGCAGTTCATCTTGTTTACACTGTTTGGCAGTGGCTCTCGAGGTTTTCAGACAGGGAGTCTTACCTGGCCCTACCTGGAGATGCCAAGGATTGAACCTAAGAAATTCTGGGCCCTTATCCAGCATTGGTCCAGAAGTTGCTTGACTACAACTCCCCTTCTTTCCTGACCATTTGTCTTGCTGGCTAGAATTGGTGGGAGATGTTCCTACCATTGATCAGATACACTGCCCAACAGTTGGCCACTTGAGCAGCTCTACCTAGTTTTTTGGGGGGAAGGCGTCTCAAAAAAAGTGTGGTACAGTTCTCCACTCTGTTCTAGCAGTATTTCTGCTTGAATTGGTGGAAGTGAAGCCTTATAGCCACAGGAAAGTGTAATATTAATGCCTAGACTAGGAGTTCATTTCAGAGGGGTTGGACTTCCTGCATTGCAGGGGGTTGGACTAGATGACCCTTGGGGTCCCTTCCAACTCTATAGTTCTATGAGTCCAGGAAGAATAAGGCAGTATTCATGATCCTCTTCCCTCCAGTTTATCTTTACAACAACCCTGTGGTCTGAAAGAGAGAGCGACTGTCCCAAGGTCACCCAGTAAGCTTCATGACTGACTGCATATTTGAACTTGGGTGTCTTCATGCTTGTCTAATACTCTGTCTAGGTGCAGCAGGGCGCATGTTGACTCTTCTGTGCTGGATTAAGGGGAAATGGTGTTAGATGCAACTGCATCAAAACACTCCAGTTGTACAGATAAGTACCTGGAAAAGTAGAGGGTTGTGTTAGCACTCATCCTTGGCTAAGACTGTTTGTGTAGAAGTGAATGTTCCGAATCAAAATCAGAGTGGCTTTACATCTGCAGAGGTAAAAGAAAAAATTTAAGGGACCGGCTAGAAAGGGCCTCAGCTTCTCCCAGGGACTTTTAATTTGAGAGACTCCAATGCTGTGGAGAATGTGAAGTAGTAACAAGAACGCCATTGAGTAGGCTAAGATTATATTGAGAGGGGGTATTAGTTAGTGATGTAGAAAGGCAGAGGTAAGACTTGCATTCATGCATTTTAGAAATGGAATGAGTCTTCTCACATCTTCTGGTCATATCTGTATATGGGTCTGTGGGGCTTTCTTTCATCTATTTCTTTAGGTCCAGATTCAACTAAATAGGTGCTCTAGCGGCAGCCAGTCCAACAAGTACCACAAACGTAACTGGCCATTTTCCGCTTTTCTCTTCCTGTGCGCTCCTCCTACAAATTGACTCAGGGGAGGGAGTCAGGAGAACCCCCAGGACAGAGTGTAGGAGGAGAAGAGAAGATTTCATTCCATCTGGCAAGCAGAAATGCTTGCACTGTTGAATCCCACCCTCAATTACATTTATGAATCACTATGAAATATCCTGAAGCAATTTAATAAAACCATCAACAATAAAAACATATATAAAACAATTTCATATATATAAAAACAATTTCATATCCAATACAGTTATTGATGGGATAAAATGGTCCTCTTTGAGGGAAGCTGATATTAGTTGATTTAATCTGTGCTGCCTACGTCTTGTGAGTAGGTTGGCTAGAGCCTTCCCACATTGTTGCTTTCTGAAATCAGCCTTTCCTCAATTTCGTTTTTTGGTAGTGTTCCAATTTGTTGTCCCTGCCCACTTTTGGAGTATTATAACTTTCCATCTGGGGGGACGCGGGTGGTGCTGTGGTCTAAACCACTGAGCCTAGGGCTTGCCGATCGGAAGGTCGGTGGTTCGAATCCCTGCAACGGGGTGAGCTCCCATTGCTCGGCCCCTGCTCCTGCCAACCTAGCAGTTC
>JAXCMG010000011.1:37471576-37644144 GCA_034642415.1 Podarcis siculus
AAAGCACGTCAAAGTGCAAGTAGATAAATAGGTACCGCTCCGGGGGGAGGATGAACGGCATTTCTGTGCACTGCTCTAGTTCACCAGAAGCGGCTTAGTCGTGCTGGCCACATGACCCGGAAAAACTGTCTGCGGACAAACGTTGGCTCCCTCGGCCAGTAAAGCAAGGTTGAGCGCCGCAACCCCAGAGTCCTTCGCGGCTGGACTTAACTGTCAGGGGTTCTTTACCTTTACCTTTTTAACTTTCCATCTGCACCGTGTTGCTGTTTTGTTCACATTCCTTTCTAAAATACGGGTAGATGGTATGGGACTTATGATCACACCCTTGGTTGGTATAAACTCATGTGTCAGCCTATATTTATGCAGAATCCCTTAGTTATGAATGTGAATGGATTGATGTAACATCTTTCTTTTTTTTCGCACTTGTGAAGTTTCACTCCGTATAATTTTGGAATGCAGTAAAGTGGGAACCTTAAACTGATGTGGATTGGGTCCCCCTCCCCCACAATGCCTCCAAAATCATATCCCAGAGTGTTAAAAGGGTCTCCCACTCTCTGGAGCTTTTTTATAGGGTAGGTGTGGATCTGGAAAAGCAGGACAGAAAAAGGAAGCTCCATTGTACGCACTTGGAAGCGGAGCTGCAGAGTTGGATATATTCCTGTGCCTCCCCAAGATGATCTCACCTGAACTACCTTTAATCAGTGAGACCATACAATTATTATTATTATTATTATTATTATTATTATTATTATCAAGTGATACAAATAACTTTGCCGTTCATAATTTGATATTATTATTTAAGTTGTATTTAACCATTGTTGTTGTTGTTTAGTCGTGTGGGACTCTTCGTGACCCCATGGACCAGAGCACGCCTGGCATTCCTGTCTTCCACAGCCTCCTGCAGTTTGGTCAGACTCATGTTTGTAGCTTCGAGAACACTGTCCAACCAATTTAACCATATTGTGTTTTAAAGAAGGACTGCACGAGAGCTAGAGCTCACATTTATTTATTACTTTTACACAAGCCCTTTTTTCCAAGGAGACCAGGGTGCTGCTTGCAGTTACCTTGTTTTATTCTTACAGTAATGGTCAGATGGCGATTTGTGAACTGCATAAATGGATAAATTACCTTGTATTTTGCCTCCCCTTTTCCATATATTGAATGTGGGGTTGGCAGACCTAATCTAAGGTTGTTCATTTCTGTAGCTTAGGTTGAAAATGTAAGTTAGAAGATTATACAACAGAGCTGTTAATGAAAACTGATCTCATGAGTTCTGACATTTAGGATACAAAAGAAATCGATTGAAATAGTTCTTGTGTGGGCACTGGAAGCTTGCTCCTGCCGTGTTTGCTATCAAGGCATTGCGGTGCTGAGGTACAATATGAGGTTTTGAAAGTAAAACTGACTGGAAATGAAAGGTGACCTATTAATTTTATTGTCCAAGCTGACTGCAAAAAGTAAATGGCACAAAGGAAATTAAAGTGGATGCTCTTTTAGCAGGAGCTTGGGTTTTAAAAAAGAAAAGAAAGACTGTTCTGAATAGGCGCCATTTTTTCCTTCCTATTATGAAATTCTGAAAAAAGGGTGTTCTCAATTATGATTGGATTTCTGGTGGAGTTGAATGAATTTATTTGCCGCTGAGGGCCACAGTGAAATCGAACATACTCTGGAGGCTTGAGGATGACATATCTTTTGCTAAAATTTACTGCAAATTGGATTCCTAGATGTGGCTAGACTGCTGATGAGGCAACCAGCCAAGCAACATGCAACACCTCTGGTCTAAAACATCTGCACTGGCTGCCCATATGCTACTGTATCAGGATCAAGCTTCTTATGTTGATATACACAGTCTTGAACAACTTGGGTCCAGGGTACCTTATGTCCCCTGAGCCCTTATATCCTACCTTGATCGCAGAGATCATCCGGAGGAGCGCTTTGGGTTGTCATTAGTGTTATAGAGGCTTGACTGGTCTCAACTAGAAAGTAGGCATTTGGTGTGGAACACTGTTCCAGCAGAGATTCAGCACATATCCTCACTTTTGACTTTCAGGCGTCTCTTGACCTTTTTATGCCAGCAGGCCTTTGCAGTTGTTTAATATTTAATTTATTGATTAATCAGTCACTTTAATTAGAATTTGCATTATTTTTAATGGTGTTTTTATTGTTACACTCCACCCTAGTATTTTATGATATGGCGGTATAGAAATAGCTAGTAGCTAAATGAATGAATGAATGATGCCACTGCTTCTTCAAATAGGCCCATTACCTTTGACTTTATTGCCTAGCATTTAATTCAGGAAAACAATTAATGACTTTTTTGGAAACCATAATGGGGTATTTTCCATGGCTGAGACTTCTAAGTCAGAAGTGTCTCTTGCTTTTTGGTCCAAGGGCTACATGCATCCATCTCCAGCCCCCCTGGGACCTCATTCCAACCCATAATCTTTTGTGCACACAGGCACTCACAGCAGCACCTCACCTCCCACAGCTGACCTGTACTGATCAGCTGGGAAGGGGGTTATTGCCCCACTCCACTAATTAAATAATCAACTTGATCTGTATCTCTACTGGGGTGCTGGGCTGGCAGAGAGGTGTACATATTATTTATTTATTGCTGCTACTACCAAAATGGGTGGGATCTGAGGAGGACAGAAAAAAATGCTTGGGGGGGATCAGCCCCCAAGACTAATGTTTAACCTCCCCTGCTTTAAATTATTTCAGATAGCGCAGGCCCTTTTTTAGTGGACAGAGCTTTTGAATAAACAGAGATTCTTGCAGATGTGCCACTTGTCCCAAAGAGGATATAGTCATGCTACTCTTAAAAAAATAGCAAATGTGACAGAAGTAAAGGGGAGAAAGAAGGTCAGATCACTTTAACAATAAGAATAATCCATCAAAAAGATAAATAATCCATCAATCCTAATGTAAACATATATATTACCATAAGCCCTCCATAAGTCCAAATAGGAAATTGACAATTATAATATGCATTCAAATAAAATCAGGTAAGATCTTCAGACTATTGAGGAATGGATAGTGAGTGTTTGTCTTTCCAACCTTGAAGTATATATAGATCTCTTTGCAGCAATAAAAACTTGCAGGATCCATTTTTGTTGTCCATCCGTTAGTCCCCTCATCACAAGAACCCACAAATATCGACGTTAATATGGACAATGATTTCTGACCAAACGAGCAACACCAGAGGACATACCCACCTCATAAGCCTCTTCATGTCACTCTTAGTGGATGCTATACTATTTAAACATCTTGCCATCCTAATTGCATTGAGATGGTTTAACACTCTGGTAAGCAAGAAAGGCTCAGGAAAGAGGTGTGTCTCTTCTCACCCAGAGTCAGCTTTGGATAAGAACTGAAACAGGTGTCACCCGTCACCCCATCTTTCTGCAGAGAAGAAAGATTCTTTCTCTTTGCCCAGTCCTTCAGCAGGCACAGAGAGTTTGATGGGAAGGCTGCCAGAGGCAGCCGTGGGTCTAGTGCCTTTATTTTGCCTAGCTGTCTAGATCCCTCATTCTGTGTCACTTGCAAAACTAATGTATGGGGAAATAGAAAATCATAGACCTCCTGTCTTTAGTGAGGTCTTGAATTAGAAAAAAAAACGCATCTTTTGCTTTGCAATGTTTATGGACTGCTTTCCTTTTCTAGTTTATCTCCTCAGTTGTAATGTGCTAGTGAATAATCCACTGACCATTTCTTAGGTATCTGTTAAAGTATCAACATTTCTTCAGAGTTTTTTAATGCACCAATTTACGGTGAAATAAAATTGTGCTGGGTATAGTTTTAAAGGCATGGTTGACAACTACCTAATGGATGTAAAAATTCTAAAGGCTGTAATTGTAGCTGCTGTCTAAAAACCTCTTGGTGGACTGAGTGTTTGAGATGCAACTTGATCTGTATTTGTATCTTTAAAATGTAGTGTACTGGGTGGAGAAATCCAGCCAACTGGTGAAGGACAAACTGGACAATATTGTCTTTTAGAGGGATATGTTTATGTGCTTCTATTGATTTCTTCTCTCCCCTCCTCCTCCTCCTAACCTTTTGTTTTGCCCCTACTTGGTTGGAACGGCTTTTGTATTCTGAAACAAGCTATCTGGCATTTAGCAAATGCTATGTCTTGGTGAGAGCTTGTCAGGATTTTTTTAATTGGTGAATGTATCTGCCTTTATTTATTGTTAGGATTTTTGTTATCTAGTTCAGGCTGCAGTCCTATGCACGCTTACTTGGAAGTAAGCCTCACTGAACACAGTGGGACTTCTGAGTAAACTTGCATAATGCTGGACTTGTAAGGATTGCTTTAAAAATGACAACCCCGCCAACCTTCTATCTTAAAGGCCTTCTTTAATTGGGAAAACAAAGTTTGGTTGTTATGTAATGAGACTGTTTTTGTCATTGGGACACACTCTGAATGTTAGGAAGGATTATCTGGTTTCAATAAAGTTCGAATTTCAGAAAGGAAATAGGGAAATAGTATAGAAAGGTATCCACTAATATGGAAATGCACACTTAACTTGAGAGCAAATCCTGTTGAACTAATCTGGACTTACTATTAAGTAATGAGTGAGTTTATATATATTTGTAAATACTGAAGGAGAAGGTAGTCATAGCTTACATATACTGATGGATGTTCTTATAGGATTGTGAAAGTAGTAGAGGCCCAGTTCACTAGGCTAAACCATGGCTGAGCATGAATGAATGAGTATGCAGGGATGCACAGGAAAAATTGCAGCTTCTTCATTCCTCCTTCATTTCTGCTGCCACCTCACTACCCCACGCTAAGCCATAGTTTGGCTTACTGTTGCATCTGAGGCTGGGCTGATAGTTTGTCTTGCTCTAGAAAAAACATGAGCCATAACCCAGGCTTGTTCTTGGCTTACCAGTTACCACTTGAGGTTAGTTTGTGGGAGATAAACCATGCATCCAGGTTGGGACCTAACACAAGCTACATTCACTATGACTTAGCTCTTGGTGGTGGCAGCAGGAGCAGAAGAATAAGGCAGCCATGTCCCCCCCCCGCCCCCAGTGAGTGCTTACATGTTCATACTTAGCCTTGGTTTGGTCTAGCATAACGTCTGAAACGGCCCAGTGATTTCAAACTACCAGGAACGTTTGCTAAGAGGTACCAGCAAGGCAGTTGAATTAAATGTGTTTCGATAAGGCAGAAGCTCTCATCTAGTCCAAGATCATCATCCCTCTGCAATTCAGGAATCTTTTGCCCAGTGTGGGGCTTGAACCCTGAAACCTGAGATTAAGAGTACCGTGCTGCTCCAAAAGCACATTGTTAACTCACTCTTTGGCTTGCCTGTTTGTGCTTGGTGCCATTAGTGAAAGCGCGTCTCATGTTATGAGCAGCTTCGGGTTACAAACGGACCTCTGGAACGGATTAAGTTTGTAGGATTAAGACATCTTTCCGCAGGGCCTGCAAGACAGAGCTGTTCCACCAGGCCTTTGGCCAGGGCACAGCCTGACTCCCTCCCTCGGCAATCTTCGTGGAGCTCTGGCACAATGATTGCCAGTGGCTTGATTTGAATCAATTTTATAATGAATGATTTTAGAGTGTTGTTTGTGTTGTATTTTTGTACTGTTTTATTGTTGTTAGCCGCCCTGAGCCCGGCTTCGGCTGGGGAGGGCGGGATATAAATAAAAAATTATTATTATTATTATTATTATTATTATTATTGTAACCGGAGGTACCACTGTAATACAATTCAAGTGTTCTGTGTACCTCATCTTAATTCGGACAACAGTCATGTCTTATCATTCTAATATTGTTGGGGTAAGGATAGGTTGGAAGCTGAGGCTGAAGGAAGCAAGGTTTTCCTGAAGTACCTTGTTGAGGCTGTGGTTAAGCTGGGTTTGCTTTCCTTAGAGCAGCAAACAAGCATAGTTAGTGTCTTATAATAGAACTAAAAATTCAAGTCCATCTCTACTAGCGAATCAGCTTGTCCCATTGAGCCTGATGCAAAGAACTGAGAGCTTTCTAGTTTGGCAGTGTGATAGCAGTTGACAACACATTCTCCTTTCTGAGAATTAGAGCTGTATCACAAATTCCACTGAGGGAAGGATTTTAGTTGTGTCTGGGCACTTGTCAGTTCTTGCTGTTGATATCCCTCGTTCCCACAGTCCATCTCTATTAACAGGTACAAACTGATATACCTTCCAGCAAATGGCTGGTTCCCCAGGTGCATATTTTATCTCCCATATATTTTAATCTGTAGCCTTTTCAGCTCGCCTTTTTTGTTCCACATGCCCTGCTTTCTAAATAGGTATGCTCAGTGAAATTGAAGAAATAATGAGATAATGTGTTATGCATTTTAGGTTAAATCACTAAATATCCCTATTTCATTTATCTTGAGTATATTTTAGCTTATCCCCCCCGCCAATTTGTGTAATTGCTTCAATGGGATTTCAGAATGTATTATCAGATATCTATTTTGAGGTTAAGTACTGCCAGAAGCTGTAGATAATTTCATATGGGAGTTGTCCTTAAAAATAACTTTTCAATTATAACATTCAAGTAAGATTTCTTACATTCTGAAAGCAGTGAACACACACACCTCTGGACATTTACTAGAATATACTCCATGTCCAAACTTGGGCTTTAAAGGTAAAGGGACCCCTGACCATTAGGTCCAGTCGTGACCGACTCTGGGGTTGCGGCGCTCATCTCGCTTTATTGGCCAAGGGAGCCGGCGTACAGCTTCTGGGTCATGTGGCCAGCATGACTAAGCTGCTTCTGGCGAACCAGAGCAGCTCACGGAAACGCTGTTTACCTTCCCGCCAGAGCGGTACCTATTTATCTACTTGCACTTTGATGTGCTTTCAAACTGCTAGGTTGGCAGGAGCAGGGACCGAGCAACGGGAGCTCACCCCGTCATGGGGATTTGAACCGCCGACCTTCTGATTGGCAAGTCCTAGGCTCTGTGGTTTAACCCACAGCGCCACCCGTGTCCCAACTTGGGCTTTACATAACATTTATTTGTTATTTGTTGTTTGTTATTTGTTATGTTATTTGTTATTTGTTATTTGTTATTTGTTATTTATTATAGAATGGTTAAATTATCAAAGTTTCTGTCTAAGCAGTGTACATAACAATTAAAAAGCATGCAGTGGAAAACTTGTGGCAATGCTACATTTTTTGGATGCAGACCAGTGTCTGTTGTCAGTGATGACTGGTGATCAAATACACTTTTATTGTTTAGGGTTGACAGAGTGAAATGCAGCCCTGCTCCCTAGACTGAGATAACGATTTTGGAAGGCTTGTTGAAAGAGGAGTGTCTTTTTCAGAGGCCAAAGACAATAGAGAAGGAACATAGTTTTCCTAGTTTTCCTTTCTATAGTATTCAACTCACTTCACACATTCTCATCCAGCACATCTTTAGCATAGTGAATGTGCTATGGTATGTAAACTCCATATGTATGTTTTAATAAATTACTTTTTTATAGATAAGCTAATTCCTGTCAAAAGGTGGTTCTTCATCCTTTTAAAATTAACGGCTAGATGGACTTTTCCAAGAGAGGGCACCACAGAAAGAATCCTGTTCTGCTTCCTCTTAGATTTTACAGCGTGAATAAATGTTGCCTGAAGTAGACCTTTTTTAGATGATCCCAACAAGCTTGTATGTGAAGTAATCCTTTGTTGTTGTTTAGTCGTTTAGTCGTGTCCGACTCTTCGTGACCCCATGGACCAGAGCCCGCCAGGCACTCCTGAAGTGATCCTTAGGACTACCTGATTAGGCAAAAGCTCCATCTAGTCCACTGTTCTTTATCGATCAGTTTCATCAGGTTTCCAGTTTTTTTGTGCATGGCCAGAGATCCTTGTCAGCCCCAGTATCTGAACTACGTAATGCTATAAATGCTCAGAATTACGTAACAAGGCAAAGAAAAATAAGCCCATTCAGATAATATTGAAACATTTGTTTTCCTGTGAGTTCATGTGAAGTTGTTCAGATCTCTGTGCTTCTAATGCAAAAGAAGCAACCCTGTCCATGATGGATCTTTCTGTTCTAGCAAAAAATTGATTTTATGCAGATTAAACCATGAGCCAGAGTTAAGGTAGCGGAGGAAAGAATTTAGCTGTAACTGCTTTGTGAATGGGACAGTCTTGGATAATGAGAAATATTGTTTATGGAATCAGAGACATAGGTACAGTGCCTCTAGCCAAAAATGTATTTTCTCTAATGGCCATCTAACATGGCCAAAGGCATTTGCTGAAACCTTAGGTGTGTCTTTCTGGCAGAATAGTAAGGTTGGAAAAATACACATTCTTGTTTAAAGTTGAACATTAAACCATGGAGCAGATTTAACTCAACAAAACAATGATATAGCTTGTAGAATAAATATATCTTAGCTGATGTTTAAAATTGAACTTTAATGAAACTCTACGGTAAAATATGTTAACATAAAGCCTAAGGAGTCATATTCCTCCCCAGTTTTCCCATTTAGATGTGGAATGGAAAGGAAAAAATATGGCACACAAGGACAGATGACATCACATGTGTGGCACATGTAGTCAGTCTGAGGATGCTTCTTTTATGTTCTTTGTGTGCTATCTTTCTCCACATGTAATTGTTGTGATGACAATCTTATGGCAGAAGTTCACTTCCAGTATGTGTTTTTTAGAGTAGCAGGTTGTCAGGGCTGGCGAATTATCAAATTGTTTTCTGATTGATTGCCTAATATTGCAGACTGGTGCAGTAATTATCTGTTGTTCCTCTGTACCATGCAATAGAGTGGAGTCTGTAGATTTGTCTTGTGAGGTCTTAATTCAGTGTTGCTTCTTTCCACTGCTATGAATTGGGGTTGTCAACTGATCAAATGTTTTAGTCGATTAAGTGTCGTGCTTTAACTCATTAATCAAAGTAAATATTGTATTACCTCAATGAAAGTGATATTTCTGAGGACATGCAATGAAGACAGCAGTTGCTTTCAAGTAAATAAAACTGACAAATTGTTTATTCCCAGGAAAATGATTTCAGATGTCTGAATCAATTCTGAGATGTATAAAAATGGTTCTGGGCAGCACTAAACCACCCTTAAAAAACACAACCCAGCCACCTTGTTTCTTGGAATCTAGTTTAGCAATCCAGTCCTCCTTCTGCTGCACCACAGCACTCTTGCAGTGGGCTGAGCTGCTTCCATGGATTCAGGCCCAGCTCAATTTAAAGTTAATTGTGAGTGTTGGTTTAGCTAGGCAGTCTTTTTGTGAGCTTTGTTCAAGAACTGATCTAAGCAGACAGTGCTAGATCTACAGATTTTGCCATGGGACAATGGTCTGCGCTGCTGTCCCCACTCTCCCTAATTATGAACTCCAGTCAGGGAATATGATGGTTATAGCCAGTTTTCAGTAGCAGAAGTGCATGATAAGGGCTGCTGTCCCCAATTCAATAAATAAGATTAATTGTATTAAAGCTGGCTTTTCAGTTATGCAGGATACACACACACACATAGAATCATATAACTGTAGAGTTGGAAGGGACCCCAAGAGTCTTATAGTCCAACCCTCTGCAATGAAGGAATCATAGCTAAATGTTCCCTGACAGATAGCTACCACTCAGACATGCCATTCAAAACTAATAAAGGTGACCAAAAAGAAAATTGGAGGCTAACCAAGAAAAATATCATGGTTTGTTTTTTTAAGTGCTTCCTAATTCCTTTGGGGGGAGACTCTTGAGAGTCCCATGGACTGCAAGAAGAACAAACCTATCCATTCTTAAGGAAATCAGCCCTGAGTGCTCACTGGAAGGACAGATCGTGAAGCTGAGGCTCCAACACTTTGGCCACCTCATGAGAAGAGAAGACTCCCTGGAAAAGACCCTGATGTTGGGAAAGATGGAGGGCACAAGGAGAAGGGGACGACAGAGGACGAGATGGTGGGACAGTGTTCTCGAAGCTACCAGTATGAGTTTGACCAAACTGCGGGGGGCAGTGGAAGACAGGAGTGCCTGGCGTGCTGTGGTCCAGGGGGTCACGAAGAGTCGGACACGACTAAACGACTAAACAACAAATTCCTTTGGGAGTCTCTCCATATTCTTCCCTTCTCAGCTTCCTGAGTGTGGTGATGGTACCATTCCCTGCCAGCAGCCCTACTCCTTAGCCCAATTGGAGTGGCTGACTTACTCCCAAGTAAGCCTGAGGGTAGCAAGGCACCTCCTCCTACAGCAGAGACCCACCCAAGGGCACCCTTCCCCATATACTTGATTGGGTCTGGGAGTCCACCAGTGCAGCTGAGCATGCTTCGGAGCGCTCCTTTCTGCCCGATCTGCAGCACCTCCCTCCCTCTCTCCTTTTAGCGGCTACACTGTTGAGGCAGGATGTGTGGGGCAGTGTGCTTCTATCTTTTCTTCCTAGGACCCCTCGTCTGCCCTGCCTGCCTTCCACAGGGCTGTGGGAAGGGGGCTTCCAAGGACAAAAGGGCCCCTCAGAGGCTCTCATGCTTGCTTCACTAGAAGAGCAGGGGAGGGAAATTTTACTGCCCCCTCTAAACTTCAACCCGGAGCACATGGCTCTTTTCGCCTCTGCTAGATCCAGACCTGTAATCAGCCCCTAGTAGTTTGAATTTTTTAGAGGAGTTAAAATTCTTGGAAGCCAATATTAGACCTTTTTTTTAAAGTGCCAGTCACATAAAGTATCAAGCATTTTGCTTCTACATAAATGGATAGGCACTCAACCACCTGAGCTGGTTTTCAGAAGGGAGTGATTGCTCTCTATGGAAATGCTGGTTCAGTGCATTTACCCACATTTGTTATTTTAGGTGAATCTTGTTGTCACTAGTATTTTCTGTCATGGCAAAAAGCAGGGATGGAGAGTGAGGAATCATTTTTGTCGTTTGCATGAAGCACATAAGGCACATAACCTGGATCTCACCCATTCCTCCTTGATCTTACTTGGTAGCTGAAACCTAGAGACACCCTGTCCTGCCTTTTCAGCTTCTTGTCGGTTTTTTGGCCTTTAACGAATTAGCCCAAATGAAAGGTGCACACTTTAATGCCTTTAAAAAACAAAACAAAAAACTTAACCTTCTATTTCTTTGTTGCTTCTCAGCCTGCATGAGTAGCCAAGTGGCAAATTGCATGGCTGTTTGCATGTTTTCTTACACTCCCATTAAAAGTAACTTTGTGTTTTTAAAACATTGCATCTTATTGCAGTTCTTGAGTTGGCAGGCTTGTCCCCCTTTATTTATAAATGCATATATCCATTTTTCAAAAAAAGCTTTCACAGAAGAATACAATAAAATCACAACAGTGCAGCCAAAATAAACATTTAAAACATAGGGTTGTATCTAGCTAAATTCTGCTTGGAGTAGGCCCATTGAAATGAATAAACCCAAGTTAGTCATTGTTGTTAATTTCAATGGGTCTACTCTGACTAGCTTTGGATGCAACCCACATAGATTATCCAGTCTATGCAATGGCAAAACAAGAGGTGCTGTTGAGAATCCCTTGAAATAAATATTATCTTTAAAGATTAAGCATAATTAGTGCTTGCCTAAATAGCAAGGACTTAAATGCCTGCCTGAACGGAGCAAGGTCCTAGATTTAGATAATGTACTAGCAAGGCATTGTACATGACTTGACTTCATTATGTACATGCCAGAGGTAGTTTTGAAACTGAAGGGTTGCAAATAAATGTGTTTCTGAAATATAAGTTCCAGTGCATACAGTTTCAAGATACTATCCCGCTTTGGCTGGCATTGCATAGTCAATGTTGTTTTGTCTTTGTGGCCAGATCTATTTAAAGGGGCAGATTTAATATGAACACACAGTTAACCTCTCAGAGGAGCTGCAGGAGATAAGGCCTTTTGGAAAATGCAGTGCTGGTTTTGAAAAAGTGACAATTGCTAGAACAATGGGGTTGCTAGTTATCATAAGGTAGATTTTTGAGTGATTTGTAGTACATCTTCAATATTTTTGACTTACTGTTGTTTAATAATAGTAACCCCCCTCTTTTTTTAAAAACAACCCCCCCCTTTCTAAATTGAGTTGGCATCCCCTAGCATGGTCTTTCTGGGCCTGTGGGCAGGTTTGCAAACTGGAGAAGCTGTTGTGGACATTGTGCGTGCCCTGCACCCTTGCACACTCATTCCCTGCCCATCAGCAATTACCTAACTGGAGTGTGGGAGGGATAGTTTTGAGCGGAATCACTGTTGCAAAGAAAGGGTTGGCCCTTACCATTCCAGTTGCAACCCCTGAAATTACTGTTCTCCTCCACCTATGCTGCAGTTGGGCTTGAGAAAACAACAATAGGTATCTTTCAAGCCTAATTTCAGGAGAGTGGGTGGGTGGGAAACAGGACACTGCAGGTGTCAGGGAATGTGCCCTATGGGCCAGAGGGATCATGAAGGTTTGGAGGAAAAACCAAGAGTGGATTTTTGTGTGACAGGACTGTCAGCTTAGTTCTGATACTGAAAGCAAATTTATGGGCTTAATTCTAAGAGAATGGTGCCACCTCTGAACCACTTGCTGGTGAGTTTTTTGCGGGTTCTAATAACGCTCCCCCATAGCTCCCACAAGCCTGAAGGCTGCCCACCCTTTATCTAGGTAATTAATGCAGTATAGCTTATTATTTTCTGAGGTGCGTGGTTGCCAGCAGATCAAGTTGAAATATATACCAGCTTTTTAATATTTATGTATTTATTATCCTGCCTGCTGTTTGCAGTAGTGTTTTCAGAAGTTTGAAAGCAGAAAAGTTTTTGGTGGTTTGGTTTTTTTGCTAGGGCAAACACTTCATTTCTCCTCCTCCCTACCTCCTTTGCAAACACTTTGTTGACTTTGCTCCAACAAACATTTTAATGGGACCACAGTGAGTGTTCAGATTCCCTTCATTTACTTTTCTGCAATCTCAGCAGGAATGTATGTAGAGTCCTGAGAATATTAAGTATCTCTTGCCTTGCTCTGAAGGAACATAATGTTTGGATTATAATGGCACACCTGGTGATTTTTTTTTCGGAGGCTTTTTGCTAGGCTCTGACTGAAAAGAGCATGGTAACAGTCTGAATGTGAAGAAAAACTTTTGTCATAGTAATAATAATAATAATAATAATAATAATAATAATGGTTCCCAGCTAGATTGAGGGAGGATTTTTATTATTGAGGAGAAGGATAATTATTAATTGGAACAAAATATTGTGGACTAGTAAAATAAGAGTCTTGTGAAAAAGGTTCATAGTTTAAAGGGAGCAGTGGTGGAAATGGGCCC
Organism: Podarcis siculus; assembly: GCA_034642415.1. Taxonomy (NCBI): domain Eukaryota; kingdom Metazoa; phylum Chordata; class Lepidosauria; order Squamata; family Lacertidae; genus Podarcis; species Podarcis siculus. Next base: position 37,484,789 of record JAXCMG010000011.1, read on the forward strand.
TAGAAGATGCATGGCCCGCATAAGCCATTTCCTCCTCCCATGTAGTGCTTTTTAATGGGGGGTGGGGGGCTTCCCTTCCTTACAGTCTAAAGGATTCTATAGAGAGAAGAACTGGGCTTGAGTCCCATTGCTCAAGCTGCACACTTCTCAGTTCAAGAAAAGAGGCTGCAACAATGCAGTTGTTACCTCTGCCTCATGGGTAGGCAAATTAAGGCCCGGGGGCCGATCTGGTTCAATCACCTTCTAAATCTGGTCAAAATATGGTCTGAAGCTCAACATAAAAAACCCCTAAGATCATGGCCACTGGTCCCATCACCTCCTGGCAAATAGAAGGGGAAGAAATGGAGGCAGTGAGAGATTTTACTTTCTCGGATTCCATGATCACTGCAGATGGTGACAGCAGTCATGAAACTAAAAGATGCCTGCTTCTTGGGAGAAAAGCAGTGACAAACCTTGACAGCATCTTAAAAAGCAGAGACATCACCTTGCCGACAAAGGTCCTTATAGTTAAACCTATGGTTTTCCCAGTAGTGATGTATGGAAGTGAGAGCTGGACCATAAAGAAGGCTGATCATCAAGAATTGATGCTTTTGAATTATGGTCCTGGAGGAGACTCTTGAGCAGCCTTTCTCAACCTATGGGTCCCCAGATGTTGTTGGACTACATCTCTCATCATCCCCGAGCTCTGGCCTTGCTAGCTAGGGGTGATGGGAGTTGTAGTTCAACAACATCTGGGGACCCACAGGTTGAGAAGGGCTTGCGTGTCCCATGGACTGTAAGAAGATCAAACCTATCCATTCTTAAGGGCATTAGCCCTGAGTGCTCACTGGAAGGACAAATCCTGAAGCTGAGGCTCCAATATTTTGGCCACCTCATGAGAAGAGAAGATTCCCTGGAAAAGACCCTGATGTTGGGAAAGATGGAGGGCACAAGGAGAAGGGGACGACAGAGGACGAGATGGTTGGACAGTGTTCTCGAAGCTACCAGCATGAGTTTGACCAAACTGCGGGAGGCAGTGGAAGACAGGAGTGCCTGGCGTGCTCTGGTCCAGGGGGGTCATGAAGAGTCAGACATGACTAAACGACTAAACAACAACATCAACAGTAGCTAAACATTATTGACACTTGTTTCACAGCTTTTTTTACTTCCCATTTAAGTCTTGCTAAGACACAATAGATGATTATCCAGATGTGAGTGTCGTCCTTTCATTTGGTCGGCATTTAGTGGCATGAGTTAAGTAGTTATTTATATATGCTTATTATTTTCTTGGTATTTTTAATGTTCTAAGTTCTCTGATCTGTGCTTTCTTACGAATGTGATAGGTCCAAAGCCATCACTTTGGAAAAGAGGCTTGTGCACTTGAGTATTTCTGATTTGGGACTTCTTATTAAGAAGGTCTTGCATTCTGCTCCCACTGTTCTTTCCAGTGTCTGTACTGGAAGCTTTTGGGCGCACTTGAGAAATAATTTCCTTCCTGTTTTCTCAACCATATAATTATTATAGGCCCATTTTCATTTATTCTTCTGCAGGTACTGTTACTTCCAGAAAAAGAGAGGACTTGTTATTTGACTGTAATTCATTCTCACTTTCTCCTGTGCTTCTTCAGTGTGTCAGAGGTGAAATCTACACACATATAAAAAACATGAAAATGCTTTTTAAAAAAACATTTTGAAAAATACATTGAATTTGCCATAGCTCACTTTTGCCATCTAGTGTCACATTTGCATATTGTACTTTACAACACATTTAAAATGTTTTATTTGCAGCTGTATAGCTGAGTCCCTAGTCTTAGGTGGGCATAGTTTCAGTTGTTTCAACAAGTTCAAAATTGAAAGGCAAATTGTACAAGAGTGGAGAGCTTTGTTGACCTTCAGTGATTTTCCTTTCAAACCACTTGACCTATTGCTCAAAACTATCTGAGCAGACCTTGAAAAGGAAATAGACAAACACTTTTGCTTCCACACATGGGCTATTGGCAAGTCAGAAAGGTGAGAGCCAGGACTGTTCTGACATTCTATTAAAAAATAGTGGGAGAAAATTCTAGCTGTTTGGAATAGCTGAGACCTGCTGCTACTGCTAGTTCCAAAAGTTCAGGATCATAGTGAACTTTGGGGAGGGGAAAAATCATTATAGAGGTTTTGAAATAATGAGATTCAATTTGAAAAAAACAACAACCAGTGCAAGAGTCACTTAGGCACTTTGTATGTTGTTACATACAGTCAGTACCATGTAGGCAGCAAAAGCCTTCTGCTGTCTAGTCTTGTGACAAAATAAATATGCTGCCTATGTTCATTTTTTCTACTCAGAAACTATGTTTGTTTTGAAAGTTCGTGCCTAATAATTAAGCTGATAGGGACAGTCTTTAATGGTTTGAAACTAACCCGTATGGTAGCAATGAGACTGCTAGGGAGGAGCAGGCATGTGTGGGCTCTTAGCATTTGCAATATATTTCCGCATGACAAGAGAACGCCTGTATCTGTAAAGGCCCCTAAAATTGTCTGATCAGCCCCACTTGCTCCAGAGTGAAAGTCTTTCTGCATTCTTGAATATAGGGTACAGATTCAGGCTTTCCTTTGTTCTCCCCTTTGTTTCCCCAGGATCGGATTATCTGTTGTACAATATGAACTCTTTGCTGGATATTGAGCCTTCCATTTCACATAATAGGGCTAATAAAACCCTGAAATCATGAGACGGAGTAGGATAAGAATGAATACATAAATTATAATAAGATGCACACAGGTGATGATGGTGGGAGGTCTTTTCAGATCCGATGAGTGCTGACCTCATTAGTCCTTTCGTACAATAGCTAATGAGGATTTTAAAGGACCTCTGGCTTATGCAGTGTGTGATGCTAGTGACAGGTCATCTGCGTGCAGGTCTGTGATCTGAAAATAATATTCAGTGAATTATAAGGAACAATAAAGTAGTGGCAGCTTTCCAGGATGGAGGCCTTCTGTGTTGTGAAGCCATTTCTTCAAATGCTTTTCTTCTTCTTCTTTTTAGGACTCTGTCCACCAGTGATGATGTTGAGGACAGGGAAAATGAGAAGGGTCGCCTGGAAGAAGCATACGAGAAGTGTGATCATGATTTGGATGAACTGATTGTTCAGCACTACACTGAACTTACTACTGCCATCCGCACCTACCAGAGCATCACAGAGCGCATCACCAACTCGCGCAACAAGATCAAGCAGGTGAAGGGCTGTGCAGTGCAAAAGAGAAAATGCTTCATTTCTGCCAATATGCATTTGGTTTTTCCCACACAGTGCAAGCCTGGATTTAATTTACTTACTTATTTACCTGCCGTTCTGTTTTTACAAGTAACCAGAGTTATATGCACTACACAAATCATGAAGCACTCCATTAATCGTAGTGAAATCAACACAATTCCCTATTCAGTTCAGGGGTGAGTCCCAACGCTTTGGTCTGCTTGCTTAAATAGGCTTGTAAAGCCCTAGAGGTTCACCCACCAGACTGACCAGGCCTACCTCCTGGGTCTGATATTATAAGTTGTCAGGTGCTGGAAAGTTTAAACCATGGGTAAACAGAAGAAGAATTGAGGGTATGCTTGTAAATGTACTCTTGATTCTTCCTTTATATCCCAGGCTTGTGTTTTTATATTGTAAACAGCCCTGTGATCTTCAAATGAAAAGTGATATATAAATTTAATTAACAGCAGCAACAGCACATTTCCTTTTCAGCCATGGCTTGAACTCATAAGAAACTGCATCTGCAAAGGAAGAATAGCAAGCACACTTAAAAGTAGTCTCCCAATTCTTTTGGTAATGTCATGGTGAATCAGGTGATTGACATGTAGGCAGCTCGGCCCCCTTGTCAAGGGAGCCAACAGGAAGAAGCTCAGGATCTGGCCTGCTAGACAGATTCTGTTATCCAGCACTGCAATAAAGCATCAGGAGCTGCTGAACATGGCTTCATGTGGCAAACTGCTGCTTATCTAGGACTAACTGTGCCCAGGGTGGACATCGGCTCTTCCTGGGTTGAAAGGAGTATAAGACTGGTTATTGTCTCAGTGGTGCTTTGCTTGAGTGATGAGATCTTGTGTTTTGATCTTGCTCTTTGTTCCTCATCCCTTGCCTGCTCTACTGGTTCTGCTCTCTGTTCTTGATCTCGACTCTTGGCTTTTGTGGGTGTGGGCTGGTGGTGGAGGAGAAGCCAGAGAGCAGGAATTTCTTCCACCCACACAAGGAACGTTTTGTCGCAATGTGAAATTTTACACTCAGAAAACCAACCTAAACAAAAAACTCAGCTCTAGAGTTAATAGCAGGTCTAGTCCTTGGATAAAAACCCCAACAACAGCCTTCAGAGAGCAGAAAAGGCTTCTTGAACTTTTTATTTATTTATTTGGCAACAGAAATTAGTTAGGGCCGACTTTCCTTGGGAGAGAATTCCACAAAATAGGTGCTATGATAGGGAAGGCCCTCCTCCTCACCATAGCAAATATTTGTGCGCAGAGCCTCTCCAGTGGATAATCACTGAACAGGGAATTTGAACTTCCTCTTTTCTTGCTAGCTGCTTGAAATACTTTGATGGTGTCTGAAGAAATTTTAGCTTGGTTATTGTTTCATAATTCATTTGAATTTGATGCTTAAGAATTATACTGAAAACATCAACATGGAACCGATCTGCTTATCACATGCATGTGTAAAAATTGGGCAGCATTTTCTAAATTAGTATTTCCTATAGACCAGTGAGCGGTGCTTATGTTGGCTTAAGAGTTGTCAGGTGGACTGTGGTTACTTAGTAGTGTGGGAAAGAGTCCGCACATATGTTGGAAGTTGCCCATTTCATTGTTACCTTTTGTGTCCTGGGTTGAGCTTTGGGATTCATAAGACGGAGGGAACCATACCTTGGTGTGCGAGAACATGTCTTGCATCTTTAAACTTTTGGTTTTATTGCCTAACATTAATTTTAAAGGAGCAGAGTTAGCATTGTTTGGGAAAGATCTCTCATTGAGCTCATTGTCCAGTAGCACCTTAGAGACCAACTAAATTTGTTCTTGGTATAAGCTTTTGTGTGCATGCACACTTCTTCAGTTAGACTTCAGATACACTTGTGTGAGTGTGTGCTTAAGGTAAAAAAGGTAAAGGACCCCTGGACAGTTAAGTCCAGTCAAAGGCGACTATGGGGTTGTGGCGCTCATCTCACTTTCAGGCCGAGGGAGCCAGTGTTTGTCCAAAGACAGCCTTCCGGGTCATGTGGCCAGTATGACTAAACCACTTCTGGCACAACGGAACACCGTGACAGAAACCAGAGCGCACAGAAACGCTGTTTACCTTCCCGCTGCAGCGGGAATTTTATATGCATGTTTGCCCAAATAGTTCAGGAGGCCTGACTTTTCAGCTCAGGCACATTATCATCCAGCTCTTTAACAACATGGTGGTGGCTTCTAGAATTGTAGAATTACTTCTTCAGCCTCAATAGGGCTTGTGAATAAAAATGTGACACAACCTTGCTAAATAGTGATGGCAATATTTCTTCAGTCCTTCCTGGAAGCTTAGGGTGTCTGCATTTATATATATTTGCATCGGTTTCTGTGAACAAGGAATAGGATTGTGAGATTCTGCATCTGCTTGTGATTCCTGCCGAAAATCAATAAACATTGCAGAAAGCAGATGGATGGGTATATACAGGTGTGCAGAATGGAGTGAACCCTGTCTGGAAGCATAGGCATGCATAGTGGAGTACCTGAGTAGGTAAAGGCTGGGCTGAGCATATTGTGCATAGAATGGAATGTCCTGCTTCCCAGGCAGAGTGGAGGGCTCCTTTCAAACTGGCAGTCTGTGAAGAGAAGGGCATCACTCCTCTGGAGACTGTGAATGGCAACCCTTTTGAACTTTCAAATTCATTTAGTATTTTCAAAGAGGAGTGAGGCTAGCCTGATCCCTTCCAAGGGTGGGAGTTCATTTCAGGGATTTATGTACAAAGCTCAGCTCTCTGTGAAGGCAGAGATCAATTACACGAAATTTGAAATAAACCATAGTCCAGGCTTACTCAATACAATTAAGCTCTGCACAGGTCAAAACCAAATGTATAGGCGTAGTGACCTTGAGATACCACCTTAAAATAACCACAGAGGATGAAGGACCTTTTGGTATTTACTGTTCCTGATTAGATTCAGTCAACATGTATTGAAGGAGCTTTCCTTTAACCTCTTGGGAAGTGACAGTCAGCATACCAGGTCTGATTTCTTTTCCTCCCTCCTTTTTCTTCCTGATTGCCCTGTTAAATTAGCAGTCTTACCGTTTTTGTGTCCCCTGTCTCGCCCTCACAGCTATAAGGTGACAGATTTTATAGACCTGGAGAGACTTCTTCCATCATAATATATACTTGATTCAGACTTTTTTTTGTCTGCCTTTGTCCTTGGAGCGATTGGTTTGGGATTGAAAACAACTCTAATACAGGTTTTTCTTTCCTTTTGAATTTTCTTAGAATTGTACACTGCTTTATCACCCAAAGGTCATTGAGGCTTATTAATCTTTTCTTACATTATTAATTTGCTCATCAGCCTTGAGAGGTAGGTTAGTAGTTGTGTGTATGAGAGGGAGTTTCGAACCATGTCTCTAAGAGCTAACGGTTAATGCTTTGTTCAAAGCATTCTCTAGTCTAGCGTCTAAGTTTTAGAACCAGGGTGGGGGGAAGTGATCTGTGAACTGGTTAAATTCAGTGCTTTTTTTCTGAGGGGACGCAGGTGTACACATATCCCTAAACATTTTGTGAATTTAAGTTTGGCATCATTGAGGGACAGTATTTCAATATGAGTAAGAAAACATTTTTTCAAATCACTGGTTAAATAGTTCAAAATATTGTCGTACTTTCCAATTATTATAACACCTGGCTTTCTTTTGAACAGAACAACATTTTTTGCTTAGGGACATGATCCCTCAGATCACCAAAGGCAACATCTGAGAAAGCTTGTGTTCCTATTCAGAATTTTCTCTTACTAGCAACAAGGATGCAAATAGCACAACACTCAGTGGAGTCTGGGCATAGCTCTCTCAAGAAGAATGTCAAGCAATTTAACAGAAAACATTTTCTCCAAAATCTCACAGCCACAAACTCTTTCCTACTCCACACACGTTTTAATACTGCATTTAACTCAGAGAAGCTCTGCAGACATTTTTGTCAACCTACTGGTCTGCACCACTTATACAGTCCTAATCCGAAAGTATAACTGTGACAAAGAGGTCCTTCCCTGGTCAGAAAAAATGATGTGGAATTTGAGTGTTGGGATAGTTAGCTTTCCAGCCCTTGTTGTGAGGGTTCCCTCTCCCTCCTGTTGTTATGAGGGCAATTTCAGCCTCTGTAGGGCTAAGTAGGGCTGCTTGAAGAGCAGTCCTCCCTGCCTTCTGAGCATGCTCAGAGTTATTTCCTTGAAGACCATACCTCCAAACATATCAAAGCATATTCTTTGTAGCTAGCCAGAAGAAGGGTGTGATTGCTATTTTAAGCAGCTTGTTTTTTATTAATATTTGTTAAGAGAACAATGGTGGCTGCTTTTCCTAGTCCACTTGATATCCCTTCACAGTTCCTAGTCCACTTCTTCCACACTTAACAAAATGTTGGCCCCCACTTCTTTAAGCTTTCTTTCCATAAATGAAGCCACAGTTTGTACACCACTCAAAACATTCATTGCAGTTGTGGAATTGGCACCTGAGTCTTGATTGGCATCGGCTAAGGTGCAAAACTTTGAAGCCAGATTAGAAGAGAACTTCCTGAGCAGCTCTAAGGTTGATCTCTGGACATATTTTCCCATTATGTGTTAGTATTGTGTGGGCATTTGGATTTAGCATTCTGTTACATGTATGGGGCTTGTATGATTGGTTTCTGTAGTGGCATCCAGGGGTAGGGAACCCGTGGTCCTCTGGATGTTGCTGGATTATAACACCCATCACCCCTGACCATTGGCCATGTTAGGAGGGGTTGGTGGGAGTTGGAATCCAACAACATCTAGTGGGAGATTACTCACCCTTGCTGTAAAACCCAGTAGCTAGAATCCAAATAACTACTTCAGGAATGTTGAGTGGGATATGTGACTCCCAGTCCCAAGTGCGCTTTAGATAACAGAGTCCTCTAGCTAACAACGATCTGGCTTTGCATGTTCCTGCAGTGTTAAAAGCAGCTGGCCGTGTGGGATGGTTCACCTCTTGTGGGTATAAAACTAGTACTGTAGAGTAGTTATCTGGAAGTAGTGTAGTTCTCTGGAACCTGGCCAATGCAAGGAAAAGCTCTGAACTTTTGTTTTTATTGTTGGCCTTTCCCACTGAAAGCAAGCTACATTTTGCAGGCTTTTGTAGCAGCAGCAGTGTGGAGGTGTATGAGATCAGATTCCCTTAAAACACATTTTTGTGCATCGGCATGTCTCCATATTTGTGCTTCAACCTGTTTCATTTCCCGCCTACTGATAACAACCCCACTCGGGAGGTGTTGCTTGCCTGTCAGCCACCTGTTAAAGAGGGGGAAATCTGCATTCTATGCAAGACCAGAAGGGGGAGAACTGAAGTTTCTGAGTTAGAAGGAATTGGACATAATCCAACAAAAGTTAGGGAAATCAATTCCATTGCTTTCAGCAGGGCTTAGTACTAATTCTTACTGAGCTATGTACGTTGTGTTGCTGCTACTTAATTAATTTATAAGAACTCTGCTTCTGTTCTTAAGCGGCACATACACAACCAACCATCTTTGCTGTTCACTGCTGTTTGTAAGAAAAAGTGTTTGTACCATGCTGGGGATATACCAGTGTTTAGCTGCTGCTTCCAGAAGCCAGTTGTCTGTATCTGTGTTTGGAGAGCAGGAATTTGCAGAGAGATGTCCGGTGTTTATGTGTGTTTTAAATCCTTCCAATGAAAATTTGCTAAAGCATAAGTAAGAATGTATCATAAATCTTTCTCTGTAGACTGGCTTTAGGGCGAAGGGTTGAGAGATCTGCATCTAAGGTTGAGAGTTTTAGCATAATGGTTTTTTTCATTCAGGTTTTTGTAATTCAATTATGACCAGAAGCTTGCAGCCTCAGGCTATAAATTGATGTGTAGTTCATCACTTCTGCATCTCTACTCTTTTCATATTTTGTTTTCTTTCTCTCCTTCTTCGAAACCTTCCTCTGACCTCATTTTAGAAAGTTCGGCAACTTTGTTTTTCGAAATGGAAGCCATCTCCATTTTTCTGAAGAACTATCTAGCTAAATTCCTACCCATCATTTCTTAAAACTTCCTTGGTCCGTGGTCTACCGCCTTCTCAGGTCACTCTGAGCTTCTGTTTTCCTAGACTCCCACTGCTTCAACTCCCCATTTCATCTGGACTTTGCCTGTTTTGCCTGTCTAGGACTGGAGGAACTTGGGCAATGATAACCAAAGGCTGCCCCATCTCTCTGACGTAAGGGCAACTAAGCCAACCATTAGTTTCACCTTTCTCACCTAATCCATAATCGCTGGCAGTTCTTAATCCGTTGCTACCTACCCTGAACCTTCTTGGAATGGCAGGCTATAGATTTGAAAAAAGTATCGTTAGTCTAGGTTACAGCATATCGTGTTCTGGAGTGTGGAGGCTGATGCGTAGATAATTCTAATTTGTAGTGGCAAGTCAACCTTGATGGCCTTCATATACTTTACATGTGGGGCCTGAAAAATCATGTTGTAATGTGAAGTGCTCACGTCTAGCTTGAACTCTTTCCAGGATATTCCATTTCATTCACCCTCCCTCTTGGTTTTTTGTAGCATGGACCACAAACTCAGTATTCCATGACCAATGGGCATGCTCAGTTACAGGGATGTTTTGGAGGATCTCCCCCCTGGTTGAGAGCACCCCAATAACTTTTTCTACCTTTGCAAACTTTGGGGTCCCCCCAAGCCTGCTCATACCTCCCTCTTGTGCACATGGTGGTTCCTTTAGGGCTATATAAGGGCTGGACCGTAGAACCAAAATCTCTATTAACATATATGTTAGTACTATGATTTGACATGGGCAGGCTTGCTCTAACCAGAAGTCTGTTGATTCACTTGAGCTGCTGTGGTGTATTTTTTCCAGGTCAAGGAGAATTTGCTTTCCTGCAAGATGCTTCTGCACTGCAAGCGGGATGAGCTGCGCAAGTTGTGGATTGAAGGCATTGAGCACAAGCACGTCTTGAATTTGCTGGATGAGATTGAGAACATCAAGCAAGTGCCCCAGAAGCTGCAGCAGTGCATGGCTAGCAAGCACTACCTCACGGCCACGGATATGCTGGTAAGAGGTGATAGCTGGTGCTTGACAGACAGCTGTCCGATAAGTGTCTGCTAGATTTGCTATCTGGGTCTGAGTAATTAGATCTGCCATTTACTCACCTACTGTATTGTTCTCTCTGCCTGTCTCATTTGCCCTCTTCTGTCACTCACTCCTTTTTTTATCTTCAGTCTATTAACCTCTTTGGTTGCTTTGAAAACTCTGCTGACTTTGACCCTGTGTCCTTAACCTTGATTCATGCCTTCTCAGCCCTTGGCTGCTGTTTCTGCTTTAAAAATTTCTGTCTCACTTGTGTCCATATTCCAGGTGTCACTCTAATAGACTATTACAGTCTTTTCCATTTTGTTACCTCTCACTTTGCCATAATTGTAATTTTAGAATGACTCCTCTTCTGCAGTTGCAATGATCACATCCGCATTGTCCCTGCATTGTCCCTCCTGTTGCTTTCCTTGTTTGTCCCAAGATCCTCATTTGAACAGTATTTGCCTTTAACTCAGGATATATTTAGGCAACAGGCTTTCTGTAATTATGTTCCCTCAGTGATATCCTTAATGAGTATGGAAGAAGTCTAGTGTTATTGTAGAAAACTAGATTGTTGTTCTTGATCAGAAATCTGGTGCTTTCCATGGGCCATTGAGAAGTAAACCTTTTATTGATGATCCAGTTCCTCCGTGCTGCAGGTATCCTTGTGAAAAGGGGAAAAGGAGTAATTTGAGTGCACAATTTTTTGCTCCCCTCTTTACTCAATTTGCCCCTCTGTGTTCACATCTCCTGTTTTCTCCTTGTATGATGCTCCCTTCCTCTGCTAAATTAACTTGCCCTGTCCTCCTAATTTTGTTTTCAAAGCATTCGAAAGAATGTGATGCTCAAAGAATTAAACCTCTGCTTATCCCATATGTGTCAGTGCCTTATTAAAGATCATCTATCACTGCTGTTATGTGAATTTAAGTTGCACATGTCTGTTCAAAATTATGGCTGAAGAACTCCCAGCTTCCTGATAGAGAGCAGCAATAGCACTGCCAGCTTTTGACATATTGGGAAGCATCAGATAAATTATTTAATTTTGGTTTCTCCTTAAAAAACAGTTTTGAGGGTCATTTCAGCCATTTCATTTTGGAAATACTTTTAAAAAATGTGCAGCTAATAATGCAACTGACACAGATTTGCAGACATTTGATCATAGTACACTGACCAGCGAACAGTGACCGGCTGAAGTCTTTGTTGAGGGTACCGTTGATGGCAAACCTGTGTAATATGTAAGATGGCCCTGAGGTGTTACTTGTGACCAGTCAACAATTGACATCTTCAGTTTACTCGTTATTAAATAACACTTTTCATTTCCAAAGTTCCTTTTCAAATGTTGCTGTTTCCCTTCAACTATGAAGCTATTAAGATGTTGTGTTGCATCTCACAGTGAGACTGCTTAGGTGGAATGCAGATCTTCCACGTTCAAGTCCTGGTCTTAGTCCACAGTCATTAACTATTATGCATTTCGTAGCTATATATCGCCTTACCCCACATGTGCCCACTTGGCCACTTTGTTCTGCATAATTGGCACTGCTACATGTGCCACATAATAATAGCATTTTTAAGAACTCAATTGTTTAGTTACACTTTGGAACTCCCTGCCTATTCAGATCAAGCAGGCGTCTTCACTGTACTCTTTTTGGCACCTGCTAAAAACATTCTTGTTTAGACAAGCCTACCCAGATGCTTAGAAAGTTGAGGTAATTTTTAGTATGTTAATTTTTGTATGTTTTAAGGTACAGTTGTGATTCCTCCCCCTCAGTTTTATTGTTTTATCTTTTGGTAAACTCTTTCGAGGCTTTTTATAATCGGGTGGTGAATAAATTTTATGAAATTTAAAAAAATCAATAGTTCAGTCAGTAGAGCGTGAGGCTCTTAATCTCAGGGTCGTGGATTCAAATTCCACGTGGGGCAAAAGACACCTGAATTGCAGGGAGTTGGACTAGATGGCCCTTGTGGTCCCTTCCAATTCCACAATTCTATGATTCTATGAAAAGTGAGGCAGACTTCAGACTGGTTTATCTCTTGGTGCTACAGTGGACTGACTTCTCTGATTTGTGGAAATGCTCTTGCTCTCTTCTGACTCAGCAGTGTGGGCCTGCAACCCCTTTTTTCTGATAGCACAGATAATTTTTGCTGCATCAGTGTGTTAAATGCCTCTAGAGTGGAGCTCCTTGGCGTCAGCCTTCTTTAGCCTACCTCTGTCTCTACATTAGAAAGATGTGGTAATTGTGCTCTAGCTGTTGGGTAGTTCCATTCACTTTCATTGTATGATCCGAGTGGTGTATAAAATAATTATTAAACTGTCAGGGATGCATAATGTTTCTTGTCCTTCGTCCTCAAGGTAAACAGCTGTTGGCTTATCAAAAGCCTAAAATGATCCAACAAAGACACTGATATCTCATGTGTTGAAATGGGAGAGCTGATAAATATTGTTGCCTGTAGCTCTGTGATATGCGCAGTCTAAATTAGACCTTTGCAGTCATTGTGTGGGCTTGATGCAAGCGCATTAATGGCATAATTTCTGGTTGCTGCATCACATTTCTGCAGTCTGTTCTTTGTATTCCACTCACATTAATTGAAGTAATTTTGCCACTGAAGCGTGTTTCCAACCTCTGCATTTAAATTGAAATTTTAATTCCCTTATTGTTTGGCAAAGACGTCTGAAGATGGCTTGTTACAGGTTTCATTATCACTCAAAACACTCCAGCTGGTTCTAATGTACAATGATTAATTCTAGAAAGACTTATTAATGTAAGAAAGGCAACCTTTTCCCAGAAGCAGGAGCATAGCAGCAAAGGTATTTTGGTGACGGCTGGTGTTTATATGAAGCTAGATGAAGAAAAATATGCGTTTGCTGCTGGCTTGTGACGCCAGCTTAAAACTTATTGGGGTAATCGTTGCAGATTATCTGGGTACAGTTCTATACATTTATAAATGAATGGACCCAGCAAAAATAATTTTGGAATTTTGAATGTCCTGTAGTTAGGCTGGAAAACAAATCCTGAAAAGACAAACTTGCTAACTATGAAACGTCATGTTTATGCTGGCATGCGGGGACAGGGACTCCATCTTTTATTACCTCAAGGAGGAGCAGAAATTATTAAGTTAGGTTCCTGATGAGTTGGATGTGAATGGGGAGGCTGGAATTAGCTAGACCAGCCTATTCCCACCTCCTTACTTATTTTGTGTGCCCTACTCTCTGTTTGCACCCAGTGTTCATGTGTGAGTGTGCATTCTTCTGCATATTGCTTGCATGAATCATCTTGGGCTGTTGTGTCTATAACGACTTATCCATAGTGCATTTCCTCCCTGTAACACCCTGTGGCTTAGGATGCATTGATAGTGGCCTGTCTCATTCCAGGGCTTGTGTTGGGCTTTTTGTGCTGTATTTTGCCGCAGGGAAGCAAGAACAAAAAAGAATACTTGCTCAGGGCATGACTCTCAGCGGACTTGGAAGAGAAGAAAACATAAAGGCAGCTGGGGGTGGAGGAGAGGGATTACTGAATAGGAAGTAGTGCTTCTGAAATGGGTTTGGGAGCTCTAGGGGAATAACAGATGGAATATGAATCAACAGTGTGATGCTTTGGATGAAAACCCAATCTTTTTTCCAGTTGCATCAATAGGAGTGATTTGTTTCCAAGCCAGTTTCTCACCCAACATCTTCAGTCTGTAGTCAGTATGCATAATGAAGTACAGTGGTACCTTGGGTTGAGAACTTAATTCGTTCTGGAGGTCCGTTCTTAACCTGAAACTGTTCTTAACCTGAGATACCACTTTTGCTAATGGGGCCTCCCACTGCTGCCACACAGTTTCTGTTCTCATCCTGAAGCAAAGTTCTTAACCCGAGGTACTATTTCTGGGTTAGCGGAGTCTGTAACCTGAAGCGTCTGTAACCCGAGGTACCACTGTACAGCAAGGGTAGTAAACTTAGTGCCCTCCAGATGTTGTTGGACTCCAATTCCCAGCAGCCCCAGCAGCATGACCAATGGTAAGGATTTGTAGTCCCAACAATATCCAGAGAGCACCATGTTTGCTCCCCCAGATATACAGGGAAATGTGTCATGCTCATGCATATGCCCTGCCCATTGTGTGCATAGCAATGTATTTCTCTGTATGCATATAACCAATGTGCATAATCTATATTTTGCAAAATTGGGAGGGGGTGGATAGCATGGTTGTATGATGTTTTAAACACAGATGTTCTCCTGTACCACCATGTATATAAAGTCTCCATAACTGGGTGGATCAGGCTAGAGACATCTAGGTGAGCTGGCTCCAGAACTTAGGAAGCTTTCATACTACTCCCTTCAATCTGGATGATATTTTCTTTGAAATCCTGTTTTGTGCAGCATAGTTGGAGAGTGATAATTACTGATCTGAAAGGATTCCAAGAGCAGCCAAGGTGATTAAAGGGTCTGAATCTTGTGTAGAGTTGCTAATGTAATCAGGGCTCTGACTATATATAAAAATAAAAGATTTGGTGCTACATTTACCCAAGAGAAGCTAGGTTTGATGAACTGTAAAAACTAAGCAAGCCATCACATATTTTGCATAATTCTGCTGCTTTCGTTGAAGAGGGGCAAATAATCACTGCTGCATTTGGTTTCTGAATGATTCTGGCTGGTTCCTCAGCCTTCCTGTGTTGACTGTCATTGTTGTGGCTTTTTTGCATCTGTACAAACAGCACATAGCTCTTTATTTCTGCATCTGAAGGTGAATAATAGCATTCAGAGTTCCCCCCTGAGTTAGATGTTTGCTTCTTGGACCAAAGCCTGCATTGCTGCCACCTTCTGTTCCGTTCTCAGAACTGAACAGGTGGAGCCATCAGTTTTCTATTGCGTTCGATTGGAATGTGTTCAGCCAAAGATAATTTGTTCAGAACGGGAGCCTTGTTTGCAGTCAAATTAGCTCATTTCCTATTGTTGTGCTGACACGGCAGGCCCTGAAGCGTGGCAGATTTTCCCACTGCACCTTTTTGTTGGTATATCTGAACCTTGGCTTCAGAGCCTACCTTATTAAGCTGCGAGATATTTCTACCAGTTTGGGTCAAGCAGAGTCTATTTGCTTGGTGCTGTGAAAAAGAAATTGGAAAGCGGCTGGATTGTCAAGGAGCTTTCATCCATTCTTAATGGCAAATGATTGTTTGTTTGGGCCTGGTGGGGTCAGAGACAAATGTGTTCAGGCAGTTCAGGTTCAGGAGCAGGCAGAGGAAAGTCAGTCCAGAATCAGTTGACATGATCTAAGATGGCCTGGTGGTCAGGTTCTAGTGCAGTCAGACAAGAGGGCAAGTCAACACAGAAGAGCTGCTCTGACTGTTGAGCCAAGCCTAATCCTTTCTTTAGATAAGACTAGCGGGGCCCCTATTGGCTCCTCAAGTCACCTGAATTTGCTGGGAGGGAAAGCCTCCCTTGCTACCACTGTTAGAAGGATGCTGTGGAGCACTAAGGCTCAGGCCAGCCATTCCTTCCCTCCATGAGCTGTGAATTGTGCCTCTTGACACTGAAATGGGGAATGTGTGCTAGGCCCAAATTTGACCCCTCCCTTGTTGAATGTGTTGGTTGTTCTGGCCAGAGTGATTGGAGTGGGATGATAGTACCTTGTTACCCTCGAGGGCCCTTATTGGCTGCCGTGGGTGCACACATGTGGGCAGACAAGGTGTATATTCACTGCTCCCCTCCCTGGTGCATAGAGACCCCCATCTCGTCTGTACTCCCCTCCTGTTTTCTGACTGCTGGTTTTCTCCAGCATCTCCTACTCCCACCAACTTCCAACCATAGCCCTCTCCTCACATTCCAAACCTCCCAATGACGAGGTGCAACATGAGATGAACCCTGTTTAACTGAGCAATCAGCACGGTTCCTTATTGTGTGCTGCTGTGTGCTTAAAGACATAGGACATAGCCACTGCCACCTCCTACCTTCCTGCAATAAAAATAATATGAAAGTGGCATTTCTTTTAGCTGTTTGAAAAGAGATTGTAACAGATCTTAACAAGCACAGTGTGAGAGATATATGTAGTTGAAATAATAACCTGGGAGTGGACCTTTAACTCCTCTGCCTCTGCTGCTGTTTTAATGCAAGCGCCTCTTTACATAGGTTTCCTCAGTTTTCCCCATATGCTGAATGGGGATAGTTCTTAATGAGACACTCTAAATGTTCAAATAACGAACAGCAAGCAACACTTTATGAGCATGTATATCTTTAAAGTGCTCAGCATTATACTCAGCCAGATTTTTCATTATTGCTTCTAATCCCATTTTCTGATCCTGTTCAAGTTTTGTTTTGTTAATTTCATCATCGAGATGTAAAGATATTTTGAAAGCAGGAGCGCACAAGCAGAGAGAGGATTTCTTTCCCTTTGTAACATCTTATCGCCTTTTCTTCCTTTAATATACTTATCAATAACTTCATCTCTTTCCTTTTAATCTTGTAAATTCCATTATCTGAGGCATTTTGTTGCATTAAACCATTAGTGCCTCCCATTGCCTCATTTGCATTGACACGTGCTTGACCTCGGCCCCTCTCCTCTTTTCGTTAATGCATCAACAAGCACTGATATCTCTCTGGAGCATTATCATTTGGCTGTTAGCTCAACTAATAACAACCATTCATTTAAGCTGATGGAGGTTTATTAAATAAAAATGGGCGGTAATGAAGGTGGTGGAGGAGCAATAGCTAGCATCCTCATTTTTTATGGTGAGGGCATTCAGTCTCTCCATAAAGTGTGCTGGGTTTGGTGGAGGCGTCTTGGCGTTCAAAGGCAGGTGTTATTGGGGTCTGGGACAAGATCAAGATTAATTAGCTTGTCACAGAGCTACTCCCCCCAGCAGCAATCTTGCACCTAGTTCTTCCTGTGATGTTTTATAAGGAAAACAGGTATCAGTAGTCTGTTTCCTGCTCATCTACCCTCCAGCAGAAGCCACCATGGAGAGAGGGGCAGAAAATAAAGTTGTGATGTTGCGACCCTGGGGCCAGGCTTCCTTTCTTCAAGGAGTAGAAGCTAGACATATGAAGTGGGAGAAGGAATTTCTTCCGGGGCAGCCACAGGAATACATAACCAACCAGAAGAGGAGTCCATGGTGTTAGTATCTCTCCAGCTTGAGGACTTTGCATTACTCTCCTCTGACTCAGAGGTCTCCACCTCAGAAGTTCTAGTGGAATCATGATCTCCCTTGCTCTGTCAGCTGGCAACTGCTAAAGTGGCCTGGGCCCTTTTAAATGAAGAGGCTGGTCATACCAAAGGCAGAACTTTGGATATAGCAAAAGCCGCTCTCTCGTCGCACCATGCCACAGACCTAGAATGGTGGGGGGGGGGGGGCTTGCTCTGGCATATCACAGCTGGGGTACTCCTGATTCAGGTAGCGATCCACTGGATCCTAAATCTCATCTCAGGGGATCTTACCTTAGGATTGTGCCGCAGGTATTCTTCAGACCAATATGAAAAAACGTGCAATGTTTTCTAAACGTGGATTGTTCAGAAGCTAGCTTCCTTTGGCTGTTTTTGTATTCCAGATGCTGGAGAGGATTGGCTATCATAGCACTGAAGCTTTCCTAACAGACTGGATGGTTCATCACTGCTGATGACTTGCATTTTAGTTGAGCTGGAAGATGTCAGATTGCTAGCCAGCATCATCCATAAGAAATTTTTTTAATGAAAAGCCACCTTCTGCCACAGGGACTTCTGAGAGATTTTATTATGAGGTTAATTTGTTAAGGCTTCTGTTATGAGACATCTTCACATTTGTAACTACTTCAATTTCTCCTAGAGTGCAGCCGAAAAAGAACATTTTCTAGAACTCTGATATTATTTTGATTGTTTCTCAAGCTCTGATTTACGGGCTTATAATTTAGTCCCCGGTATACTAATGAAACTCTTACAAAGGAACAGGAAATGCTCATGATCTTGGGGATAATGGAGCAACAAAGTACAAAATTCTGCCAGAGAAACTAGATTGCATTTCTAAATGTAAAGTTGCACAGTTTTTATAACCCCCAGAGGGACCAGGAGAAATAGTAAGAGTTGGATTAAAAACATGTATAGAATCGCAGTTGGAAGGAGGATTCTGTGGGTCATCTATTCCAGCCCCCTGCCATAAAACAGGGTCACCCCACCCCAATGCACTGCAGATAGTTTTTTGTGCAAACGCCTGATTTAATCTCTTCTTACAGTAAGGAATAATTTATCATTAGATGAGCAAATATTCCATTACCTCATCACCCTAATGAGGCATTATGTTTTCTTCCAGTGCTGATCTACTCTTATGATAATGAAGAAATTCCTAAAGTTTAGCACATTTCCAGATGTATATTTTTGTGTGCAGTGACTTTTCGGCTATTCTTCCTTCCCGCTTTCCCCCTCTCAACTTCATGCTATAGTTACAAAATTCCCTTATGCCTGCTCTTCTCTGCGTAAACCATTCTCACTGTTGGTGCATTCCCACCGCATTCCTGTCCCATTGCCTTGCATGCTCACTTGTTAAGCTTCTGCACAGTTCACGAAAATGGTATGACACATGAGCAATTAAGCCAATGGCTAGGATAATCTTACTTCAATTTGGTAAGGCCTGAGCTCTTATAGTCAACTGCTGAAGTATGTGTTTACTTCATTTCTACAACCTCTTAAGATGAGTTTATTATTTATGAATGTTTTATATGTACTAAGAGCATATACCCTGTTGCCACTTCTCAGGATGCTGATGGTCTCCTGAGCAGCAACTAGTTTTGCAGGGGAACTACTTCAAAGAGGGTGTGGAAGGGACCTGTGAGCACAGCCACAATTTTTCCATCCACAATTTATTCTGCACAATTTATTCTACTCCTTCTGCTTCTATGTTGGCAACTTGGGGAAGACAGCTGTATTTGACCCTAAGACCTCCAATGGCTGATCCATAATGTATTATGCCCACGCAAGCAAACATAATGATAAAGTAATATCTTTGCTAGAGCCGCATTGGCTCAGTCAAATCGCAGTTTTAGGTCTGGCCTGCTGCCAAAAGTGATGAGGATCTTGTTAGTTCTTCCTAACCTTCATGAATGTTTCAACTGACGTGTTCTGGAGTAAAGTAGTATTACTTGTTCAGTAGTGTGTGTTACTTTGATATCTCTCAGTAAAAGTACTTGCCCTGTGGGATGCACTTGTGGCATTGGGATTATTCACTTCGAAAACACTGGAAAAAATAATGACCTTGGCTCCTTTTAATATTACTATATTGTACCCCCCAAAAGACTGCTTTGTTGAATTGTGGAAGGTAGTTTTTGCTAAGTTCTGCATATCTGTAAGGTCCTTTTAACATTGACTCTTGCAGTGGTTCTGGATTTTCAGGAGAGGAGGATTGTTAGGAAGACTGTCTTCCTTTCGATTTCGAGCTGTGGGAAATATTCTACCCCACCTTCTCTTTCTTCTGGAGCAGGGATATATGACATCTCTGAAGCGGTTCAGCAGAAACAGTAATCTGAATGTGGTCTGTAAGGTTGTTAGTACCTGTCACTTGGGAACTGGAAATCTTAGCAGTCTTCTGTCTTAACTGCACTACTTTTTCCACTTCACAGAAAAACCCACTCTCTATTTTCTACTTAGTATAGAATCTTATCCAAGCTTGTTCATTGGATCTTCAAAGTAAAAGTGATTTCTTGTTGACCAACTGTAGCAATGTGGTGGTTAGTACCTTTCAAAATAATTGGATTGTGTTTGTTTTTCTGTTGCCTAAGCAACAGTTTCTACTGCACTTAAGGGTTTTTTTTTCTCTACTGGACCTTTTGTGCCTACCCACCTGCTCCTGCTCCCTTCTATCCATCCTGGTTTCTGCACCATTCCATTTGCTTATCTCCCATATCCAACTGATCTCTTGATGCACTCTGAATACTGTTCATATCTTTTCCCTTGGATTCTCTGCACCTTGCCTTCATGGCAAATGATGGCCTTCCCCAACCCAGCGCCCTCCAAATGTTTTGGGCTACAACCCCCAAAAGCCCAGTTGTAGTCCCAAACAACTGAAGGGCACCAGGCTGGGGAAGACGAATGTCAGTCTTTCTTGTTGGCATTGTGCCCTTGGTTTTTGGTATATGCAGCAGCAGCAGCAAACACTTCCTAAAACGGTGTGGGGATGACGACGACACATGCTTTTGTTGCTAATCCTTATACTTCCTTCCAGGCCTGAAAGTGTCTTATCTTGAGATTGGGAAGGCGAAGTTCAAGAAATGGAAACTCAGCATTCTGTAGACTTCTAACTCAGTGACTAGTTAAGCAAAATGTCCAGACATTCAGTGAAACAGCTGGGCTACTGCCAAACAGAAGCATTCCCTTGACAGCTGATGCATGGCTTCACTGCTCCGGAACAGCCTGTGTCTCAACTAATTCACAGGATGAATAGAACAATTTGGTACTCTGGGTACAAGAATGGGGTATCCTGAGAGCAATCTTGATGGAATTTGGTCAATGTGTCTCCATGTTTGCACAGCAGATTACTCTCAGCCAACTGGCTCTTAACACTTGCCATTCTGTGCGAAGGGGAAATACTTGTGTCCAGGACATCATTCTTTGGTCAAGAATCTGCTGCATTTGTTATCCCTACACCATTACAAGTGGGCATGTAACTGAATACATATGCCAAATGATTTTGCACTGGGGAGAGGCAATTAAAGTGTATGCACTGACAGTAATGGAAGATTATGCTCCATTCTGCTATCAGAGCTACTCTTGATTGCCCAAAGGTCAGTTCTGATAGAAGCTCCTATAATGTTAATTCCTGGTGCCCATCTGTGAACTTTGAAGTGCTATTCTAATATGGACACCTGCTGAGAAGGGTAAACGAGTTGAGCATGTGAATCCTTTGTCTAAGTTCTCAGGACAGGATAAATATCCAGATGAAATCTTTCAAGATATTTAGGAACAACTTCACATGGCCGCAGACCAGTTGGATATGTTGTGCTGTACTCTGGGGGAATCAGTACCCGAAGTGGCATGTTGAGCTGATTTTTCAAATTTTGATAAACCCATAAATAAACACAAGTACCCATGCCTTCATCATGTGATAATTGGGAAGAACAGGGTTACAAGGCCATTTTATACCTTATGACATTTGTGGAAATGTTGAATGGAGGTATTATAGCAGCTCCAAAACAGCTATATTTAAAAGTGGATCTAAATTATTCCACTTCAGTGTGATGATCTGAGTTCCCGAAGTGGGCTTGGCTTCCTGTTCTGGCTATCCATGTTTTCTCAAGAGAATTGTTTTGCTTTAAACATAAGTGTCTTGGTAATGGGCAGTAATGAAGAATGAAATATGTGGCTGGGGGAAGAAAGGATGTTTAAATGGGGTTTGCTGAAGTGTAGCTTTGATTCTTAAGAAGCCTTCTAAGCCTGTGTAACATTGCACCTTGACTGTTTACCTCGAGAATTCAATCACTTTAAAAGCGGCATTTCCAAGGCCATAACTCCCCAGCATGTGTCTCAACAAATATGAAGTGTCACATAGGCAATTTTTTAGAAAAAAGATGGCTGCGTTTTTCACCAAAGGGAGAAAATTAAAGCTCCATTGGCGTCTCCCCCACCCTATTTTAATACTACAGTAAATGATTGACACTTCTGTTTGCTTTTTATCAAGGCTTGCCTGAGAGCTTTATGTTGATATAATAGTTTAGTCTTTGTGTATCGTCATTCTTTTCAAAACAGGAAAAGCAAGTGAAAAATGGGGTGCTGGTATTAAATAGCACTTTTGAGGGAGACCACAAGAGCCTCACCTGCCTTTTAAACTCTGATTTTCCATATTCTTTTTGATCCTCCAAATCAGGGCCACTAAGAAAGAGTTCAGGCACTATAGTAACCCATTCCCAGCCAGAATGTCCAAGGAGGCCATCCTGACTGGGGAAGCTTTGCATTGGTAAGGCAAAGGTAAAGGGACCGCTGACCATTAGGTCCAGTCGTGGCGGACTCTGGGGTTGCGGCGCTCACCTCACTTTATTGGCCAAGGGAGCAGGCGTACAGCTTCCGGGTCATGTGGCCAGCATGACTAAGCCGCTTCTGGCGAACCAGAGCAGCGCACAGAAACGGCGTTTACCTTCCCGCTGGAGCGGTACCTATTTATCTACTTGCACTTTGACGTGCTTTTGAACTGCTAGGTTGGTAGGAGCAGGGACCGAGTGACGGGAGCTCACCCTGTCGCGGGATTCGAACCGCAGACCTTCTGATCGGCAAGTCCTAGGCTCTGTGGTTTATCCCACAGCGCCACCCGCGTCCTTCATTTGCATTGGTATCTGTGGCCAAACAGAAGGCTGGACTTAATGTCATTGGAACCCTTAGTAAGGCCTTGTAGATCAGACTTCATAGGATGAAAGAGCCTCTGGCATCCTTGAACTCCTTGATGATGCTACAGTTAATTAGTTTGAATAGGACTTGAATCAGAATCTGTGTTACAATAATGAATTGTCTCTGAGCATGTGCGGATGCTCATAT
Source organism: Podarcis siculus (assembly GCA_034642415.1). Lineage (NCBI taxonomy): Eukaryota > Metazoa > Chordata > Lepidosauria > Squamata > Lacertidae > Podarcis > Podarcis siculus. The sequence goes on from JAXCMG010000011.1 coordinate 37,507,501, forward strand.
ATCCTTTCCAAATGAGTAATCACAGCCAGCCCCAATACCTCTGAAATTAGTGAGCAAGAATTTTTGTCAAGAAGGTCACAGCTTAGAGGTAGACTTGACAGTTCTTTTAAAAAAGAAGAAATGAGTCTCTAGACTACAGTCTATGTTTTGGTAAATGCTTCCAAATTCAGGTTTTGGTATCTGTCTCCATTATTGTCTTACCGTTGATGCTCAGTGAACTTAAAACCTGTGTGTCAAAACAAAGCCCATTTCTCATACTAACGATGCCTTGGATTTTTAAATGAAATATTGTTTAATTTGCTTCAAGCTATTTATGCTCTCTGCTTACCTCTTGCAGTTCTTAAGACGTGAGCACTGAATTCCTGCAAAACGAGATTTTCTTTTTTGTTGCCGGTCACCTTTGTTTTAATTGCTTCGTGATGAAGTATTTCCAGTGCTGCAGGGGAATCATGAACTGATAAAATTAAACAGAATTGCTGGAGCATTTATCAGCCATTGGTTTTATTAAACCATGTCTCATAGAAGGGCACCTTAAACATTGTGTCAATCGTACAGTTGCAGTGTAATTGTAGTCACTGGTTTGGCCCTTCTCTGGGCTTGAGATTTCTGTTTACTTCCAAGGTGTGTGTAGAAATTCCTATAGATTGTAGTTGGTGAGCAAATCTCTTTTGCGTCTTGATGTCTTTGATTGCCATGCAGCAATGGCAAAAATAGGTCTAGGGCAGGAGTGGCTAACCTGTGACTCTACCGGTGCTCTTGGACTGCCGTCCCCATCAGTTGCAGTCAGGATGATAAGAGTTGTGATTCATGAACATCTAGCAGGCCACATGTAGCTGCTCTTGGTGTAGAGGTTAAGAGCAAGCCTATACTGAGGGAGGGTCCTTTTGGCAGGCTTGATCTTTACCTCCCCAACACAGGACCAACCATCTCTCAATCATCTGATATCATGATGATGTCAGATGAATGATAGGTAGGCCGTTACGCCTGTCTTTCAAAATTAACCTATGGGGATAGGGGGAGGGGTCTGCTTCACCAATGTATTCGTCTCTGCTTATCAGTCCTCTTTGCAGGGGTATGAGCAGGCCTTACCCCTCTGTCGTGAGCCCTGTGGAGGTGTTGTGGAGAGGGTGCTTGGATATTGAGGAAGAGAGGATGAAGATTGGGAAGCTGGAGGTAGAAGACCCTGGGGAGGGTCCTAGTGGGCTGGGGGATAAGGATCTGGGATCCCAGGAAGAGACTCTGAGGTCTGAGTATGGTTTTGAGTTGGAGGAGGAGATCCAGGTTAAGTCCTGTTGCTTTGGCTGTGTGCCAGTTCTTGGTGGGGCAGGCTTAGCCATTGTAGAATTGTATCCATCAGTTGGTGTCACCCAGTGATGACAGTTGATTGGCAGGTGGGAAAATGACCCCCATGGGGGTCCAGGATTGTATTGCAGGCTGGTGGTTCCCCAACCCTGTCTTACAATGACAAGCAAATAAATATATTGTCAAAGTGCACCTTTCCCATCAAACCTTGACTTAACTCCTTGCTGTTTACTGAAATTAAGGCTAAGTATCTGTACTTGAACATCCATTTCTTGCTCCTTGGGACAGGGTCCTGCATTTTTGCTTGTTTCTCTTTAAAATATAATTATTAATGTTGGCATAATAATTTGACCAAAGGAGAAACTTGGAACACTGGGTACTGAGAATTCTGAGTAGTAGTTAAAATATATCATGGATTCTCTTCACAGGTTTCAGCAGTGGATTCCCTGGAGGGACCCCTCCTTCAGGTGGAGGGACTTAGCGATCTGAGACTGGAGCTTCACAGTAAGAAGATGAATATGCACTTGGTGCTAATAGACGAACTGCACCGCCATCTTTACATTAAATCCACCAATAGGGTTGGACAACGGAACAAAGAAAAATGGACAAAAAGGTTAGTCCGTTCTGATGCAGTAGAGAAGGCTTTGGTCTTGGATTTTGTTTGGAAAAGAGCTGTCTAGACTAAGTCAAACCTGAATAAATATTCAGTTGCTCAGAGATAAACATGAGCTTGCTGCAGCTTTCAAGAGGCAATGTAGAAAAGCATTTTTATGGCTGGCCAAGTGCTCTAGGACCATTTTAAGCTGTAAGATATTTGAAGATGACTTAATACCAAACTGACACACTGGTCCATCTAGCCTAGTCCTGTCTATGAAAACCAGCAGAGGACTTCCAGGGTCTGGGGCAAACTTACTTTCTCATCCTTCTATTTGAGATGTCAGGGAATGAAGCTGGGACCTTATGATTGACTGGTTATTTAATTTCTATTCCTCTTAATATACTAAGAATATATCTAAGAGGTGTACAGAAAACTGAAGAAACAACAGACAACTTAAAGAAGATATTACAAAAATACAGCTACATATAAAAAATACACATTAATACAAAGTTACTAATATATGTATAAATCAACATCAAATCATTTTCCTCCTGACACCCTCTCCTTCTCAGCCTCTGGGTTCTCACCCAGGGTCCATCAAACTCTCAGCTCACTCACAAAAGTCTCACAGTGAGAAGACATCCTGGAAACAGTGTACATCACCCTAGTCTCTCACTCTAGACTTGCTTTTTATGGGCTGGCTCAAGGTGGATGGTACTGCCTCAGGCTCCCCACAGCTGTGTTCCATTCAGCTGCATCCTCTCCTCACCCGGTTCCAGGTACAGCAGGTTTGCTGAGTTTTCCAGGGGGTCCAAAGGATGGGAAGAGGGCCCCACTCCACTCACAGCTCTTTCTTCACCCTCTGTCCTCTCCTCCTCCAGCTGCTTTGCCACTGAGCCTTTCTCTTTACTGCTTTTAGTATCTATCCTATGATTTTAAGAACACAAGAAGAGCCTGCTGGATCAGCTATCTAGTCCAGCATCCTGTTCTCACAGTGATCAGCCAGATGCCTGTGGGAAGCCTGCAAACTGGTCATGAGCACGGTAGCTTTCTGCCAATCTGCAATTCCCAGCAACTGGTATTCAAACGCATAACGCCTCTGACCGTGGAGGTAGAACAATAGCCACTGTGACTAGTAGCTTTGATAGCCTTGTTAATATAGACAGTGCAGAACTGGACAATTTTCACTGAAAGAAAGCTTCAAAGTGAGAGCCCCCCTCCATATTTTAATGGTCATGGGATTGTGAGGGGAGACAGGAAAATGGCACTCTGTAGATTCTGGTGCCTGAAATATTTGCTTCATGTCACCTGATGGTAAGACTAGTTCTGTACCTGAATTGGGCACTTTTACTTTTGATTCCACCATGAGTGGGGAGCATCCATGGGTGAAGGATCTGCTTTGTGAAGAGCAGTAGTCTTCCCACTTGCACCTCCACTTGTTAACCATGTCTACTTCAGGAGTTATTTCAAGTTTCATTTTTCTCTGCTACAGTTCGCATGTGAAGGATGCCTCCCCTGTGCCTCTGCTCGATGTGACTGGCCTGTCTACTCCTCGCAAGTACCTTGACTCCTCTCAGTTCAGCACTTCTGGAAGCTCCAGTGGTGAGTGGCAAAATAATAAAAGACGTTTCCATATGCCTTTTTCGTTAAGTATGTGTGTGGTTTTCTCCAACCACATTGATAAATTTTGGAGATGGTTGAAGTAAGTGTGAATACCAGGCCCGGAGATGACCTAAGCTGTAGATTAGTTTTCTAATCTCATGTGTTTGCTTACAGTCACTTTCAGTTGTTCTTCCAAGGCTGTCCCAGTGCAGGCATATTAACAGGAGCAGCTACATATTAGGTGCAAATGCTACACCCCCAACTCATTGTTGTTTTTAGAAAACCCTTTTTTGGGAAGGGGCATGTGAGATGGAGAACCAGTAGTGGAGAGGGGGAAATGAACAGAACCTTAGTTTAAATTGTGGAATTCATAATTTCTGAGTAGAACATACCTAGTGTGTGTGTGTTCCCAGTTTGCATCTGTTTTGGAGATGTTTTAAAGATGCTGTTGTTTTATCACTTCTTTTTTTGCCACACTGGACTCCTTTGGGAGGAAGGGTGTGATATAAATTTAATAAACAAATAACTAAATAACAGTGGAGAACTCTGCCACATCCCGATTATTTTGTTGGTCCGTTTCTACACCTTTTCCAGCCCCACAATACACCTCCCCCCCAACCAGTGGGATGAGCAGCACTGTATCCAGTATATCAGATGTGGATTCAGCATTGTATAGCATAGCATTGTAGGTTTACTTAAGACATGATGATACTGACTGGCTCATTTTCAATCGATTTCCTAATAATCCCTTGCATGGATTTTGCCTTTTTTCTTCGCCACTTCACATTGATTTGATGTGTTCAGTGAGCTACATATAATCTTTCTATATAGATTACTGCAATGTGTTATACGTAGGGCTGCCTCTGAAGACGGTTCAGAAACTTCAGCAGGTACAGAATTTGGCAGCCAGGTGGCTCACCAGGGCAAGATGGTTTGAGCATATTACACTGATCTTGGCCCTACTGATCTTGGCCCTACACTGATCCTGGCTGTCGATTAGTTTCTGGTTCCAGTTCAAAGTGCTGGTTTTGAGCTATAAGGCCTTAAACAGCTCAGGACCCCAATATCTCAAGGACTGCCTCTCCCCATATGAACCAACCCAGACCCTTCAATCATCATCTGAGGCCCTTCTTTATGTGCTTCCTCCACAAGAGGTTTGGAGGGTGACAACATGAGAATGGGCCGTTTCTTTGGTGGCTCTGGTGAAATGCTCTCCCCAGGGAGGTTTACCTGTTGCCTTCATTATGTATCTTTAGGTGCCAGCCAAAATTGTTTCCCTGTAACCAGGCTTGGGGGTGATTATTATTCTACAACCCTTTATATAGGTTTGTTTTTGTTTTATTATGCCTTTTGTTTTCTCAGTTTGTATTTATATGTTCTGGACCACCCTGTGATCTTCAGATGAAGGGCGGTATACAAATTTAATTAATAACAACAACAACAGTAATCACAGCCATAAGATATCTTTCTTGATCACTACCACTTCTGACCACATCAATCTCTGTGTGTGAAATTTAGGGGTTTTGCCCCATTGAATTTCCCTCTCCATTTTGCTATTTTGCGTAAGGTAAATATTATGGAGCTGATTCCATGATTCAAAATTTTTGAGAGATTGTCCTTGTATATGATTGGGCAGAGTACTGTTTAGAAGTGGGAAAAGACAAGAAATTATTGAGAGTCTTTCCAGGGCTCCTACCTAGTTGCTTATTAGCGATGCAAATTGGTGCAAGGGAAAGTTCAGCAATGGGAATTCTGCTGGAGGTGGAGTTTCACGAACTCTCAAAGTAGCCCAGTGGGGCCCCATGAACCTCTGTCCTTGGAGATAAAAAGATGCAGTAGAAGCAGGGCATAATACAGAGAAGCATAAATTATGCAGAGTGTGGCATAAAATTTTACTACCTGCTCGTAAAAAGCAGGCAGCTAGTGAAATACACTGATAAATAGTAGCAAAATTTGATCACTCACATGACCATAAAAAAACAAGACCCAAGAGGGTGTTCCTTAGCTGATATATTCTTTGTGGTGATTTGGGCAGTGGGATGGGACTCGGGTGGTTTAATGCTGCCTTGCCTAAATGGTGCATCATACAGATTAGTCTGACATCAAATTAGAAAGTTTGTTTTTATGGGATGAATCATTGACTTGGGAAAGGACTTAGAGAAATCATTAGTTAGAGGGTGATTAATCTGCAGAGGTTAATGCTTTCTATTCCTATGGTGTTAAAATTCTTTGTAAACACCTCTTGGTTCAGGTTTGTTTTGTTTATGCTTTGAAGTAGTGAAGACTGTTATTTTCCCCCCTGAACCAACTTGTATTGAAGCAGGAATATGCATGCATGGTCCAGAGGATTTTTCTAAATTCTGGAGTGCCATTAAACCCCTAGTGTGCCCTACATACTTGTCTAGGTTGGTAAATTTTGCCAGGTGGGATGGGAAAAGAGGCAAGGGAATATCAGGTGTCAGAAAAGTTTTGAATAGGTGCCCCTTTTCCTAACATGTTGTGCATCTGTGAGGGGAGAGACTCCATCAGGCAAGGCCTCTTTCCACCTGCCTTGCCCCACCTCTAGTCTCTGCTTCTCAATTTGTATTGTATTATTTTATGTACTGTGGCTTGCCATTGTTTTATTGATTATAGTTTAGAAATTATTTATTGTGTTTAACTTTTATGTTATTATTATTATTTAATAATATTCTAATGATTGTTGAATGTTACTTTTTGATGTAGGTTGCCTATTTTAAAGTTATGTTTTATTATCACATTTTTGTATTGTATTAGATTGTTATAAGATGTACATTTCTTCAGCTTGTAAACCGCCTTGAGTATTGTAAGATAGAAAGACGGTATACAAATTAAAAATGATGATGATGATGTTAAAAGATATAGGAGTCCTTCCAGGAAATAGTTGTCTCGCCATCCTCCATTTATCAGAAAAGGATAATATGTATTTTAAATAAAATAATATTATAGGAGAAATAACGAAAAGATGTTGGGCTCAGGCCACTTTGCTGTTTCTACTTCTGGGAAGTCATGGGGCGAGGGGCTGGCCTGGGCTGCCGGGCCCTGGACATTGGTCCTGAGGTCTTGACCTAGATGCAACACTGCCCTGGGTGTTAACCACCTCTTTAGGTGGTAATTCCCCCACCTCCATATTTTCCAGGGAGGGATATTAGCTTGACGGAGATCAAGGAAGATTTAGAAATGGATCCGGAGGAGAACAGCTCTATCTTTATGGGCATCCTCATCAAAGGCCTGGCCAAACTGAGGAAGATTCCAGAGACCGTGAAGGCCATCCAAGATCGCCTGGAGCAGGAGCTGAAGCAAATCGTCAAGAGATCTACCACTCAGGTGGCAGACAGTGGCTACCAGAGGGGAGAGAACATAGTTCAGGAAAACCAGCCTAGGTAAGAGCATTGCATTAAAGAAGGCTTCAAAATAAAGAGCATTCCTGGTGTTGATTCACACTAGTTTTGCACATCCACTCATTTTAATATTGATGGTTATGCTGATTATTTCATGATGTCCTGTATAAAGAATGGTTGTAGACTGGGCATATAGATTCTATATCTTTAGCATTGCCTCAAGCTATCTTAGCAAAATATATTCCAAATCTTTAAAATAAAATGTAATTAATTCTCAATATTGTGAGAGAAACATTTGAAAACGTAAGTGATTGAAAGGAAAAAGGTCAAATTTCATCTTTTCAACTCACTACTTTTTCACATTCAAAGACAACAATTGCAGAATAAGAATATTTTGAATAATAATGCAACACATCAACTGATCATAGTTCGGTATCTGCCATGTTCATGAAAATGACATGCAAGTTAAGTTAATTACATGCTGTAATGCAAGTTGTTTTTCACACATTGTGTCATGTGTATAATTTCTGTTAATGTTTCAGTGTCTGCAGTTTCTCCCTTCCCCTTTTAAGAACAGGCAACTAGTATATTGCAGAGAGATCTTTCTATACAGAAAGTGTGGGAGAAGAGGAGCTGGCTGACTGAGTTAATGGGTAGCCTGAAGCTGTTGATCCTGAAACGGTGGCTGTCTCAATTCATTCCAAGAAATGCCTCTTTAGGTACCAAGGGTGGTACTTTCAAGGGTTGATTCTGTTGTCTGTCTGTCTTGTCACCAAAGCATGTATCAATGCGGAGGGGCAGTTCTCAGACTTGGAAGGCTCATTGAATCATTATAGGCTGCATAAAGAACACAGTTTTTGGAACATGCCAAAAGTGCACCTGCTGCACTGCAGCGTTCTCCTCCCTATCATGACCAGTCAGGTGCCTTTGAGCATCCTCAAGCAGGACATGGAGAGACTAATCCGCCTTTGTTGTTTCTGCCCTGCAAGCAGCCGGCTTTTGGTGGCATACTGTCTGTGAACATGAAGGTTTCATTGGGGGTATTGTGAGTAGTAGTAGTAGAAGAAGAAGAAGAAGAAGAAGAAGAAGAAGAAGAAGAAGAAGAGTTTGGATTTGATATCCCGCTTTATCACTACCCTAAGGAGTCTCAAAGCGGCTAACATTCTCCTTTCCCTTCCTCCCCCACAACAAACACTCTGTGAGGTGAGTGGGGCCGAGAGACTTCAGAGAAGTGTGACTGGCCCAAGGCCACCCAGCAGCTGCATGTGGAGGAGCGGAGACGCGAACCCGGTTCCCCAGATTACAAGACTACCGCTCTTAACTACTCTACCACACTGGCAGATAGACCTTTCCTCCCCCACGGGTTTGTCTAATTCTCTTTAAAAGCCATATGCACTCGTGTTCATCACCACACTTTTTTGTTTATAAATAAGATTTCAGAAGAGGTGGGTTTCATGAAACAAAATACCTTAACTATAAATGACCGGGGTGTTTTTACAATGAAGAAGCTAGAGCCACTTCTGTAGGGAGGGAGTTGCACAGATAAAACTTCTGCTGGGTCACCATTCTCTGCACTTGTGAGTGTGGTGGAACACTCTATGCTGACCTTAATTATGTTTTGTGTGATGAACTACTTCATTTTGTCTGCCCTAAGTATATTGCCCACCAAGTTTCAAAGGATGACCCCAAGCTCTGGTATTATATGAGTGGAAGAAAACAATCTGTAACCACTTTTTCCATTCCATGCAGAATTCTTAAAACATTTTTTTGATGTGCTCTCCTGTTTACCTTTATACATCTCCAAATGTTTTAGCATTTCCTCACAGGGAAAGTGCTTCCACCTGTTTGATCATTTTGGCTGCCCTTTTCATACCCTTTACATTTAACTTGTGGGTGTTCAGATGAACAGGGACTGCTTCAAATTAATACTGGGATTGAAAGAAGCCAAAAGCTCCACAGGTGGGGAAGTTATTCCCGTCTCCCTCTTAGAACAATGAAGTCAGAAAAGCCTGGTAGAGAAGTGCGAATTGGCTAAGTCATCATAACATGCCAAGGAGAGTCTCTTTACTGTTTAGCAACTGCCTTGTTTCCCCATCTCACATTTTTGACAACTTCAAATTTTGAAGAGGAGGAATTTGACTCTGAATGCTTGAGCCTTTAAAAGGCTCAGATTTTTTAGCTGTTTAAAGTTAGCCGAGAGCTTTGCAAATGCATGCTTTTGTGCTGATTTTTAAACATTCCCCCCCCCTGCCATTTGTCTACCCTTCTGACTGCTGCAGTGCTGCTCTTTCCTGGAGCAGAATATTGTCTCATGGTTTTAACACGGGGGTGGGGTGGGGGGAGTGGACAGCTGCTTGGGCTTGAAGAGGCAGCTGTGACAAGTGCGTTGCCCTTATGTTAATGTTTTCTATGCAAGATAGGGAACCATGTGAGAAAACAGTTTTGAGTAAAGTTATTTAGAACTTTAAACAATCAGAATATTTTGTGAATGCATATGTTTTAGCAATTGATATCTTACTAGTTTGGGCCCACAAAAAACCTTGATAACACGGCTAGATAAAAAAGCTTTAAAAATGTGAAAGATCAGCACCTAACAGAGCAAAAATCTCATGACAAATGGGGCAATATTTCATTGGCCTCCAAGACCATCAATCAACAGGGAGGGGGGCCAGATACATTTAATCCTTGTATGCTCAAACAGAGGGTGACAGTCAAGCTACTCGGTAATGCCTCACTCATCCTTTACTCACCTATGAATGGTTAAGGAAAAGTATCTGTAGTGAGGTCATGTAGGTATCTGACCTATAGGGATCTCCTGGGACCCAATTAGCATTATGTGAGTAGGCTACGTCTTTAGAAGGGGCAGGGTTGGATAAAAGATATAAGAGTGGGAATTCCTATATGAAAGGATTATGTCCCAGCGAGGAATTCTGATCCTACTGGAAGGAGTTTCCAGCAAGAGGCAAGGTTTCTGAGCCAAGAGAGAGATCTCTAGGGCAGGCATCACTGCATCAAATAGAAGCAGAGTAATTGCTCTTGGAATCAAAGCTCAGTTGTGTCAAGTTTACGCTAAGGGTTTTTTGTTTCACCAGTGAAAGCTGAATTTGATATGTTAATGTTTCAAACTCGATAAGTTAAAAGTTGAGCAGGGTGAACTAACACCCTCCTTGAATTTTTTAACAAGGGGTTTGGGTTTTTGGCCCTTGTGGCCAATGACCTCAAGACTTGGCAGGGTTTGAGTTTTAGATCATCAGTGAACCAGCGCCTTGTGTAATGCCTCTAGGTCTTTGATAGTCAGTGAGCACATTGTCTGTCTGGCTTTCTGCTACTGTACTTAAAACCATAAAATTATTATTGGTGCCTAATAAAATGACTAATAAAATGTGACAGACCCAAAGGGGTCTTATCACCTTGCTGAGCTGAAATCCAGGCAGCTTGTTAGCACTGCTCAGTTTGCTCCAGTGAAAAGGGTACTTAATGGTATTTCAGCCTGGTCAGTATAGTTAGTATCTCTTTGGTATCCAGCAAACCTTTCTGGAAGGCTTCCAGATATGACCAACCTTTTGCCCCTGAGAAGCTTGTGAAAACAATCTGCCATACTGCCCTGGGGCCAGGGCATTTAAAGATGTTACTGACCTATTCCTGCTACAGCAGTATACTTTCCCTGCATAGAGATGTGGAGGGGAAATGCTGTTTGATTTGTGAACTTGACCTTAGCAGGGCAAATGCTGATGTAGTGGCAGACCCCTCTGATGGTAAGAGTACATGAGTAGACGGCTCATTCTTGGCCATCTGTGCTGATGGTTGGGAAACACCTTTTCTCTCCTTCCTCTGGCAGCAAGCCTGTCTGCCCCCTCAGTAGATAGAGCATGAGCTCCTATTGTGATGTGTTTGTGGACTTTTAAATAGCAATGGTCTTCTCCCATTCTGCAGTACGAGACTAGTAGGTGGGTGTTTGTCTAACTTCTTTCAACACATTTGGGCAGTATACAATCTGGTTGGGTGTAAGAAGACGGACATTGAGGGAATGTGTAATCCATAGTGGTAGGGCATGTGCATGGAATGCTTTTTAATTGGATGATGTTCTGTTCTCTGTAGTCCAGTCCCACCGGATCTATATTGTTTATGTCACTTTGGGTTTCGGGAAGTAAGTTCACCTTTGGTTTTCATTGTTCTCATTAGCAAGTGTTAAAACCATTTTATGAGGCCAGCTTCCCTTTTTATTTGCTTTCAGTGTGAAGGGACAGTAGTTTATAAAGTTTACATGGTTGAAAATCAGTTGCACGCCTCTGCTCCTCTACCAGTTAAGAACAATGTAGACGTCTTCTTGCATGCAAAAGTGAGACGCCAAAATGCAAAGAAAAAAGGAAATAAAAGCAATTTCAAATGTAATATCTTTAGATATTTCACAGTACCACATACTTATTAAGAACAGTTATTAAAACAACCCATCTCCATTAGCCATAAGATCAATTTTGACCTGCCAAATATATTTATACCATATGGTCTTTGGTGTTGACTCATATTTAAATAACTTTCAGAAAAAGCGTAGAATTTGCAAAATTCACTGTGGCTGCTGATTAATTTCTGAAGTTACTCAAATACATTGTTCTGCCTTAGAAATTTATCAATTTTGGAGAGGGGTGCTGGGGGTGGAATGGGGAAAGCCCCATTGTGCAAGTGGATGCCCTTGTGCAGGGCTTTTGCTGACAAGGTTCAAAAGATTGACCCGACCCTTAGCAAAATTAATGTTTATAAAGAAGTTTTTTTAAGTTTCAATATTGTGTTTCAGAGTTACAGGATGTACATTTCATGGGAAAGGCTCTGTAGATGTGTGAGAGATATGTATACATTCACATTTTTAAGGATGACGGTTTTTAAAATCTCAGGAATATATCTGGTGTGGGGGGGGGGAATGTAGTGTGTGAAGAAGCAGTGTTCAGAGTGCCCCATAATTTAGTTCCTTGCAACCCGGAGAGGCTGGATGACTTTATGAGTTTGAAGGGGTTGGAAAGTACACAAGTTTTTCATGTCCCCTGCTCTGGGGGGACCTGAGTTTAGTCCTGAAAGGGTCATCATTTTAAACAGGGACAGTTGTTCCAGCCTGTCCTCAAAGGATAACCATTATCTAGATGCATCAACCAAATCCTTTGCAACCTGTGTCAACTTTTTGTTACTTTGTCAATTTGAGTTATGTGCCCTTTTCCAACTTTTGCTGAGGAAGGTTAGCCTGATCCAGAAAAGCATGTTGATGAATGCAGCGTGCGTGAATCACCATTGGTGACCTCGTTCAAGTATCAGCAGTCATATTGCATCATGCTATGCCCACTTACTGCCCAAACATGAGCGGCCTCGGGGCCTGTGTCACTTTCTGTCGACATATTTACTGTGTTTTTGTGGTGATGCTATGAACTTGGACTGTCAAACTGCCCAAGTGGACCTTTGTCAGCTTAGGCAGATGTGCTGCTGTGGAGGTCACTCGTCCTTAAAAGAAACAAACAAGTGCCACTGGGTAGGCAAAAGAAGAGGAAAGGCTGCTTTTTACAGCAGCCTTTTGTTCCCTTCTGCACCCCAACTGTATTTGGTCTTGGGTCACCTTGTCTCAGAAATGGAATAACAGATTTAGAAAAGGTCCAGAGAAAAGGGACTGCAAAATTAAGCCACGAGGTTTAGGGGCATTTCACTATGGAGAGTGTTGGGATAAAGTGAGAACAATAACAATACAGTGGTACCTGGGGTTAAGTACTTAATTTGTTCCGGAGGTCCGTTCTTAACCTGAAACTGTTCTTAACCTGATGCACCACTTTAGCTAATGGGGCCTCCTGCTACTGCTGTGCCGCCGGAGCACGATTTCTGTTCTCATCCTGAAGCAAAGTTCTTAACCCAAGGTACTATTTCTGGGTTAGCGGAGTCTGTAACCTGAAGCGTCTGTAACCTGAAGCATATGTAACCCGAAGTACCACTGTAATAAGCTTGGCTATAGTTCAGAGCTGCAGGATTTATACTCTAAAGTCTGGAGTAATAAATGTTCTGGCAACACAAGCTTATGGAATAGGGGTGTTATACTTGAGCAGCACTTACAAATGTAACATCAGAAGACCTGTTGTATTTGCAGGCTGAAAATGAGTTGAGGTATCTCATCAGCGTTAAGTAATTTTCTGGAATTCAGTTGAGCAAAAGTGGACCAAACAAAGGGAGAAGGCAGGAGGCAGGTAGTGCAGGGCTGCTGTGCTGGTAAATCAGAACAATATTTGGAGCAGTTCCTTGCAAGTAAAAGTTACAGTTCGGATTGCTCAAATTGTCTTCTTATTACTACAGCCAATTAAAATAAAGGCCTATGTGATTTGTGTACCTCTAAGCAATTGTACGCGGGTTGCGCTGTGGGTTAAACCACAGAGCCTAGGACCTGCCGATCAGAAGGTCGGCGGTTCGAATCCCCGCGACGGGGTGAGCTCCCGTTGCTCGGTCCCTGCTCCTGCCCACCTAGCAGTTCGAAAGCACGTCAAGTGCAAGTAGATAAATAGGTATCGCTCTGGTGGGAAGGTAAATGGCGTTTCCGTGCGCTGCTCTGGTTCGCCAGAAGCGGCTTAGTCATGCTGGCCACATGACCCGGAAGCTGTACACCAGCTCCCTTGGCCGATAAAGCGAGATGAGCGCCACAACCCCAGAGTCGGCCACGACTGGACCTAATGGTCAGGGGGTCGCTCTACCCTTTAAGCAATTGTACATTGAAACATCTGAACTAACGTTGGATGCAATTCTTCTTTATGCCCACAATTCACTGTCTATACGGTTACCCACAATAATATTGAAGCCAGGTGTCTGGCACGCCATTGATATCAAAACCATTTCTGTTACCTTGCATCTTGCATCTGTCCATCTAACAATGTAAGCAGCAACAGACACTGGAAATTTTCTGTTTTCTAAGTAATGTTGAATTTTCAGTGTGGCAAGTTGCTGCCTTGGCCACAGAACAGTTATGGGTTTTGTCATGGTACATTAGTTACAATAACTGGACCATTAAAAAGGCATAGGGACAGTTAATGAGAGAGCCATTTTGATTAGAATCTAGCAATAAGCACCTGATGTATAATAGGATATCTTGGTAATTGGTACAGTTGATGAGGCTTGAGGTTTTTTGAATTTGCAGGTTTGGTTTTAAGGCTCCTCCCCAGATGTTTCTATGGAGATACCATATAAAAGTGCAAATGGGATTTCTTCAGTTCCAGTGTAAGAACGTTATGTACTTTCAAACACTGAACTCTCTTCATAAACCTGAAGCATAACATTTATTGCATTTGACCAACTTTTCCTGTTATTTAAAAGTGCTTTGAGATGGTATGAAGCATCAATAAGTTATGCATAAAACTGTGTACATGAAGGTCTGGAAATGTTTTATTTGGGTGGGAGGGTGGGATGAGTTTTTTTGCGTGTGTGAGAGGACTTTTTTAATGAAAAATGGGAAGTTGGACAGAATAAGTTTTGAATCTGGTTTATTGAATTAGTCTTCAGCCTATATAAATAAGCACAGATAGTTTGAAGTAGATGGATTCATAATTACACACATCAAATAATTAAACTTAAAAACTCAGTTTCAAAATGTCCGTTGGCATAAGAAAACACATACATACACTTATCTTTAAGAAGGATGAATGAAATGCTCCATAAGGCAAGGGGTTAAAATTTGTTGTTAGCTGCCTGTTAGCCCTTCAAATTGCTTTCTAATAATTATATACAACAATCTAAAGTTTGGCAACAATCTAAAGTTAGGCAACTAAAATTCCCATATACTATCAGCATGTATGACTCTCAAATCCTCTTGCTGGTTTTAGATTCTTCCATCTTCTGCAGCATGCAAAATAAATTAATCTGTGCTTGAAAATGTACACACATGTGAAAGAGCAGAGCAGCTTATTTTGGTCTGTGCAAACCTTCAGTTCTCTGAAGTCTGTCGGAAGAACTCAAGACATTTATGTACTTGAAATGTTCATAAATATACCAAAGAGTGCATTTTTGTATGCCAAATTATACATAATGTGACAGGATGATTAGACAGCTGTGTAGTAAGGCAACTATATTCATTTGTGTTATATTCCTTAAGTAGCAAAGTAAATTTAGATTTGATCAGAAAAGAAACATTGCATATCGTGTACACACACACACACACACACACACACACACACTTCCAGTTTTGTCTGGGTAGGTGGAGTGGAAAGGAAGAAAAAGTCTGGCTTCAGAATTTCTCCATACTACAGAAACTGCATTTTAGCAGCGTGCACAGCTTCTCATTTCCTTCAGCTGAAGTCTATTAGCGAACACCTAGAACTTCCAATGTAGGATGAGCCAGCAGAGGAGAAATTGGCTATTAAAATAACTGATGCGATTCATTGTTTTTTGACATCCTTAATCAATGATGGCCAGTGATGGTCTGTGTTTGGTGCATGTGCCTATTTTTTCTGACTCTGGTCTAGGAGCTGGAAGTGTGCATTTTGCCTCATAAACCGACTCCATCACAACTTGTCAGGCTCTCCAATGCAGTTGGCTCCATCTAATACTAAGGGCTTCAAGCTTAATAAGCATGTGCATTCAAGCGTTACATGAAAAACCCAAAGAGAAAATTCCACTGACTATCTCCATAAAAAATTCCATCTTGTTTTTGGTTGGCTTTTTACCATCTTATGTCAATGCCCAAGTCACTGCTTGGAGTTGGGGGTCATGGCAGGACTTCCGTAATGCTGCTTTCTTTATTTAGTGCCCTTGAAATGTGAACAGTATTCAGTGATGAATTATATGTTTTTTCTCATCCCTCTAAATGATCTTTAGATTACTTCTGGAACTTTTGGAGCTTCTCTTTGAGAAGTTCAATGCTGTTGCTGCTGCTCATGCTGTTGTCCTGGGGCATCTTCAGCAGACTGTGGCTTCTCCCTCCAGTCAGTACGATGGCGATATCAAGTTATATGACATGGCGGATGTGTGGGTAAAGATTCAGGATGTCTTGCAGGTAAGAACTTTAGATGTGTATACATCTTTGGAATTTTCACATCTGCCTTTCCTTGTGGACCAGTGACACGAATCCAGTGTACAAGAGCAGGATTTTATTAGTTTTTAAATAATAGTGAAGATGAAGGGTTGAGCTATATAAGCCACAGAGATGCCTTTAAAAAACCCCAGCATCCTTGTGGTGAATCCCTCCCTCTGCAATGTTTAGGAATACCTACAAATGTAAGAAGGAGCTTGCTAAGTCAGGCTAGTGGCCCATCTAGTCCAGAATCCTGTTCTCATGGTGGCCAACCAGATGCCTGTGGGAAACCAGCAAGAAGGATTTAAGCACAAGACCACTTTTGCCTCCTGCGGTTCCCAGCAACTGGTATTCAGAAGCATTGCTGCCTCCAACTGTAGTGGCAGAGCATAGCCATCGATCAGCTTGTGCTATGACTTTGGTGCCTTTAGGTTGTGAACATATCTGCCACCATTCCGCTGGTTGGAGACACGGAAACTTAACCATGTGATGATGTCACATTCTTGGTAGTCAGGTGATAGTTGCTGAACGAATAAGCTCACATATGTTTGTTCACTCGATTTGTTATATGCTAATTGGCTTGCTTTGATGAGAGCCAGTGTGGCGTAGTGGTTAAGAGCGGTAGTCACGTAATCTGGGGAACCGGGTTCGCGTCTCCGCTCCTCCGCATGCAGCTGCTGGGTGACCTTGGGCCAGTCATACTTCTTTGAAGTCTCTCAGCCCCACTCACCTCGCAGAGTGTTTGTTGTGGGAGAGGAAGGGAAAGGAGAATGTTAGCCGCTTTGAGACTCCTTTGGGTAGTGACAAGTGGGATATCACATCCAAACTCTTCTTCTTCTTCTTCTTCTTTGATGCTATGTTTATCTGTGGGCTTGAGGCACTTGGTTATTGGTCTAGGGAAAGGACCTATCTATAGTACTTGGATATTTGCCACTTATGCCTTCATTGGCAGGTGGACCAATGGGAAGTTCTGGCCAAAATGATGCATGCTGGGCTTTTTTGTATAAGTACAGGCAATCCTTGTTTTGCACTGGGGTAAATGGAATACACAAGGTAACAAAGCGTACAGTATGAGCAAATCAAGACATTCAAGCAGTGCTTCCCTTAGAACACTCCCAAATACAATTCTGGGTCCCATTGTGGAATCACATGTAATTTACAAGCTGACACCTTGTCGACCCAAGTCTCTGTGTGTCTGGACCATAGGAATTAAATGAGCATTGCAGATGCCATCTTACATGTGAATGAATATGTGCTCTGTGATGCTTCCTATGATGTAACTTCCATTCACAAGCACTGTAATTGTGCATGATGCAGCTGTTGTAGGGGGGGGGGGGCAATGTTCAGGTTTTCCGGAGTCTTAAATGTTGAAAACTGTCCTTGATGACACTTTTCAGGTTTGCATTCTGTGCACAAAGTCTTTTGCATGTCTTTCTGAAATAAAGTTTAGAATGTGGAGAGTTCTGTCTTCTTTCAAACCGACTGAGGTCCCAAGTGTTTTAATGCCCTCAATGTCTTCCTTTGCTTTGTCCTAACATCTGAAGAGCGTGAGGGAAATGCTTGCTAAGTTATCAAATGTTGCATAAGCAGATTTCAACCTTCTTGCACTTGAAGGTGGGACTGCCTCTATCTCTTGTAAAAATGCCGCAGTTCAAAAACACCTGTCTCTTTCTGTCATCATGCCTCAGGTACAGCTGCTGGATAGATTCCTGCTGGGATTTCCAGTGGAGAATTGATTTGGGCTCTTTTCCAAAATGGTTCCTGCGGAGAGCCTGTCTGGTTCTGGCCAGTCTTTTCCTTAAATACAAGTGCATAACTGAACCAAGACAACAAAGGGGCATACAACCAAATATCCCAATGGGTTATATCCTGCATAGGTCTCATTGTTCATATGCTTTACATCAAGAATGTAACATCTGTGGCCTTTATCATTGTGGCCACAACCACTGGCTGTGCTGACTGGGACGGATGGAAGTTGGGAGTTCAACAAAATTAGGAGGGGCACAGATTCCCCTTTCCTTCCTTTCATAAATTTCTGGTCAATGGCTATAAAGATATGCAGTGAAATGGATACCAGAGGCATACACTCTCCAATACTGGAGGTAGTACAAAGCGGAACTGCAGAATCTTGATTGTGAGGACAGTCTGTA
The DNA here is from genome assembly GCA_034642415.1 of Podarcis siculus. Classification (NCBI taxonomy): domain Eukaryota; kingdom Metazoa; phylum Chordata; class Lepidosauria; order Squamata; family Lacertidae; genus Podarcis; species Podarcis siculus. The sequence continues at coordinate 37,525,531 of JAXCMG010000011.1, forward strand.
TACGGACTTTTGGTCAGTGCCCTATCCCTTTGACCCCCACTGGTCTACTCTGAAGCCAGAGAGACCATTAGAATAGCACATCATTTCTTGCAGCAAAACAACTTGCTGCTATTAACATTATTCTAACGCAGAACTGTTAGCTTTGTTTCGTGTACTCATAACTTGAGGGAGAACCTTAACTCTTTTAAAAGTGAGAGTACCGTAAAGCATAGCTCAGACATATGAGATTGGTTTTGTGGGTGTCTGAATCGTTCCCAAACACTGATGTGTTGATGCATTTTGTGAGCAGATGGGAGTAGTGGGCAGAAATTGGGTGAAGAAGCAATTGTCAAGATTAGTGCAGTCACGCCTACGTGGTGTGCCGTGTGCTTTACCTCATGGCTATGTTCCTTCAGCTTAGAGATTGCCTGTTGCAAGCGATATCTTGACCTATTAATACCCATTTTATTTTTGTAACTGTTTTTAAGCGGAGGGCTTTGAGTAGTGGAAGAAACCTTAGAGTGCCTTTAAATCAAATAAATAATGAAGGTTTTAACTGAGTAACTAACAGATGGGGGAAATAATCCTAGGATGAAGGAAAGGGAAACCAAGGTATTGATGCTGTTAAAAATGAATGGAGCCTTTGCATCTCCCTTCTCTTTTTCTACCTTTTAATCCTCTGTGTCCCAAGCATCCATGTGTGCAGTCATTTTAGAGGGAATGCTTGTGGGACCATCCTTCTTTTTTTATTTTCTCTTTTATAGAATACTAGGTTAAGTGCTTTCCAGAGCAGGCATGTTGGGTGTGCCTCATCATTGAGACTTGGGAAGCTTTTCTTTTAAAAGCAGGCAGATGAGAACTGATCTTCTTGATGTGTGTCTATTTTTGTTTGTCTGAAAACATTTTTATTTTATAGCTAGTGGCAGATGGATTTGGGGCAAAGCTAATCAAATCTAAGCTCCTTTAAGTCTGGTTGATTTCAAGATTTAAGTATGTTCAGATAGGGTTGCCATATTTTGAAGAGCAGAAGAGAGGACACATTTGCCAACTTCTAGTTTTAACTATGGATTGCTTTGACAACTCTCATTTTACATACCTATGAAAAAGAGGATGTGTCCTGGAAAAAGAGGACATATGGCAACCCTATGTGGCACAACTGAAAGGACAGGGGACTCAACTGTTGTGCAACTAAGGAGGAGGTGGAGGAGCAACACATCCTGGCAGAGATTTATCTTGGAGTTTGCACCGTGATTTGCCCCAGATCACATATTCTGCCTTGCTTAATATTAAAATAAAAGGTGCAGTAACTTGCCTTTGATTCCTATGTGTTTGCAGCAGCCTCTCAGGTGCATCCCTGCATCTGCACTCTCTAGTAACAGAGACATTAGATTTCTCTCTCTGACATTTTAGGCATGTTACTAATTTAGTTCTTTAATTTAGCAGTTCGTTGAGAGCATAATTACTGCAGTACTAAATATTTGATTGAAAAGAACAATAAGACACCTCCAGTTAAAGATGTAATAGCATGTATAAGCTACTCTAGGATAAAATGATTAATAGAGTTGTAGGCTCTTTTGGCACAATTAAGGTGTTTCTCTGAATTTTTTTGCATGCCAAGTTGCAGAAAGCACTGCCGTTTCAGGTGTTGTTTGGGGAAGAAGGATCAGATGCAGCACAGACTCAGCTTCTCGCTGAATCTGGATTTGTCTACAGCAGGGTGAGGGGGTTGCTATGTGCCTCATTGCTTAGGGGTTTACATTGTTAACAACAAAAGCTTGAACTTAGTTCAGTAGGTAATAGGCAGGCAGTGCAGCACTTTCAACCTTGGTGTATATGTGTAAACCTTGGTATCCAACTGTGCACTCCACCAACTGCATTTTGCACTACCTGCAGCTTCCAAACTAGGCATAAGAGTAACCCCACATACAGTGAATTATGACTGACTAGTTGTGGAGTTATCAGTGTTTGCCCAGGCCTGCCCTGCATAAAATGTGAAATGACCCTTAACCAACTCCTTATTTTGCCTTTAGCTTGCTGTCCATTAGGTCACATATAATGATATTTTAGTGACAGGAGAAAACTCCGAAATGGGTTACAACCCTGTGCTATTAGACATCATGGCTCTCTCCTTTCCAAAACAGAGAATGGTATATTTCATTCCTCTTCTTTTCCTCTGCTTTCACATGACTGTTTGTTAAGATCCCTTGAAATATCAAAGTACCTGGTAGAATCAGTTCTGTGAACATGGACAAAATAGGCCTGTAGGAAAAGAACAAAGGAGTCAACAGCATCTAAGGCGGAGAGGACAATGCCTAATTCAGTTTCCAGATCAGTCTTACAGTTGCAAATTGAAGGAACCCCTCCTTTCTAACTCGAGTACAGGGTTCAAATCCCTGCAGTGGGGTGATGGGGCTTTTGGTATTGGTGAGTTGTGGCAGCTTGGCTAAAACGTTTGATTTGCAAGCACCCTTTTGCCATGCTGTGCATTAAAAAAACCTATTGCGAAGCCATACGAAGGTATATTACAGGGGGGGGGGGCTGATTCTGTACTACCAAGTCTGTACCGTCAAGTCAGGAAAAATTGCTCATCATAGGTTCAGGACAAAATGCCCAGAAACCCCTTGGCATTCAGTTTTGCAGGCCAGATGGTCAAATTCTGCTAGAGACCTGGATTTTTATAGCCTGGTTTATTCTATCCAATTTGTTTCTTGTCCTCTTTTTCTCTAGAATCTAGTTTTACAAAATCTCTGTTGGAGAGCATAGGCTCTAGGCTGCCTCAGTGAATCACCCTGTGTACTACACAACACTCTCTTCTGTCAGGGAACTGCCATCGGCTCAGAGGCGAGAGATAGAGGGGGAATTGTGTTACAGGGAGCCTCCGAAAATCTTGCAAAGCAGTTCCTCTTCCAGCGAGGAGGAAACCCCCATCTCCAGTGGAGAAGAGGTGCAAGAACCAGAGGATGCTAGAAAGAGCCTTAACAAGAGCCTGAGCAAACTAGAGAGGAGGGAAGCACACCCCTGCCTTCACCCATCATGCGCAGTAGCTAGAGGCGCAGGGAGGGGCGGAAAAGGCTGGGAGTGACAAAACTTTTATGTTGAAGGAGGTACAAGAACAGACCACTCCTGGATTCTGCTAGCAATTGAGCCAGACATGAACTTATGACGCTCTGCACTGTAAATAGTTTGCACCAAAATAAAGCCTGTAAAAGACAGGTCGGAGTCCTGCCTGGTTACTCTCGAGCAACCACAACAGCACCTGACATCTTCAGTAAATTTTTTGCAGATGTGAAAGGTTTGATGCACATGGGGCATATGGCCACAAGATATGTTTGATACATATGGGAAGGGTGATAGTGGGAGACAAGGGTGACATGGGAGTGAGTTGCTTGGTGGGAAGATCTGGGAGTGGGTGCAGTTGGGCATCACTAATTTTGAAGATGAGGTGGGGGCTCTAGCCACTACTGCTCATAAGCACATGTTAGTATAAATTCTAATGCACGGTTTTGCAGCATTCCAAGAGTTTAGAAATATTTAATGCCCAGACTGTGTGAAGCTTGAAAACAGTGCAGTTAATGTGATTAATGCCACGAGGGTCTGTTGGTTTAATATCAGCACAAACCTTTTCCAGAGGCCGCGAAAATCCCTGGCATTGCAGTTTCCTCCAAAATTGAAGGGTTTGTCCTCCCTGTTGCCTTCCATGTGGCCTCAAGTGTGCTGCATCGATGTCCTTGAAATTCTGATTGCAGTGGTCTCATTAACATTGTTCTTCCATTTAATTTGGAGGATAGCTGGCGGATGGTGATTGGCAGCTGCTGCAGTTGAAGGATGTTGCTAAAGGAAAGCTTGACTCGGCTGAGAACAAAATAATACTCCTGAGGCTATTAGGCTCTTTAAAGTGAGACTTTCAAACTTTTAGCCCTTGCCTCTTTGATATTCTTCATTTCATTTCTTAAAAGAACACACTTGCTTCTTTGCTTTCCCCCCCTATTGCTTTAGCAAACTAACAGTGATACTTAAAACAATGGCTGCTTCTTTAGATCGGGCGACTTTATTCTTTGTAAAAAGTTAAAATAGACAATGACCTTTAAAGAATTGTGTGACGTTCTTGAATCTAAGGAATACAAGTTCCCTTTAGAGAAAGATTAAAAATAAAATTTGACCCTTTCTAAAATGTTTTTCATTAACTTCTGAAGCTCCAGTATACAGAGAAGAATTCTCCATCTTATTTTGTCGTGTACCTTGAATTCAGAAATAGTTGGTCTATTAGTTCATTCATGGACTTTTGTTTTGGGGACCACTATCCTATTTTTCAAAATAATGTTCTGTATTTGCCTGATGTCCTAGCTTTGGACACTTAGAGAAAGTTCATAAGGTACATGAGCTATGAGGAAGGGCTGTAACTCAGTGATAGAGTAGATGCTCTGCATGTCCAGGTTCAATGCCTGGAATCTTCTCTAATTAAAAAGGATAAAGTAGCAGCAGTTTATAGGAAAGACCTGCAGGAGACTTCAGAGAATTGCTACCAGTTGGGGTGGGCAGAACTGGGATAGGTGGACCTAGTGGTCTCAGTACAAGACAGCTTCATATATTTCAAATGTCCTAGTATAAGCCCTTCCCAATTCAGATGGAATAGCTTTGATTTTCAGAGGCCCATCAAGGTGAAACTCTCAGTTTTTCAGTCAACCTCTGTTTCAGGCAGCAGTTATTTTTCTATTTTATGTATATACTGTACCACCTTTCATGTAGAATCCCAAGGTTTTTGGAATAGTAAACATAACCACCTCAACACACATTTAATTGAAGAAAGTAAGAGCTGAGCCTGGCTGTGTGAGGATGAGGATAGATGGATCAATGGTTTTTTATTTAGAAATATTGTGTAAATATCATTTCCAACTGCTGCTTTGTTCCCTGTTTATAGGATTAATATTTCTTAAAATTCCCTCCCTAACCTGAATCCGATCTGATGCAGGATTAGTTGCATGATGTAGAAGTGAGGTGTTCTTAAGGCTTCCTAAGAGTACCTGAACAACGTAGAATTTGGCCAATGTTTTGTCGTTTTTTTAATGATCGGTTTTTCTAAATTTTTAGTGGTTCTTATTTTTATCTGTAAGTTGTCTTGAGTCCCTGTCAGGGAAAAAGGCGGAGTATAGATTAACAACAAAAACAACAATTTGGCAATGGACTATAAAGGATGTTGTTGGTCAATGTGGCTTATACAGAATATAGTATTGTGAGTTGTTACCTGAAATACTTGAGACAAATTCTTCTGGGCTGTGAGAAAGAAAGATGCCCCTGTGGTGAACCAGGAACTATTTGGTAACTAAAAATTAGTTGGATAAAGGGAAGAATATTATAGCAATTTAACTAACAGACATCTTAGGCTATCTCTCCACTTACCAAATTCGGAGTCCCTGCAGTGATGATTCAGCAGCTGGCTATTGCCTGAAAGTGGTGTGCATATTAACGAAATTCAAGTTCTACAAATTGTAGCAGTGCTAGTCTAACACATTCTGCAATAAAAACATTATTGCAAAGAAAAAAAAGACAGACAGAAAGACAGAAAGCAAGCAAAAAGCAGTAAGATGCAACAAATCCCGTTGTCAACCTATGGTGTCAGCGAGACATTCCAATCCATTATTTATTCTAGTATCTGTTTCCCTTTTTACAAAAGTGAGGATGAGAAAGTAAATATGGAAAAAGCTTTTTGCACATTATGAGTGCTATATAAATGATTGATAATAATAGAAGCCCCTGGTTCCTTTTCATTTCAAAAGCCAGCATAGCTACAAAATGATTAACTTTTTTGTCCATTTGTAGAACCTCTCTCTCATCACGAGGGCGTCAGTGTACCATCTATGCATTGAATGCAAAAGTCATATTAATTTTAAGCTCCATTAGAGATGCAAGGAGGAAGAGAAAGATGTTCATCAAATGGGAAAGGACTAAATTAGTAAGGGATTTTTTTTAATTTCAAGGTTCAGGAGAGTAGCACAAATAATGGAGTTCTTCTTTGTTTTGTTTAGGGAAAAGTCTCCATCAAAATGTGTCTGTTTCTGTCCTTGTAAATTGAAGTTCATTTATATTGCTGTTGTGCCTACAACTCTCATCTGAGATCAAGGCTGTACAAGCATGCAGTAAGAAATACTTTTCTTCCTGTAGAGTTTGCAGTATTAAAGGAAAATACAGGTTTATAGTGGAGGGGGAAAGGGCTGTTCATCTGGTAATGGGAAAAATAGTTCTGGTCAATTGAATCAACTTTGTTACTCCTTCTCTGGGTTGTGTGTTTTCTGCAGAAAATGCTGTGCTTGAAATTCGGTGCTGGTTGCAGTACTCAGCTTTATTTTTTAAGAGCACGCTTCCATCCCTTTAACGTTGCAGTAGTGTTGTGCGGTCAGTATCTGCCACAATGGAGCCTTGAATTCATGGGATAAAGGGGGATTATAAATGTTAACCAATGAACTCTTAAAGGTCAAGTAGGACTTCCAACGCTCACTGGGTGGGCCTTCAGTGCTTGTCCTTCCTTATTGCTTGAAGAAATAAGGATATATTCTGCAAAGTTATCTACTATGGCAAGTGTGCATAATTCACTCAAGTTGCAATTTTGGAACTCTTCTTGACTTCTTGTAGTTTGGGGGAGAGAAACCACAAATGTGGGTTAGCACATAACGTTAAACCAAACCATGGCTTAGCTTGTGGTAGTGCGGCAGCAGTGGGTGTGGGGTAGTAGTGAAGTAGCCACAGTATTTGCTCCATGCAGCAGCGTGCTTGCTTGGTCACTCTTAGCCATTGTCTGGCTTAGAGTTATGTGCCAATGAGGCCAGTATAGTATAGTGGTTCTCAAATTTTAACAGGCAACAGGTTTCCTTGACTTCAGTTTTGCACTTGCATTTTTCTGCATACAGTGGTACCTTGTTTTGCATCCGGGATCTGTTCTGGAGCTCTGGCCGCTAGCCGAAAAGGAAGCAGGGCAAAGCTCTGCGTCTGCACACGCCATGGTGCACCTGCATCAGCTTCTGCGCATGTGTGAGCGGCAAACCTGGAAGTAACCCATTCCGGTACTTCCAGGTTTGCCGTAGACGTTCACCAGAATGGACGCTATACAAGGCGGACTTTCGCGGAGGTATTACTGTACATGAAAAATGTACAAAGCCACAGCTTTATTCTCTTTACATTATAATCCAGAGCTTTTATTGGCTGCAAAGATCAGAGCTGGAATCTGCAGACGAGTGTAATTCTGTTTCTTTAAAGAGGTTTTTTTTCCTTGCTAGTCTGAGAAGTCTCCTTGTTTTCCAGTTTATCAGCATCCTTTGACTGTCAGAAAACAAATTAGGCAAGGCATTGAGCAATTAATCAGCATTTGTGGTCAGGGTTTATTAGGATCATAAAATCTCAGTCATGTTGATGGTCTGAGCTAATTCATGTTTAGGCTGCTGGTGATTAGATTACGAGGTGATGAGACCTACACTTCCCAGCATCACAAGCACTGCAGATGGAGAAATTATTCTGCCTGGCCTTTTCCATGTTGCTGTCAGCCTATCTGGGCAGTTGACCATGTAGGCACAATGCCCATTGAATCTCTAGCACCAGAGCTGTACAGGCAGCTGTTTTTGTTCCCCAAAATAGGGAAACTTTGTATTATCCCATCACTGCCTTGCTTCTTCCCCAGGTTTGGATTGTTCTCTCACCTCTTCCTGTATTCCAGGTGGCTGCTAGCTCTCTAATCCCCAACATCTTGTGTCCATGATGGCAGTATGTGCTATATTTGTCCAACCTACATGAATTATATATGACTTATCAAACCTCCAGATCTCTAAGCGGTGATTAATTTCTGGCATTGTGACCCTTCACGTTGATTATTTTAGCTACTCTGGCCTAAAAGGGGAATGGTATTTAGGAATTTAGGACATACTCTTTATCTCACAAGGAGCCTATAGAAATTATAATGGTATCTATTAAATTGCAGAGGAAGGTTGTTGGCTTCAAGCATTGGGTTTGCAAAAGTTGATATGAACTGTAGAGTGGAATAAAATTTGGCAAGGCTGCATCAGCTAGTCGGCTTTTTTGAACTATTGATATATAGCTTTCTCCCTGCCCCACACAGCAGAGAATGGTTTAGTTCACACATGCATATTTTCAAGGGATGTCTTTCATGTAGGGGTGAGCCAGCACAAACCATACACTATGAATATAACTTTCATATCAACTTTCATCATCTGCAACATGGTGGGCTGGTTCCCACTATTAACTGAGAGTTTCAATTCGAATATGTAACACTCAACCAAGGACAATTATTTCAGTCTCAAGGTAATAATTGAGGCAAATTAAATGATTTATTGATACACAATGCTTAATTCAGGAACAGAACTTACCGTAAATGTGACCACACAAGAACAGAAGAGAAAATCCATCCAGGCAGTACAATGTGATAATCAACAGCATCGTGGAACAGTGAATAAATGAAGAACTAATACTATAGCAACGTGAACAAAGAAATCATTATAATAATGGAATAAGAACACAAAACAAAGCTACTTTAAAAAAGCAGTGAGAATATAATCAATCTCTGTATTGTCAGCCCTACACTTAATGTTCCTACTAAAATGTCCTCCAACCCTCTAATTCAAAGCATGCTACGTTTGCTAGCTGTTGAAACTGCATCACATTTTAGCACTGTTCAATATAAATTCATAGATATTTCATTGTAGCTGGTCAGAAAGTCCAAAGAACTCTCCAATAGACCAGAGCAAAGCAGTGAAGTGAGAGGGCAAAATGGAGTACAGTCAGAAGTGCAGTGAGACTGTGTCTTACTAGTGTCAAAAGGGGATGGGGGAAGGATGGTAAGGAAGAACTCAAATGCACAAGAGTGGATCACCTCATGCTGATCAAAGATGGGACCAGACCTTTATGTCAGTTTGGAACCAAGCTCAAATAGGGACACCAGAACTTCTTTATTCTTCATTAATGTTCAGAATTTTTCAGGGAAACGTGTAACAGGCATTTCTACAATATACTTATTGTCACAGATGTAATATAAAATGAACTCAGGTTAGCATCTTTTCAAAACCAAACTGAGTGTCTTATACTTTCCCCAGCTCTGATGTGTAACCATGTTCTTCTCCTCCTCTTATTGGGTACAGTGTACAATTATCACACATGAAATGCCAAACTATGGTTTGGCATGATGGAAATGAGCCTTCTACTTGCTAACTCCAGGTCAACTAGTTGCTTCCTCTTGTGTGCAAATCATTTGCTGATGTATCTGAACTGGCAAAATGTGGTTTGCATACCTCCACAAACCATGTTGGGACACCAGCCTTGAACCATGGTTTGTAATCCTGGCTTACAAGGCAAGAGGGAAACATACTTTGCTAGTTCAAATGTAATGGCAAACTCTGGTTTGTTTTGAAGAAGTAAAGAAATGAATGGAAGAGGGAGGGGAGTATGGAGACCAAGCAGTTGGTTCAATTATTTAGCACCAAGTTGTAGGTTGTCTTGACTCACTCATCCTTTCTGGATTTATAGCCTCAGCTTTCTGAAAATAAAACCACTTTTTTTTAAGCAGTCATTTTTTAAATCTGATGTGTATAAGCAGTCTTGGTTTTTTCCATTTACTCTAAACATCCTAGTATGTTTTTTTTCAGTGTTTTTGACAGTGTGTTTTAATAGCTGCTCTGTCTTGAACATTTATGTTACTGTTATTTTTAAGGCAAATAACTTTGGGAGAGGACAATCACAGTGCCTGTAATGAAAGCTACACTGGATGTGCTTTCACCCAAAGGCGATGGGTGGGTAGGGAATTAGTTAATTAAAGTGAACTGTATGCTGTCACTGGTGTAATTAAATGACTTGCAAAGCTCTTTTGAGGTCCAGGGTTACCAGGAAAGATGGTAGGACAGCCTAATTTATTGGCAGCAGGGTCTCTCCCAAGTCACAATGCAGCTCTAGAGCTCAGAGGTCAATAGTTGACATGATTTTTTTCACTGAGTCAGCTGCAGGAAAATTCTGAGAGCAGAGATGCCCCTTGTACATCACTTTCATACACCTGATGAAGGCATTTGATCTCACCAGCCAAAAGGATTCTTCACACTGCTCAATGAGATAGGATGTCCACCTAAGCTGCACAAGATGATCATGTCCTTCCACAAGAACTTGTGTGGCACCGTCTAGTATGGTGGCTCATACTTGGATGCCTTACCTATAAAGAGTGGTGTGAAACAGGGCTATGTTCTTGCCCCAGCTCTCTTTGGCATATTCTTCTCAGTGTTCTCATATGCCTTCAGCTTGACTGAAGATGGTGTGTACATCCGTTAAGAAGTGCAGTGTTCTGTTCAATCCGGCACATCTCCACGCCAGGACAAAAGTGCAGTGGGTACTTATCCAGGAGATGCTGTTTTCACATGTTCAGTCTTGACAGCGCATTATGAGGAAGCTCTACAGAATTTTGAAAGCCTGCATAGAGTTTGGCCTTACCATCAGCCTGAGGAAGACCGACTTCCTGGGTGAGGACATCACCAGCACTCCGTGCATCAGTATTGGTAGCCAGAAACTGGTAGACCCTGGGCTCCACTGTAACCAGCAACCATTCCATCAACGCTAAGTTGGACAAGTGTATTGGCAAGGCAGCTACGGCAACATCTCATGTCTCCAAAAGGATATGGGAGAATGTAATGCTAATGACCAATACCAAGATGAAGGTGTACCAGGCTTGCGTGTTGACCATACTGCTTTATGGTAGTGAGTGGGCGGCTTACACCAGCCAGGAGCAACACCTCAACACCTTCCATGTGCCCTGTGTCAGGAAGATTTTGGGCATCACATGACAGGACAGAGTCTCAAACAAAGACATGCTTTCCCAAGCCCATCTTCCCAGCATGTTCACACTGCTGCCTCAGTGATTGTCTAAGTTGGCTGGGTCATGTCTACAGAATGGAAGATGGCAGGATCCCCAAGGACATGCTCTATAGGGAGCTGGCTTCAGGCACCAGGCCCATTGGCAGAGCAGCTCTGTGTTGCAAAGATGTCTGCAAACATGACATGAAGGCTGGCAACATCAGCCCTGCTGTATGGGAATCCCTTACAGACAAATGCATCACCTGGAGACGGGCAGTCAAGACATGTGTCCGTAGCAGTGACTAGAGGGGGAATGACTGCTGGGAAGAGCTCAGAGAAAAGAAATGCCATGGTACACCTGCATAACCAGATGCCTTCATCTGCCCCAGCTGCAACAAAACACGCCTCTCCCGTATCAGTCTCTACAGCTGCAGCAGGTGCTGTAACTCTCCAATGGTTTGACTTTACACTTGAAGTCATGCTCTTTCACTGTCTCCCAAGACAGACAGATGCCAATCAGTCTTGGTAAGCATCCGTGAAATAGTGAGCTGGAAAGAGTTGGCCAAACACTATTATTTGTCATTACAGTGGTACCTCGGGTTACATACGCTTCAGGTTACAGACGCTTCAGGTTACAGACTCCACTAACCCAGAAATAGTACCTCGGGTTAAGAACTTTGCTTCAGGATGAGAACAGAAATCTTGTTTTGGCGGTGCGGCGGCAGCAGGAGGCCCCATTAAGCTAAAGTGGTGCTTCAGGTTAAGAACAGTTTCAGGTTATGAATGGACCTCTGGAACAAATTAAGTTCTTAACCCGAGGTACCACTGTAAAATAGAAGTTGTGCTGCATCTCAGGGGGTTTAAACATTTCAAAAAACACACACCAGGATATGATCATCATCATGATCCAGGGCACTGTTTTGATCTGTTTGTTTTTGTTACGTCTCTTTACCTTTCAATCTGTTGCTATGGCCCCAGTGATTTTACTTACTTAGAACTTTTCCTAATTAAATTCTGTTACTTATCTCTGGCCAAATTCAGGCTGTCAATGGCTACTGGCCATGATGACGATTCTTCCTCCACACTTGGAGGCAGGAATGTTTCTTTATACCAGCTGCTGGAAACCACAGGATGGGAGAGGGCATTTGTGCTTGGGTCCTGCTTACGGGTTTCTCAGAGGCGCCCGGTTGGCCACTGTGAGAACAGAGTGCTAGAACAGATCAGCTGCCGGCCTGATCCAGCAGGCTCTTCTTATGTTTTTAGTCTGAAACATCGTTACTGGATAGGTCTCTGAAGAAAAATTAACAAAAGACCCTGATTAAAGTGATTTGTAAGCAGCAGAAGAGATGGGGGAGGGGAACAAAGGTGAAAGCAGCCGGAATCTGGACAACTGATTTTGTTGTCAGAGGTTTAATCTGTGTCACCATATTTGCCCTTTTGCCTTAAACTGCGGAAGGGCTTCTGCATATGGAACATTTGTATTATCCAAATCAGATAAAGCTTCCCAGCAGGTTGGTAAATAGATAAATCATTCTCCTCCCTTAAGCATAATATTCCCAGCCTTCCCCTATTGCTCACAAAGGGCCGTAAAAAATGAACCAGCAGATTTACAAATGATTAGCTGGGACACAATAAATGGATGATCTCACTTTATTACAGTGATTTGGTGCTGCATTTCCTTGCCGTTTAATCAGAATGTCACATGTCTGATACCCTGTTAGAAAAATTGCGTTTCCCACTCGCATTAGCTGCCAAAGTGATAAATGGCGCTGCACACTTGGAATTATTCTCCCTTGCGAGCTACTCATGATAGCTTACCTTTATTGGTAGTGATGTCTTTTCCTTCCAGCCAGGGTGTCCTGTTGTTGAATAGTCTCTCATAATTTGGGGCCACATACAGCTTTATTGCTAAAGATGGAATGAGTGCATTTTGGGTGCTGCTTGTCTTGGGACATGGGGAATGAGAGGCTTCTCAACCTGTGCTGTCATACGCTGTTCAAATCCTATTCAGGGGCAGGAGATTCTAGGTTCCTTCCTGAATTCTTAGCTTTCTAACTTTTCTTTTTAATTGCCATTTACTTATGGAGGTATAAGTAAGAAAAAAGTGGAGCCTTCCATGATGGCTGTTCATCTGGTAATGGCTTTCTGTGGCTTTTGGCAAGTACATATATTCAGATTCATCTGTTTTTAAAATCTGCTACCTGAATCAGGGCTGAATTCTATTTGATCAAAAATTGATTAATGAACCAATGATTCTGTTGCCTTCCCCCATTTATTTGGTCCCATTTATAGATGTGTGATAACTGTTTAAACATTATTTCTGCAGATGGGCCCGGTTTGCCAAAAAGTGATGTCATGTGATGAAGATGCTTATCCTTAAACATGCTTATGCAATTTTAATATGATTAGGATGTTATAAATTTGCACTAGGAGACATAGTTTACATTGTGGCATAAGTTCCACATTCAAGGCTTTCAATGGCATGTGTTGTGGAGTTTTTCCAAATTTCTTTCCAGTGTCCTTGAAATTTCAATAGGGCCTAATCTGATTTAGCATGCTTACATGACTTTACAGCCTAAACTGAAGTATTTGATAAGGGGGGGAAATCACTTAAAGTGCACTTAAAGTGGTTTAATTGCTATTTCAACCAAAGCTTTATCTGGAAATTTATTTTTTGGGAATGCAGTACTTTAAAATGCTTTAAACTAGGAGTTGGGAGCTGTTAGATTGTGGATGAAATTAGGCTTAGCCTGGCTTCCAGTTTGACCCACAAAGTCATTCCCTACTACCACTACCACTTGGCATCAGGTTTGGGGCCATAGAGAAGTTTCAGCATGTTACTGATTACGGTAATTTTTATGAAACAATTCACTTTTAGAAATGAAATATTCCATGGAAGAATATTGTAGCAAAGAGAGTGAGTAATTAAACTTCAGTGTCCATGTGTTTGTAGGATTCCAGCCTTAATTGTGCAACATCAGCCCCCCCCCTCCCGATCTATAAGGAATGATTTCAGATGTATTACTTTATTGAGGCACTTAAACAGAATCATAGAATTGTAGAGTTGGAAGGGACCACGTGGATCATCTAGTCCAACCTCTTACAATGCAGGAATCATTTGCCTTGCGTGGGTCTCGAACCTACAATCCTGAGATTAAGAGTCTCATGCTCTACTACTGACTGGGCTATCCAGTGTAGTAGTTAATGTGTGGGTTTCACTTTGGAAATAGAAAATCGGGTATATCAATCGAACCTTCTTTCTTGCCATCCTTGATAAAGTGTATCCTGGATGAATTACTCCATGTTGCTTTTGCAGTCATATCTTCTGATTCAAGGAGGTGAAAATCCTTAGCATAGTTTTATCCACATAAGTCTGTCAGCATTTTAACTAAATCTCTTTAGAATGATCTTCAGAATAAGTCTTCTTTACACAGGGGTTGCCAGGATAACGTGTGGATCTTGAAACAGCTCCTCAGAGCTGTTTTGGGACAAATATTAGGTCCTGTTGAATAGGATGTCACCTTGTAGGTTAATGACATGTTATAGGAATGCACTGATTGGCAAAAGAAGCAATCCTGCTTGGATGAGGCATGTACTGTAAATCTAAGCCATGCATTCAATTGCAAATTGCTTACACTTGTTGGGAGAGTTTTTGCTATACACTCCAGATACAATCTGTGGCCCTGCAATAGCAGATTAAATTTATTCTGTGTGCTCCAGTGGCAGTGAAAAAGGATAACGATTTCTTACAGTCAATTTAAACACATATTGATGTTCCTTGTGAAGTCATTTGAATGAAAATCCTAACATCGCATGCTGGAGCAAAGGCACCTGCACGTGGCCAAGATTGTGAGCAGATTAGGAGACTTATCTCTAAGGTTACACAAGTGTTGCTCTGGGTTCTTGAAAAAGGTATGTGTAATGTCAAATGTGATGTTCCATCTATAGACCCCCTTGGAGCTTTCTGGACTGACCAGTACAACTAGCTAATTCAGCCATTTCAGTAATGGCCATATTGAAGCCATAGATGTTATTTATACCAGCGTGGTTCAGATTTTGCCTGTGGTAATGCACAGCTACAAGGAAGGTTACAGTTTCCTGGACACATAACAAGGAGGCCAGAATTAACCATTTTTCTAAGTCTGCTACAGATTGGTAGCTTCCTGCATTATGGGATGAGATCGAACCCTTTTCTGTCCAGCTCCAGTATTGGTTCTAAAGCATAGCAGAGAGCCAATTGGCATTACCACCTCTGGCAAGGAGCTACTACTAGAGATGCCTGCCACCGAATGCTCAAAATGGAGCATGGTATCCTAAATGCATCATGACTCGTTATGGTGTATGATTGATGAGAACAGGGCTCAGGTTGATTTTTCATGGTAGAACCATCAATATCTTAATTGGGGACATCTTACTGCAGACACGGCTCTATAACCACCATCAGATTTCAAGGATGAGTCCCCTGCAATATTTTTATTTCTCCAGCCTCATAAAAGTCAAAGACTGCAAATTCAGGTGATGAGCCTTTAACAACCTAGACAGCTTCTCAGAAGGTGGAACCACCCACTTTCTAGTTCATGTTAGTTAGTTTACATAAGGTTTAAATTGGCTTGAGCTCCTTGCTGAGAGAGCATCTTCCTATATCTGTCTTAAGAGGCGAGGACTTAAGCTATCAAGGTCCACTTAGAGTTGTTGAAAGTCCTTTTCTTGTCTGCACTCTGTTTAAGAGAGTTTTGGCTTGGCTTTGTCCACCTTTCACTTTTTTGACTTTTGGCTTTGAGTTGACTTTGCTTGCGTTCAGACTTTCCTTGCTTGATCTGACCTTGCCTGCCTTGCCTGACCTTTATCTGCCTTCATTAGATGATATTTGCTTCCTCTGTAAGCCTCAAGCGCCTCTGAAGCAAACAAAGTGAAGCATTATCCATGCAAAGTAGTGCATAATTAGTGATGGAATGAATCATTTCCATAACTAAGCACCTTACCCTGAATTATGTATATCATAGAATCATAGAAGAGTTGGAAGGGACCCCAAGGGGCATCTAGTCCACAAGGGTCACCTAGTCTTTAAAAGAGTAACTCAGAGTACTTACTTGCCATAATTAGCTTTGGAAAGTAGTGGGAGCATACTGGGAATGTCTCCCACACAAACTGATGAAATGAATGAGTTGAGGAAGAAACATGGTTGGTGCTCTTGCAATTCTCTAATTTTATTTCAGTGGAGCAAATGCAGGAGACATTGCTTGCGCCTGTGTGCATGGTCAACAGGAGGGGAAAATACCATCATATACACAGGTTGTATCCCAAAGCTGTTGTTCTGCTTCTGGCAATATTGGACTGTTTATATAGAAAACAGTAGGATTGCATTTTTCTATTCACGCTCTTGAAAAACAACAATGAAGGCCATTGGTTACAGGTTGGAGGTCTCGTTGAACATTTTCTCTATCCTTTGTGTTGGGGCTTTTCCACTGACAGTGTAATTAACAACCCCCTTAAAGATCTGGCCGATAGATTCATACGTATTAACTGAAGCTATGGAATCTGGTCCTCCAATTGGGTATTCATCATGTCCTTTAGATTACACGATGATCTATTTACTCCTGATGCATCACATCCTTGACACATTAATAATCCCTTGAATTTCTATTTCTCATCCTAGAGCACTCCATAAATTTAACACACAGGCACACATGGATCACTGTAAGTGCCGGAGAATTTGTTGGTGCTTGCAAGCAGAGCTTCATTGCTGTTTAACAGAGTTCAGTGGAGAACAGTGTTTAAGAACATAAGCTCTTGCTGGGTCAGGCCACTGACCTATCTAGTCCAGCATCCAGTTCTCTCAGTGTCCAACCAGATGCCTATGGGAAGCCAGCAAGCAGAACCTGTGTGCAACCCAACTGTCCATACTTGTGATTCCTATCAACTGGTATTCAGAGGCTTACACTGACAATGAAAGCAAAGCATATCCATCATGGCTAGTAGCCCCTGATAGCCCAATCCTCCATGAATTTAGCTAATCCTCTTTCAAAGCTGCTCAAGTCGCTAGCCATTACTTCCTCTTGTGGGAGCGAATTTCATCGTTTACTATGCGCTGTGTGAAGAACTACTGGTACTTTATTTTGTCTTGGCAATTGTCCTGTTACATATTACTGAATACTATGTTCATTGTTCCCAGGTCAACAACACTTGCATCTCACAACAAGATACAAAGAATACTCTTCTCAGTTTTAGCTAGACATGGAATTTAAGGAGCCTGACGGTACAATACTGAAAAAATGGGTTTTGCTTCGTACTAAAAGATTACAGTGGTACCTCGGGTTACAGATGCTTCAGGTTACATACGCTTCAGGTTACAGACTCCACTAACCCAGAAATAGTGCTTCAGTTAAGAACTTTGCTTCAGGATGAGAACAGAAATCGTGCTCCAGCGGCGCCGCAGCAGCAGGAGGCCCCATTAGCTAAAGTGGTGCTTCAGGTTAAGAACAGTTTCAGGTTAAGTACGGACCTCCGGAACGAATTAAGTTCTTAACCTGAGGTACCACTGTATTAAAGTGTAAGTAAGGAACTGCAAACTTTCACCAGGCAGAGAACCTTGGGCTATTTAAACATCTCAAGAATATGCCTAGAAGGCTTAATTTCAAAATATTTTGAATGTTGTAGGAGTTGGAAACCTTATAGCTTAGGCAAAGGTAAAAGCTGGTACAGATAAGCACAAGATGTGCTGGCTGTTGCTTATCAGTGCCATTCTAACTTGTATCAGATAATAATTCATTTCAGGATAAAACAGTCTATGAGCAAAACTGATGTGTCGTGTTCTGTACTAAACATGATAGGCTGCCACCAATGTGTACCTTGGAGATGTGCGATCAGTTGTATATAGATATTCAACTATGATAAGTTACATTCTTAGCAAGTGATTGCAATATCTGTAAATATGGGTTGATTGTATCATTGGCTAATCAGTTATATGTGTATGTATGCCTTTAAAAAATATATTAACAAAAACTTGCAGAAGTGGTGGAGTCCCTAACATTTGGGCACTGGAGAGGTACTGCCGGGTGTCAAAGTGGTTTTTTTAAAAAATATATCAAGAGAGCAACGATATGATATTCCCACGCTATGTCTGCAACTCACACAATTTTCCTGTTTGTCAAGGTTCAGGGTCCTCCTTGCACCAAGAGACTGCTTGAAGTACTCTAAGCTATGGGTAGGCAAACTAAGGCCTGGTGGCCGGATCCGGCCCAATCGCCTTCTCAATCCGGCCAGCAGATGGTCTGGGAATCAGCATGTTTTTACATGAGTAGAATGTGTCCTTTTATTTAAAATGCATCTCTGGGTTATTTGAGGGGCATAGGAATTTGTTCATATTCCCCCCCCCAAAAAAAAAGATAGTCTGGCCCCCCACAAGGTCTGAGGGACAGTGTACGGCCCTCTGCTGAAAAAGTTTGCTGACCCCTGCAGTCTAAGCAGAAGAGGAGGCTTTTGCTTATCTGTAGCATTACTGGTGGGCTGGAGCCACCAGTTGCATTCTTGGAGAGGTGTTGAATCCCAGTTCTCAGGGTTTTCCCTGCTTCCTGAGGGTTAACAAAATAGTCTGGTTTTTAAGCACCGATAATAATATACACTACTTACAATACAGATGAACTCTCAGTTTCATGCACCGTTGATGTTCTTTTTTAACATTTACTTTTATGTAAGAAAAGGATGTCCTTTGACTATTTGTCATTTTGTGGCTTAGTTCTCCAAATGAGAATGGAAGCTTTCCTGATGATCTGGGCTGGTTTGTTGAAAGAATTCTTTAAGTGAAACACATTCTTGTGGCTTTCTTTTGCAGGGGAAATGTAAAGAGCTAGTGTGTATTGTGCTCTCTGACAACCTCAGTCTGAATAAGTGTGCTGTGGACTAGCAGGCTTCATTCAGCAACAGATGCTAAGAGTGCATTTGTGGTGCTTTTCATTTCAACTTGTGGAATACGTTTATTCAGCATTGAATGGAAGTAAAACCCGTGTTTAATTTGAATAGTCACAAGAAATGCAGGTATTTAATCTGAACGAACCAGCAGGCAACCATTATCTTGGTTCTGTGAACAGGTGTGGTGTTAAGTATGCATCTCTCTACCAGTCTGGGCTTGGTTTTGTAGATGTTGATTCATGTGTGCACTCTGTACATGGGTTAGATGTTTCCAACATACCTTGTTCTCTTTCAGGACTTTTATTTAATGACTGCACCCCCCCCCCAGATGCAGATAGGAAGGTCTGATTATGCTGCTCTTTATGTTGATTGCTGGCATTATAAGATTTATTTTTATTTTTTGCATGTAGCAATATCAAATATTTACCACCTGCCAAGTGTCAGCTCTTGGCACAGCGTGGAGGATTGACTTTACAAGGAAAGCGTCAATTTGAGGCAAAAAATAATTTGTGCAAATTATTTTTTATATGATGGCAGCACAAGCAACGACCCAGCCAATCTCACTGATTGTTTTCATCATTTGTATAGTGCGGCTGTGCACAATTATCCGCACCAGGTCAGTGCAAAAGGGTAATTTTTATACAAATGTAGATTCATATCTGATTGAGTGTGTGGTAGATGTAAGCCCTACCAATCAAGACAAACTGAGAGGTGGAATGTTTTTAAAATCTCAAGTGCAAGAGTGTTGTTCGAATATCCCTCATGCAGGCATCATAGGAAAATAATGATTAGAACTGGCTTGGTCCACGTAATCTATTTCCTTTTCAAGAACTCCTTCCCTGTGGTGGTTTGTGATGAAAAATATTTGGCACCGAGGCTCAAACCTGCCTGGAAATCAGAGCCTCTGACCTGGAAGATCCCTAATCTGAGATATGTAGAGGCTGGATTTAGTTTCTTGGTGCTGAAGGAAAGTCCTCTGCACAGTCTCTTTATACATTTTAACATAAACGTTAAATACTGTATCTGATTTTTACAAAGTTGCACCTTAAATTGTTTCATCTCATCTTGGCCTGGTTTAAAGCCAAATATATAAGCTCCTGGTTAGGAAATAAATATTAAACCAGAGTTCCCTCCTTTGTATTTAATGGAGCACCCTAGTTCAAGCAGACCAGGATTGCAGCTCCCAAGTCAGTGTGGGGAGACAAGGGAAGGGGAAAGGGCGCCACGCATGTTCTCAGCTTACTCAGCTATAGTTTAGTCAGTTAGGATTACTATGCCTGAAAGGGTCCTGCTGTTTCATTCTTCCTGCTTCCCCAAGTAGTGGGACATTTCAAGGGCAGCTTTTCCCAGAATCATTACCCAGAGGCACTAGGAGCACAATCCGGTCCAAATCATGCACTTCTTAAGTACAATGGCTTTCAACGTAAGAATTATGCACACAGTTGCAATTGTCTCATTGAATTAAGTGGGACTCAAAAGAGCCCAGTGTTGACTGGATTGAGCCCATTATATTTTTGTTATATTATGGGGGGTTTGTTTTGTTTTTTTACATGCCTACAAATTGGGGGGGGGGAGTAAGTCAGCAAACCAGAGAGATATATTGCAAGCTTTTCAACGTAGAACAACAGCATGCAGCATATCAGGCTTCTGTTTTCTTCAAAACTGCCAAACTCTTGCTTTCTTGCCGTAGACAGAGAGACAACATTGGTCTTTGCTTCGTCTCCACCCATCCCTGTAGGTAGGAGTGGCTTGCACCTTTGGCTGTGGAATATTAAGTGTTTATCAGTCAGGCACTCTGTTCTTTGTTAAAAAAAATATTGCTATTAATGATAACTTTTAAATAGAACACTGTTCTCTCTGCAAATAAAACATTTTCAGAACACTGAGGTTATTGGGTCTCCTCCCGGCTGCGCTGAGCTAGTTTGACACATTTCAAAAAGTGCCCCCCCAACTTCTCTCTCTCTCTTTTTAAAAAAGAGACTGACTTTGAGCATATCATAAGCTGAAGTAAAATGACTGAAATGAGTATTTTGCCAAGATTGTGCACTGGAATGTAAGTAGCAATTAAAGAAGACAGAAGACACGTTCCTTCTAATAAAACTGGAGATAAGATGACAGGCTGACCTGACACGTTCAGGGAGCAGTAGGAAAAATCCTCCTTTGACTGCCTTTAAAAAAGAAAGAAAGAAAAGGAAATAAGACAAGTTTAACAAAAGACTTTAACATGAACAATGAATTCCCTCCTGCAAATATATCTCAAACATATTCTGTTGAACAGAGTAGAATATTAATAATAGAAATGGAGAAACCCAAACGTAGTGTGGGTCTTTGCAAACATATATATATTTAAAGGGTGGAATAACACATCACTTGGAATCTGGGGCTGCTGCAGAAAACAACATTTGTGTGTTTAAGAGGTGATTTGTTGGACAACATAGCCTCTGTCGTTTTGTCATCCCACCATTGGCTGCTGCTGGCAAGAACGGGGGACTATGACACACAAATCGAGGACCCCAGGACCCCAAATAAGTTTTACTGCTCGTAATTGTGTCATTCTACCCATAGATAGGGATGGGGGTGGCGCTGTGGGTTAAACCACAGAACCTAGGACTTGCCAATCAGAAGGTTGGTGGTTCGAATCCCCGTGACGGGGTGAGCTCCCGTTGCTCGGTCCCTGCTCCTGCCCACCTAGCAGTTTGAAAGCACGTCAAAGTGCAAGTAGATAAATAGGTACCGCTCCGGCAGGAAGGTAAACGGCGTTTCCATGTGCTGCTCTTGTTCTCCAGAAGCGGCTTAGTCATGCTGGCCACATGACCCGGAAGCTGTATGCCGGCTCCCTTAGCCAATAAAGCGAGATGAGCACCGCAACCCCAGAGTCGGCCACGACTGGACCTAATGGTCAGAGGTCCCTTTACCTTTACCCATAGATAACATATTAGAATTTGATGATGATGAGAAAGGAAACAGAAGATGCCAGAAATTGAATAAATAATAAATAATAAAATTAAATAAAATCTAAGGTGCTCTGAATTGTGTTACAGACAGTGGAGGTGGGGAAGAGGGAGAGCCTTTCTGCCTGAGTGAGAATTAAATGTGCATTCACTTATTATCAAAGTTTTTTTCTTTTTTTGAGGAGGGGGAATTAACTATTTTGCAAATGATTTTTGATTTCCGTCAATGGGGAATAAATTAATTATGAAGCAATGTGCTTCTGGCGGTGGATGGCCAAGGGTTAACATACGAGTGGGATGGCTGAGCAAAAAGCAATAAAAGGCTTTACAGGAAGGGATGAAGAATTGCAAGTGGAAATGAACTTCATCTAGACCAAATCCATCATTTCTTGGCACAATCATTTCTTTTTTTCCTGTAGGTTGGCTGCCATCCTAGTCAATGCATACTTCAATATATTTTAGGGTAAGCTTGCCCACACCTGAACTAGTGTCCCAAGGCAATCATATATTCCACATAGTGGAAGCAGGAATCTGGCGGGGGCTGCCTCTTTTTAACACTGCTCAGTGATATCAAGTGGAGCTGCTGTGTATCAGGGAGAGAGAGGGAGGAGCCAGTGTCAATGGGCGTAGAAGAGGCAGGGGAACAGAGCAAAGCGATACTCCCAGAAATGCCGTGCTTAGGTTTCCTGTGATCAAATCACTTGAGAAGGTGTATGGCGACATCACCTGTTTTCTATTTTCCCAGATGATAAATCTCCCTGCCTGTGGAAAAACTAGTATGCCAGGGTGTGCCCTCTTGTGGATCCATGTTGGCGGGCACAGACAACTGAGGTATTCAAAGATGCAAGGGCCTTTTTTTGCCTTCATTGCACCGGTGCCCTTACTTGGGGGCAATCAGGTGACCTGTCTCTGTGCTTCCCATCTTCTGCCTCTTAGAGAGAGACAGAGGCATAGACAGAGACAGAGATGCAAGCTGAGCTATTAACACTCAGAAGAGAGAGTTCTGTGCTAGACTGTGATGTAGTAGTTACAATGATGGACTAAAACTGTGGGATTTAAAATCCTGGTATTCCCCAAAGCGTACAGAATGCCCTTCGGCCACTCATGGTCTCTCAGCCCTAATGTTGTTGTGAGGATAAAAGGAAGGTGGGACCATGTGCACTGTCCTCAGCTCTTTTGAGGAAGGGGTGGAATAAGGAAATACAGTGGTACCTCAAGTTACATTCGCTTCAGGTTACATTCGCTTCAGGTTGCACACTCCGCTAACCCAGAAATAGTGCTTCAGGTTAAGAACTTTGCTTCAGGATAAGAACAGAAATTGGGCTTTGGTGGCGCGGCGGCAGCGGGAGGCCCCATTAGCTAAAGTGGTTCTTCAGGTTAAGAACAGTTTCAGCTTAAGAACGGACCTCCAGAACAAATTAAGTACTTAACCCGAGGTACCACTGTATGTGATGTTTGCCCTCCCCAGCTCCTTCCTTACAGACTGTAGAAGAAAGTAGTTGAACAGTGAGTGAGAATGGCGATTCCCACCCTCCTTTGCAAATCCTTTGGAAGTCCAGGGATGGAGGAGACAGTGAAAATTCAGAAGAGGGAAGATTTGAAGACACACATCCCCTGCAAGCTTGCTGACCATCTTCACTTTAGCAGAATGCTGCCAGACCACATTTTGTTCTGTAAATAATTTTGCTTCATGTTTGATGCATTTAGAATGCATCACACAAACACCGGAAATTTCTTAACTTATGATTGATAGGATGGGCGGTAGAGTGAAGTGCTTCGAGCTTTAATGGAAATGAATAGAGAATAGAGAAGCATTCAAAAAATGATGGTTCATGCTGACAGTGATTTGTGTGAGGTATAGCTAAGACTGAAAATGTGTCCGTTTTCTTTTTCTCAGGCAAAAATGCTGCTGCTTGTCAAGCAATTGAAAATAATGTGGGTTGGGTGGACTCTTATTTCTTGAAATAGGGCTAATTTTTAAAAAACAAAAACCTGATTGCTGCCTGGGACAATAACTTCTGCATTTAGTCATTAGGCTGTGCTGTTGGGATATCCTATAGAATGCTCATGAACATTTTGATTACTGATGAAGGAATTTGACGTGTTAACAAATGGTGCAGCTTCTACTGTATGGGAAGGCTAGGGCCATACAATTTTGATATAGATCCTACAGATTCAGATGCAGTATATCTAGGAATCACAGGTGCTGTAAATCTGGGTTCGGCAAGGCTTACCTTGCCTGGGCTGGTTCACTGCCACGGAGCCCCCTCTGTGGGCCAGATTGCGGGTGCGTGTGAGTGCCCGCACCTGCAATTTCTGGCGTCTGCTCTACACAGATGTGATTTCTGGCACCACGAAAGCGAGTCCCCGCACCATGCCGGTTTAGCCCAGCACGCAGGGACTCACCGAGCAGGTGGCTCAATTTGGGGGCAGCTCATGGGCCAGTAAAATGACCCCGGTGGGCCGCTTGTGGCCCATAGGCCTTAGGTTGCCAACCCCTGCTGTAAATGATCTGTTGAAAACTATTGGCTTCATTCTCTCTTGGTGGGCCTCCCAGAGGCATGTAGTGGGCACAGGTTAAAATGAGAAAAGATGGATTCATAGAGTGACCCATCAGGGCATTCCTTCAATTTTTAGATTGTGTGTGTTGGCAAGAAAAGTGGGTGAAGATAAACTAAAAACTCTAGGTTGCCTAGTACAAAGGAACGCCGAAGAATTGATGCTTTTGAATTATGGTGCTGGAGGAGACTTGAGAGTCCCATGGACTGCAAGAAGATCAAACACATCCATTCTTAAGGAAATTAGCCCTGAGTGCTCACTGGAAGGACAGATCATGAAGCTGAGGCTCCAATACTTTGGCCACCTCATGAGAAGAGAAGACTGCCTGGAAAAGACCCTGATGTTGGGAAAGACTGAGGTCACAGGGCGAAGGGGACAACAGTGGACGAGATGGTTGGACAGTGGTTGGACAGTGTTCTCGAAGCTACAAACATGAGTCTGACCAAACTGCGGGAGGCAGTGGAAGATAGGAGTGCCTGGCGTGCTCTGGTCCATGGGGTCACGAAGAGTCGGACACGACTAAACGACTAAACAACAAATGGAAAAAGGACCAAGTAAAGCAGTGACCTGAGGGATCACCATGGAGGCAAGAGATGAAGAGAGCAGGGGTGCCAGTGGGCTGTGAACCAACCTAATGCCCACCAGGTTTTGCTGAACATCAATGCCCTGCAGCTCCAGGTGTCATAGTCAGTGGGTCAGGGATGCTGGTTATGGTTTTCCAGCAGCATCTGGAGAGAATACCTAGGAGAGGAGAAGATTTCTGTGGTGGCATACTTTGATTTACAACAGCCAGTCCAGCCTCCCATTGATCTCTATGCTAAGTGAATAGCCGAGAGCACAGTTAGCATTGGAACTTGTGATGCCAACAACCAACTTTGGGCCAGGCATCTCATCCTTGTCCATCAACTCAGCTGTGCTGCCTCCTCCTGAGAGTTTTGAGCCATTACGTCTCCTGCTGCGCTGTGTGTTTCACATTTGCCAGGTAACAGTGTTCCTCCTCCGAGTGCTGAGCGCTCTGCTGCTGTTAGAAAGGTTGTTTTGTTTCCTTTGAGTAATTTATTCTTTTTTGGAGCTTGAAGGCTCTGCTTGCCCAAACCTTGTGTGTGTGTGTTTAACAAGTTGAAATAGCTGCATTTTATCCACTGGAGATAAATTGCTGTCACATCAATAAATAGGGAATGCTCATGGCTGCCAGCCTTATTAGATGGTGGAAGACAATAAATTCATAGACTCCCCTGTGAGTCGCAAATGTCTTTTAAAAAACCTTGCAAGTAATTATATAAAACAGAGACAAGTTAATACAGGTTTGCAACCTACTCATTTTTCCATCACTTCTAATCACCATTGTCTGTGCTTAGAATCCAGTCTGTAAAGGTATCTCGCGCCCCCAGCCCCCAAAGTAATAGAAGAATAAAATAAATTAAGCATAAATGAGACAAACAGACAGGTAACCCTTCAGTGGCCTGTTGTTTTAATGGTAAATATACATATTATATATGAAAACATTTTGGTTTTCAGTCGGAGTCATGAGAAAATTTTAGGGCATGATTTCCCAGCTGAGTTTTGTGGAGAAGGGCTGTAACTCAGATAATCTGCTTTGCATTCAAAAAGGTTCCAGGTCACTCCCAGGAATTGCCAGCTGAAAAGGATATTAGGTAGGAAAGGTTGGGTTGAAGAGCCATTTTCTGCCAGACATTCATGGGTTAGATGGACCAATGGTCTGTCCTTGAAATTCTGTGACCTGTATGAATTATGCAGAATTGTATAATGATTCTTACTTTGTGGATGGTGTTTTATTATGTACAGCATTTGGCAAATATCAAATTTGGCTAGTCATGAGGAAGGACAAGGGCTTAGGCATGACTCTGAAGCTCTACCCCCAATTATTGGAAGTCTTGTTCAGCTAACTCTCTGCATTCAGCAAGCATTTCCCATTGATTTTGAAGCATACATTTGCAACCATGTTATTAATTAATTAATTAAATTTGTATACTGCCCTTCATCCATAGATCCCAGGGCAGTTCACAGCATAAAAATACAAGATAAGAACAAGAACAGAAACTAAACCAGCCAATAACCCCCTTCCCACCTTCCATATCAGCTGGAAACTTTTTTTTTAAATGAAAGCTGCAACACATTCTTCTCCCAGTGCAGTACCACACTGTTCTGGTTTTCTGTGCTCCA
This sequence comes from Podarcis siculus, assembly GCA_034642415.1. Taxonomy (NCBI): domain Eukaryota; kingdom Metazoa; phylum Chordata; class Lepidosauria; order Squamata; family Lacertidae; genus Podarcis; species Podarcis siculus. The sequence goes on from JAXCMG010000011.1 coordinate 37,551,942, forward strand.
TTGGAACTGTGGCATACACAAATCCCTTAAGGCTTTGATCAGGAACGGCAGAGGCATTTCCCTCTGTTCTTGGAATAAAGCAATTAGCAAGTTGAGAACGGAAAATCATTCAGGTAGAAAACTTGTTTTGCTTGTGGAAGTTTTCCCAGGTCAATCACTGAACTCTCCAGTTAAAGAACCATTAGCAGGTGATGAAAGAGACTCCATGGGATACTGGAGAGATGTTGCCAGTCAGAGTAGGCAATACTTGGCTAGATGGACAAATTTAATATAAGGAATCTTCTTGTTTCCCAGCTACCATAGAAATCCTCCTTTGGTTTTTTGTTCAGTTTTAATTGAGTGGACCATGTTGGACAAGAAGAGGAATTGCAAGTATTGCAAACCAGTGCACATTCTTGAGCCATTGCTTATGGGCATTGCATTTGGACATTCCCAATTACGCTATGCTGAGTTTTTACTCAGAGCAGTAGGTTGGCTGTAGAGAGGTACGGTATGTTAGTTTTGTTGCAAATCAAAACAAACCAAAAGTCTGCAACAGTGATTCTCATTCTGCATATCCACAGCAAGCGGGGATTAATTATGCAAATAGCATGGATTATGCAAACGTGGTATGAAGAATTATTTGTCCAAACTCTGTTTGGCATCAGCAGAAGTATAACTATTCATTTGACAACAGGTTACATCTTATTGTCCTAATGGTTGATTAGTGTAATAATGACACTCTAGAGCACCATTTATTTATTTTAAACATTTTAGCCTGCCTTATATTGTGCCTGGGCTTGTAACACTAATGAAAATGGCAGCAGAAAAGCTAATAAAATAATTTAAAATAAATTTCACATGATCATGGTCTCAGCTCTCAAATGCCCTGCTGAATAATTAGCAGCATTTTCTGAAGATTATCAGGGGTGTATTTTGGCAAATTCTTACTGTGCAGGGGTCTCATTCCTGGTCAATATGTATTTAGATTATAGAATTGTAGAGTTGGAAGGGACCCTGATGATCATCTAGTTGAATCCCCTACAATGCAGGAATAGACAACGGTCCCATATGGGGATTGAACCTGCAACCTTGGCGTTATTAGCACCATACTCTAACCAAGTGAGCCATCCTGTTGTATTTGACATGCATCACTTGACACTTAATTACATTGATTTGCACTTGCCATCTTGGAAAGATCCTTTTGGAGTTCTTCATAATTATTATTTTTTTGTTTTAACAACTCTGAACAATTTAGTACCATCAGTGAACTGCTGACCCCCCAACTCTAGATTGTTTACAACTGTGATGCATTAGCAAGAGATAACTTTCAGCTAACTGATGAGCATGGTAGGGCACAGGGAAGGAGATGTATTGGGCCCAAGCCATTTTGGGCTTCATTACCTCTTTGGAATTATTTAGAACAGTATCTACATAATTGATCACCCTTCTGGCCCAGGTGAGTCTCTAGCTTGCCTTGTTGGCACATCACTTTCCCTTGGCTTCCTGGCCTTATGCCTAACATTCTGATGTTTCCCCTTTCGTCCCAGGGCAGGCTCATGTCACTGAATCCCTTGGCTTGGCTCTGCTGAGATGAAGCAGCGTTTCTTTGTGAGGCGCAGGAATTAAATGGCAGTCGTGGGATAGATGCTGGCAAAGCTGCTCTGGAGCCATCTGCCTTGCTCCTGTCTCTGTGAATTGGTGTTAAGGCTGTGTGGGTTTCACAAGAGCGTCCATTTGAACTTCACACTTGCTGGTGGGAAAATAATGAAGTTGGGTTGAATAGATTTGGCTGCTGTGGTGCAACTTGCCTTCCTGTCTGTGCTCCGTTAATGCTGCTTTCAGCCATTTTAGCGGTACTTGTGTTTCTATTAGGCTAGATGGAATAATGAATAGAGGTGCAAAGCAGTAAATGTAAAAAGAATACAGCTGCTTGTAAGTGTGCTAGCCTTTCCCTCCTCCTCTCTGTGTGTTTAAGAATCAAGTCACTATTCTCCTCCTTGGTTTTTCTCGTCTCTCCGCAGTACAAATGCTTGTGAGTAGAAGAGCGGAGAATGCAGTTTGAGAATATTGTGGTCAGTAGGGTCAGAGTAAGTGAGAAAATCCAGCAGAGGTGGCAATATGGATGGAACTCTCTGGAATATCGTTGGAATTCAAGTGGTTGTAGCACAGTAAATATCAACTTACAGTCTTTGGCAGAACTCAATACCAGGCATGCTTCGTTTCAGTCTGGAAGTGGTGGGGAGCAGGTGAAGACAGCATAATTAAGTTCTGTTGAATAGCTGGGCTTGATGCCTTCCAGGTTCAGGACATGAAAGCAGGGATGCTGTGTTCAGAGCAGCAGGTGTTGCACTTGATCCAAAACATTTGCTTAATAGAGTCGGGCAGTTCCATTATTGCCCACTACAGGTAGTTACTGCTGGCTGTGTTATTATAACCATTTATTAAATTTTAATCCAGTCCTAGCCCACAAATTGTAAGGGTCTTAACAGCAGTGCTTGAAGAGCTGTAGTGGTTGCCCATTGTTTTCGGGAAACAATTTCAGAATGCTGCTTATTACTTTTAAACCCAACTTGGACGCCAGCTACCTTGAGAGACACTTTCTACCTTGGTTTCACCGAATGCCTCAATATCTTAGAAAGAGGCTGCAGTTGTTGAAAGTCCAGTTGGCAGCAGTAAAGACGAGGCCCTTCTTGGCAGTGCTGTCCGACCTCTGGAACTCCCTGCCTTTGGAGGCCCATTTTAATACTTCCCTACTCTATTTTAAGGAAGTTTGTAAAAAAATTCAATCTAGAAAGGATTTTTGCCTTTTCAAAGCAGCTTTGAGGGTATTGCTAGGAAGTGGGATGGAAACTAAATTAGCAATCATAATACATCCATGAAATACTAATACAAAAGTTTAGTAAATATAAATATGTAGCTCGAGCTTCTGTCTTTATCACAGTGCCAGAGGAAGAAAATAATAATAATAATAATAATAATAATAATAATAATAATAATTTATTTGTACCCTGCACATTTGACTGGGTTGCCCCAGCCACACTGGGCAGCTTCCAGCATATATAAAAACATAATAAAACATTAAACATTAAAGTTTTCTTATACAGAACTGCCTTCAGATGTCTTCTAAAAGTTTTGTAGTTCTTTATATCCTTGACATCTGATGAGAGGGCATTCCACAGGGAGGGCGCCACTATCGCAAAGGCCATTTGCCTGGTTTCCTATAGCCTCTCTTTTCACCATGAGGGAACCACCAGAAGTCCCTCAGTGCTGGACCTCAGTGTCTAGGCTGAACGATGGAGGTGGAGATGCTCCTTCAGGTATGCAGGGCCGAGGCCATTTAGGGCTTTAAAGGTCAGCACCAACTGAGATCTGGAGCTGTAGTTAAGATCCTTTTAATGATATTGTCACTGACTTCAGAAAGACACCAGGTTTGGGTCGAGAGGTGGGAGCTCTCTGAGCCTCACACATATATGGGCAGAAGTTTTCAAGCACACACAAACAGCTGGGAATTTGCATGCTAGTGTCCCACACTTCAGCCTTCAGGTTACCTGCAGTAAACTGTGCGCCCAATCTGTTTAAACCATCATTATTGCCAATGCTTGTGGTTCCCTCCTTTGAGTAAAGCAATGCAGATATACCTCAGGAATTCAGCAGCTCCTTTCAGATTGGCACGTCTATCTTTTTATGGCATGCCTGTTTAAAAGCACAGAGCGAGGACTGTAGGCAAGGCTGCACACAGTACCTTGAAACTAATGACAATGCTGCGTTTCCTAATCCCATTATGGGAAGCCCAGTATCATTAGATGCAAGCGGCGCTGTTTAGCTTCACTTGATAAGTTGATGAAAGAAAGGCTGGGGAAAAGGCTCCCTGATGCAGAAACGCACTTACACTTCTGCTGTAATGGAGCATGTTTGGAAACATTATAATCCGCTTAACAGTGGCATTTTGGTCGCCCAGTGTTGTGCTTTTCATAGCGGAGTGTAAATGACAAAAGAAATGTGGGGTGGAGCATGAAGGCTTTTTTAAAAAAAGAAGGCAAAAGAAAGAAAGAAAGAAATGGTTTATGTTGCAACTTCATGCGTAGATATTTCCCTCCTTTTAACAGCTTCTTTGTGAATCTTCTCTTTGCTGTGAGCTCCCCCCTCTGGTATTAGTTTCTCACCTATTCATTTTTAAACTTCTCTAGTAAAGCCAGTAGAAGCTTTGCTGGCCAGGATGAATTGGAAGTGAGTATGTGTTTGGTGTTTGGAGGAGATAGGAAATGGTCTTTCCTGCTGCCTTTCTAGAAGGCTTGGAAATATAGTTGACATCTTTTCAATCAGGCTGGGACTTAGCAACACAATTCAGAGTGCTAGAAAACTGGCTTAAAAACAGCTGTGATTTTGCACAATACCTATTTAATTTCAATGGAGCTTGTGGAAGAGAGGTTCGAGGTAGGGAAATGCCCTTGATCAGCAGTGCAAATTTGTGATTCCATATGATGGTTGTTTTCTGAAAGCTTGTACTGTTGTGGACCTTCAGTATTAAAGTCTGAACATGTTTTTGTGTGTGTGTGTGTGTGTGTGTGTGTGTGATGTTTATTACTTTTACAATTATACTTTTCTGAGAGATGCAGGGTAGCATACCTCCCCCCCCCCCCATTTTATACCTGTAACAAGCTGTAATAAGGTAAACAAGGTTGAGAGATGGTGACTGGCTCAAAGTCATTCCAAGAGTTTGAGCAGTTATTTGAAGGGAAGCACATTCTGGTTTTTTGGCAGTGGCCCGGAGACCAAGGGAGCCTGAATACTTTGCCTTCCATACAAAACATCATTGCAAAGGGGAGACAAGTGTGTCTCTGTCCAGCCATCCAATCATCTGAAGGAGCTGCTGCTGGGAGCTGTTTTTTCCTCACAGAAAGATCATTCTACCCCAGTTGCTAATTTCCTGGGACTGTGAAACTGAAGGGAAACTGGGTCTGGTTCCATCTGCTAGCCAGGGGAACAAGTTGCTAGGTTTCGTGTATATATATGAGCTTTGGGTATGCAGACTAGATATTATCGCAACCTGTTGCAAGCCACTTTGAGAATCATTCACTTGAGAGCTAGGTCTTAAATCTTCTACAGAAAGAAAGAAAGAATACTTGAACCCTTGGTGTAGCACTCCCTAGACCCTAGCAGCTTTCATTCACGCAGGTTTAGATTTGTACAATTAATACAACTCCAATTTCTAACCTGCAGGAAAGAAGTGGTTTCTGGGTTTGTTTGGAATATCTCATTTAATTCAAATTCAAAAACCCACCAGGTAAGAGCATACCATGTAAAGACATTTCTGAATTGTACTGGCTATTCAACACCCATTTTTAGTGGCCTGCCTATAACTAGAATCAGCTTTACTGTTTTACACTTTTATACTTCCTTAGGCATTTGGTTAAATGCTGCATCATCAGTTGCTACTTTCCTACTATTCTCAACCCATCTTGCATATTGGCTAGTAGATCTAGTTGAGATTCCTGCATTGCAGGGAGTTGGACTCAATGATTCCCGGGGTCCTTTGCAAGCTACAATTCTATGTTTCTTCTTAATGTCAATATAGAATTGACTTTCTCCTCCCTTTCCTCTGTCTGTAAAATAGGCTATCATCTCAGTCACTTCTACTTTGCAAATTCCTTTTTTTAAAAAGATCAGCTTTCCCTTGAGCCTCATTATGGCACCAGAACCAGCCTTTGTAAGAGGAGTAGGGAAATTGTGGTCTTGCTGGTGTTGTTGGACTCCCAACAGCATCAGCCGCCATGAGGGTGGCCAATGGTCAGGCCTGAGGGGGGAACTGTAGTCCAATAGTATCTGGACAGCAATACATTCCTCACCACTGCCCTTTATGGATTTTGAGTGCGACCTTAATAGATTAAAACCTGCTGGATGCATTTTGATCCAAGGTTTCCTCGGTGGCGTTAATAGTATTTGTATGTACAATGTTTTAGCTATTCAGATTTTTTGTGCACTGGGAGGTATATATGCCTGGCCTGATCTGAGACTATCAGATATATAAAGAAAGACTATTATTCAACTACCTGACATTCAGAAGACATCTTAAGGCAGCCCTGTTCAGGGAAGTTTTTAATGTGTGACATTTTAATGTATTTTTGGTCTCTGTGGAAGCCGCCCAGAGTGGCTGGGGAAACCCAGCCAGATGGGCGGGGTACAAATAAATTATTATTATTATTATTATTATTATTATTATTATTATTATTATTCCCAATATTTCTGTTTAGACACTGTTTAGCCATTGTTTGTTGGGTGCTAACGAACTGTGGGCTAGGCAAGACTGCAGCGGTCAGCAACCTTTTTCAGCCGTGGGCTGGTCCACTGTCCCTCAGACCATGTGGGGGGCTGGACTCTACGTTGGAAAAAAAAATGAACGAATTTCTATGCCCCAGAAATAACCCAGAGATGCATTTTAAATAAAAGCACACATTCTACTCATGTAAAAACATGCTGACTCCTGGACCATCTATGGGCCAGATTGAGAAGGCGATTGGGCTGCATCCTGCCCATGGGCCTTAGGTTGCCTACCCCTGGGCAAGAGCCTTATATGTTTTTGTGCTTTTTGCCTTGCTAAAGCACCAGCAGTTTCAAACCTGGGACTCCTGCGCCTTCATCTCTGCAAGACTGCAGGAAGGAACTGCTAGCCTGCTCTCTGCTGCACTGCAGCAACTCCCTTTGCACTTCCTGGAGAGTGTTATTGCAGTTGGCTCAGCAGGAATAAGGTGACGCAAAGGGGTCTGTAGTGTTCCACTTGGTCTTGTTATGCTCATGTCTCTGACCTAGACTCTCATTCTGGGAAATTTGTTGCTGGGACACAGACCAGGCTTTTCTTGAAATGCCCATCCGCGCTCATTACCTGAAGCCCTGATTTATGTGGCTTGGCATGGAGGACTTGTGCAGCCCACAACTATTTGCTGTGTAGCACCATCTGGGGTACCCCTACTTTTTTCATGTCATCAAGATCTCCATGGGAGCTGATAGGGTTCCAACTTCCAACAGGGCATAAGACAATAAATCAGAAAACCTGAAATATGGTGCACCTTTCCCTACCCTTACCCAAACAACCAGAGTCGGGTTAAACCGTAGGACAGCAGTGGGACACCACAGGAACGGTATTGGAATGTGGCCCTCCAGATCTCTTTATTTGGCCCTCGGGAATTTGAAGCCACACCAAGTTGTGAGGCTTACTGGTGGTTGGCTCTCTGCTTTTTCCAAAGCAACCCCACACCATGGGTGCACCCAGGATTTATGTTAGCGGGGACAGGCTTTTTGTTGGGGGGGGGGGAGCACAACCAAGCTGTTAGTTAAGTATTTCTATTCTATTTATTTACTTGATTTGGGCGTGGGGCAGCTGCATCCCCTTGGCTATGCCCATGCCCCCCCCCCCCACTTCCAGCTGTTAATTCAGTGCTCCCTGAAGTTCTAGACTCACCCTGGTAATGATGTTTTGGGTGTTGTTGTTTTTAAATGTTTTTATAGGCTCTTGACAGAAATATAGGAGCGATCTCCAGAGAACGTAAATCCTTTTGAATCATGCCACTCAAGGTTTCTGAAAGGGAGCACATGTACTGGGGCCTCTCTTGTTGAATATTTTGTCACGTTTGCAAAATAGGATGCCAGCAATACTCCTGAGCTCTAACGGCATTGGATTCTGGGAAGAGGAAGTGTGGGGTTGCGTCAAGGTGTCTGAGAAAGCATTCCGTTCCCTGGAAGAGAGGATTTTTAAGGATAAGCAGAGAACCCCAAGGCATTTTCTTCCCTTCCTCCCTGCTGTAGGAATATTGCGGATTTTTACTCAAGTGCCTGATTAAATTTGACATTTGAAAATAGAACTTCATGCAGAAATGAGTACTGTACTTCTGAGCATTTTAATTAAGATGTTTAGTTCCTGTCAAAGCTTGATAGTTCTTTCCCCCTTTCCCCCCTCCCTCCCTTTTAAGGGTGACACGTCTTCAACTTCTGAAATTTCCGAAACCTGTACTTAACCTTTAATCGTCATTCCATTTACATAGGAGTCTGATTAACAACTTTCTAAAGTTCAGGAGCTTGGAGTAAATGAAACTAAGCCCTTTTTTGGAGTCTGTTATTAAGTAGTGGCATTTAATGAAGACTGAGGGCATATACTGTTACCATCTTGACTGCAGCAGGATGTCTTAAGTAATTAGTTGGAAGGATGAAGAACATGAAATACACTGTATTATCTAAGAGTTAACATGCTTGGTATTTAAACAGTATGCCATCTCCCCGGGCCCTCTCCCCCTGCTAGTGAATTGTAACTGCTAGCCTCTGAATCATCTACTTGTTCTTAGAGCAGCGCCAGATCTAGGGTGGTTCAGGCAGTTCCCCCGCATAGGGCTTTGAGCTGAGGCAAAAAAAAAATAAAAAAAAAATAAGGAATTACTGTGAAAATATGAAATATTTAGGGGGAGTGCTGAATTTTGTCCTCCGCAGAGTGCTGTATTACCAAAGTCCGCCCCTGCTTATAGCACCTTAGTACACTAACAATTAACATTATAGTGTTCAGTCCCAGCTCCTGCCAACCTGGCAGTTCGAAAGCACAAAGTGCAAGTAGAGAAATAGGTACCGCTCCAGTGGGAAGGTAAACGGCGTTTCCGTGTGCTGCTCTGGTTCGCCAGAAGCGGCTTAGTTATGCTGGCCACATGACCCGGAAGCTGTCTGCGGACAAACGCCGGCTCCCTTGGCTAATAAAGCGAGATGAGCGCCGCAACCCCAGAGTCGGTCACGACTGGACCTAATGGTCAGGGGTCCCTTTACACTTACCTTTTTACATTAACGATTAAATATGTTGCAGGCATTGAACAACATTGCATGGCCACAATTTGCAAAACTTAAGGTCTCAGTAAGGAAGGGAGGGTGTGATAGTTCGTGGCCATGATATTCCTCTCCCCACTGCTATCATTGTTGATCCATTGAGCCAATCCCTTTCTGGCAGGTATTCAACCAAGTTTTAAAAGACTCTATTGCACACTGAGCGGTAGTCGACCAGGATTTGCCACCATACATTAAGTTCCCTAGGAAACCCTCACCTTCCAATAGTCCCATTTTTAATTTCTTTAAAAAGGTTGGGCCTTCTCTATCTTTGCATGTGGACATGCAGAGCTTAAGTTGATGTCCCTGGGCTTAGGTACCATGATCTTGGAGGTAGGCTGGGTGGCTTTGTGTACTGCATTTAGACTTGACATTTTTAAATGCATGCCTAAAATTTGCTTTGTGTCACTTGACTCTGAAATCTAAAGACCATTGGTGGCTCTCTAGTTCATCTCTTTTGCTGTCCTTTGAGATAGCAGTGTGGTCCTCTAGGTGTAGGGATATGAAGCAGAGGAAATACTGCAGTATCCCTAAACAGCTTTTCAGTGGGGAAAAAGTGTGGGGGGGGACGACGACAACAAAAACCTACTAAAATGTTGGTTAATGAATGAGGTCATGGTGAGAGGAGAAAAGGGTGTATATGATACTTATTTTAACCTCAACATAATTGTATGTATGGAAAAGAAGTTCAGCAACTGTTGATTTTTACCTCTACAGCTTCATGCTGTGCTATTTGTTATCTCTCTTTGGACAAACTGGGGACCAAAAATAATATAAATGTATTTGAGTTTGGGTTTGATAGTATTTTTTTTTAAAAAAAGGAAGAGGAAAAGGGTCATATTTGGCTGCTCCCCCGTCACACCACAGAATTCCTTTGTTTTGCAGACATGCAGGAATACATGAAAGAATATTGGTGTAGGAAATCACTGCACATGAGTTGTGCTTATTTGTGGGTGGTGCCATTAAAAATTTGTCTGGTCCTTAAGAAGGCTTTAAGAAAAATCAAAATTTATTTAATGCCCAGCTCCTACTGAATGATGGTGGTGGTGACGATGATGATGATGTAATGACTCATTTGTTCACGACATCTTTGGAAGAAGTAGTTGATTCTTTACTTGCTTTAAGAGGCCTTGTGCTTTTTATCATCCCTTCCTCCAACTGCTTTTAAATATTTTTGTGACCAAAACTACAAAGGACACTTTGTAATTAATTATTGTGCTCATGGGTCTCGTTTCCAGAAGAGATCTGCAGCAGATAATACAACTGAAGGGATGTTTTGATGGGGAAAGCTTTGAAGAGTGACAGCTGACAGGTGTCTGCTGTTGTCTCTGTCAAGTTCTTTCTCCAGTATCAATTCATGTCTTCCTCTTCTCCCTCCCCTAACATATTGTGTACTTAACATCCTACTATTTATTGGCTTCATTTGCCTTGACTCGGAAATTCTCCGTGGTTAGTGAAATAGGTAAATCAGGTTGTGTTGTTTGCTTGGGGTTGATGGAAAATAAACCCCTGGATGGGAATGATGTTTAGGTCTGCAAACTTTCACCAGCAGATTAATCAACTAAGACTTTAGCTCAGGATTGGGCAGCCTTTGGTCCTCCAGCCGCTACTAGACTTCACTCCCATCCCTGACCTTTGGCCATGCAGAGTGGGCTTGATGGGAGTTGGATTCCAACCATGTCTGAAACACCACCGGTTCCCCATCCTTCTCCTAAGCTGCTCATTGGAGAACTGAGAATTGTTTGTTTCTTTTTTTGAAACTATTTTGGTTCTGTAATGATAACCGAACAGGAAATTTAAAAAAAAGAAAGAAAAGAAAATGATCAAGGTGGTCTTTCCTCCCAGGAGTGAGCAACTTATTTTAATGAATGGTTAGTTATCTCACACTTTATTTTTTCAATAAGGCATCCTTACTGTGGCATTGGCAATCTGCAAACCTACTGAAATTTAATTGATTTGGTTAAAAGCCAGATTATTAATCAACTAAAATTAATGAGCTGTTTGACAGCCCTACTGATGATGCTTAATTTGTGTATAGCATAGGAAGAATTCAGCCCTGCTATCATTTTAGAGATGGAAATATTGCTGGATTTGTCACTCCCCTTGAAGTGTGTGAGGTGGGTCTACTGCATGTTTGTCAGATCTACTTTGTTTTTCATATGAACCCCAAGACTTGCCAAGCAGAGCTAGGTAAAAAAGGCATCTATTTAGAATTAAGAGCACTATTTCTCTGAGTACATTCTGAGCCTCAGATTTGAGATAGGGCCAAATGGAGCTCTCTGAGTTGAGGTGATGGGGCTTCTTCCTTCTATGTAAAAGGTAAAGGGACCCCCTGACCATTAGGTCCAGTCGTGGTCAACTCTGGGGTTGCGGCGCTCATCTCGCTTTATTGGCCGAGGGAGCCGAGTTTCCGGGGCATGTGGCCAGCATGACTAAGCCGCTTCTGGCGAACCAGAGCAGTGCACAGAAATGCCGCTTACCTTCCCGCCGGAGCGGTACCTATTTATCTACTTGCACTTTTTTAGCATGCTTTCGAACTGCTAAGTTGGCAGGAGTCCTTCTATGTAGCTCTTAACATATCCTCATGGCTATCATTCATTGTTTCCCAACAACCTCAGGTCATTGCCAGTGGTTTGCAACCACCATCCCGCAATGAACCATGAAAACTGCTGAGGGTCTTGGCAGACCAGTTGCTGTTTTCTTTCTGCGCACTGTAGCAACTGTAATGCACTATGCTAGATTCTGTATGGTTTTTAATCATATTTTTATTGCTTTTTTATTCCTTACATTGCATTAAGTTTTGAATTCCATAGTACAGTGGTACCTCAGGTTACATACGCTTCAGGTTACAGACTCCGCTAACCCAGAAATAGTGCTTCAGGTTAAGAACTTTGCTTCAGGATGAGAACAGAAATTGTGCTCCAGTGGCACGGCAGCAGCAGGAGACCCCATTAGCTAAAATGGTGCTTCAGCTTAAGAACAGTTTCAGGTTAAGAACGGACCTCCGGAACGAATTAAATACTTAACCCGAGGTACCACTGTACTCAAATTGTAAGCACAGATTCATAGAATTGGAACGGACCATGAGGATTATCAGGTCCAGCCCTTCAGTGCAGTAATATGCAGCTGTCCCAAACAGGAATCGAACCTGCAACCTTGGCATTATCAGCACCACGCTCTAACCAGCTGAACTACCCAGTGCTGCTGGGGTGTGGAGGGAGCTGCATGTCTAAATGCACCCTCCTCTTCCAACGAAACAAAAACAAACTCTGGACGCAAACTAACAGCATCACAAGGAGAAGGGTTTAGCGTAGCTTTCTCTCTGCATAGGCCTGCATTGTGAGAAAACTGCAAATATCTGTCCATTTGCTGCCAAGTAAGGCAACACACACACCTGTGAATTTGCCACTGACCTGTTGCAGCTTCTTAGTGAAGTAAACGAAAGGAATAGCCATGCATATGGATTTTTTTAAAAAAAATAAACAAGTAAGAGGGTAGGGTAAGTTTGTACTGGGCGTTTGCACACACCGTGAAATGGAGCCCTGGCCAGAAAGAGATGTCCGGGCATTCCCAGAGAGAGCAGCAAGCATGTTCGGAAGGCAGTGGCAGCTGAAGGAAGAGGAAAAGAAGACTCTGCCCCACTGCCGCTTTACACAGTGGCCACAGCAACCCCACTACAGGTTCTGCCTCCTCTCTCAGGTGCCACCTCCCCTTGCCACATTAGCAGACTATTGGGGTTGCTGCAGTAGGCTAACAGCTATTCCCCCAGAGTACTTTGCTTTTAGTTTTAGCTTTTGGAAATAATAATAATAATAATAATAATAATAATAATAATGCTTAATTGGATCTCTCTGCTATCATGTCCAGATTTGTTTGTGATTAGTGTCTAATACACGGATGGCTACATTCAACCTCTGTTGAACAGGAAGTCAGAAGTCCTTGTTATAGATGGATGGGATGCTGCAAACTGTACAGTCACTCATAAATCTTGCTCTTTATGCATTTGATTAACGTCTAACAAGGATTTTGATGGATGGCTTTGCAACGAATAATTAAACATTGTAGGACCAAACACTCGTGGCCTTACTTCATCCTCAGGCAAATATTACTAATCACTTCAGTGAGCAGAAGAAATTGGGTTGTGTAGCTGCATGTTTGCCAGCCCCCTCCTTGCCTACCAGTTTCAAGCTGTAAAATTTAAGTTTGTTTTTTTTTACTGTTTTTGGTTTATAACTAAATATGTAGTTTGGGAAATATTAGAAGAGACCTGCTGGAGGGACTGACGTTGATAGTGGGGTATGACTTTTACTAGCCTCTAACAGGGCACATAGAAGAGAAGGAAAAAAAGGTACTTGGTAAGTATTAGATGGTGATGATTATGATAATCATCCAAATTAACAACAACAATGGTAATTGCTGTTGCTCTGTGAACCTGGTACTGCAGGATGCTAATTAGAGAAAATCTCCAGCAATTCTTTTCTCCCCACTGTTGGCCCTCAAATGTGAATGTTTTGCCTAAAGTTCTAAGAATTCTCAGCCAGCTTTGCCCCTTGTCCCTCTTACATTTTCTGTAGCACCCGGCCACTGCTCCAATTTCATGTGTTGCAAGATGAAAGTTAAGGCTCTTAAACCCCACGCAGAACTCCTTGAAAGCAGAGAGGTGTGCAAGTCTGGCAGATATGGAGACAGTTTAGACTGGACCGCTCTTCCCGTAATGCCCAGGAAACGTTTTGTATTCAAATACTGTGTGCTTGTTTGCGAAGGAGCCTGGTTGGTGGTGCCCAGCTCCCTTTCCTCATGAGCTTATTGACGACTTGGCTTTCTGAAATCTGTGAGCTTGAGAAAGTTACTTAGGAATAACCAACTACAGTGAACATACCAAAGATTTAAAGCACCCTCCCCTAAGAATCCTGGGAACTGTACTTTGTATAGGGTGCTGGGAATTATAGCTCCATGAGGGTGTAGACTATGTTTACATAAGCAGAGGTTGGGTGGCCTTCTGTCATGGTTGCTTTAGTTGAGATTCCAGGGGGTTGGACTAGATGTCCCTTGGGGTCCCTTCCAACTGTACAGTTCTATCATTCTGTGATTTCCCAGGATTCTTTGAGGTGGAGGGGAATATGTTTTAAGTGTACAGTACGGTGTTTCTGCAGCCTGGTAGTATTCCTGGCTCTCTGATACGATATGCATATTTCTGAGCTCATGTTCTTTATCCACATTCTACGGTTTTCGGTGCACATTAGCTTGTACGCCTTGTATACCTTCCAAAAACATAATGTGTGACTCTGCCTTTAAAAGCGAACAAAGCAAGCAGATAAGTTGCCGTGAAATATGGCCACACACACACACACTGCTGTTTTCTTTGCACTGGAATGAGAACACATCAGAAGTCTCTCTGCTGGTGAACTAATTGAGATAGTTAGGGATAGAAATCAGGTTATCTTTATTTAATTTTGTTGTATCTTTTTTTAAAAAAAAGAATTCTCAGTTGTGTCTAATTAGCAGCTTAGTACTGTTGGCCTGGTTGTTATTTCATGCTAATTTGTTTAAATAAGATCCTTCCTTCACTGATACATTCCACTTGTTACCTACAGTGTGCTCTCTTATTACATTAGGCAGCTTCCTAACAGGGTGAATTATGGTTACCAATAATCCTGCTATGCTGTTATGGGCCCCAGGTGTTGTCAGTGCTCTAATATGTGCTGATCAAAATAATTTATTTTTCTGCTTTTTTAAAAAACTTCCTTTTTCACTCTCAGCCAGTGCAAAGAACTTGGTGAACTGTACCTTGTTGTGGTTTTGCTGGAAAATCACAGGGGATCTCCTCCTTACAGAAAACATTTCCCATGGCTTCTTGCAAAGAGGGTGTGGTTGTTAAATTAATCTAGATCTGTATTGAATATGCTCATCTGAAGACAGTGGGCTCTTTTCAAATGCTGCAAAATTTGATCCAGTGTGGCAGACTAAATTTTTGTCTGTGAAGCAAACATTTGCAAAGAGGGCGTCAGTAAATCTCTGTATGCTCAGGAATTTTGGTGAAACTTTTGCTGCAAATGTAAACTTTACTGCCCTTTTTAGGGCTATCTAAAGGAGTGTCTTCTACAAGATGATTTCATTCCACATGACATGGGCTGTGTTGGCACCTAAATGTTACTGTTATTATTTAATGTGTGCATATACTGCTTTTTGTTGAAAATGACCTCAAAGCAGTTTACAAAAATAAATAAATCACAAATCACAATTACAACAATGGTTAAATATCAGCACCAGTATCAATAATATCTATAATAAAAAAACCCAAATCAGTACTATGAAATAAAGATTCAAAAACAGCCTAACCTAATTACTGTATTTTTTACTGGTGTTAGCAGCCCTGAGCCCGGCTCTGGCCGGGGAGGGTGGGGTATAAGTAAAATTTATTATTATTAACCATAGCCATCAAAATCTAGGAAAAACAAAAACATATTTCAATTTAAAAGTGAACTCCTAATCATAATTTGGCTACCCTAGCCTTCAAAAGGAGGGTATTTCAGAACTGAGGCACTAGAGTCGTTGTTGCTGTTGTCGCCCTCTGAGTGGGTTCCCCCAGCCACTCTGGGCAGCTTCCAACAAATTAAAACACAGTACAACATCAAACATTAAAAAAACCCCTGAACATTCAGGGATGTCTTCTAAAAGTCAGATAGTTGTTTATTTCCTTGACATCCAATGTAAGGGAGTTCCACAACCATTCCACACCAAATGGCTGGCGTGTTAGTTGTTTAGAAATTTTGAGTAGAACCAAAAGCTTTCTTCTGACGAGAGTTTTAATCTGATGGTAAACTTTTGTGCAGACTGTATTCATGGATTGTATGGGTTAGTTTTCCGGCATTAATTTGAGACTTTGTTTACAAAGCCTTTTAAAAACGTGCTTCTTAGAATGCTGTTCCTCCCTCCCTTTCTCTCCAGATGCTGCTCACAGAGTACTTGGATATGAAAAATACACGGGCATCTTCGGAGCCATCAGCTCAGCTTAGTTATGCCAGCTCGGGACGGGAATTTGCAGCATTCTTTGCAAAAAAGAAGCCCCAGAGGCCTAAAACCTCCCTCTTCAAGTAAGTGCAGCGCTGTTTCTCTTTTCCATACTGTGCTTTGCATAAAGATTGTCCAGTCCATCTTCAGTACTGCTCTGTGCTTGATAGTTACCCAGCTTTATTTTTAAGAGGAGAGGTGGGGGCTTAATTTAGGGAGGAGGCTGCAAAAACCTAGGTCACGTGGAAGTCAGACATATGATGCAAATGGACTCCCCCATTTTCACATTCAATGTTGGTCTCCCTGACCTGAGTTTTCTAAAGGAGGCGTGAGAGTTGGAATCCTGGCGGAGAAATGGTGATAAATGGTGGTGGAAGGGGAGTCTGATGCTCTTCTCTTTCCCCCTGAGACACAGGATAAGACGGCTTTATCCATCTTCATGAATTGGGGAAGGCAGAGAGGCTGGGCAAGCTTATTGTCCCTCTGAGGGTATAGAGAACATACACATACAAATAATGTTGCAGAGGAGGAAAAGGTTGCTGGTTCTTGCAACTGTCTGAATAAATCATTGGGGCTGTTTTGGCTCCACAGCTGAAGTTCAGCCACTTTTATTTGTTTCAGAATTCTCCACATCCGACTGACTTACACTCTTGCACAGACATGCGTGGGAACATGTGTTACAGAAAGTTATAGAATGACAAGGGCAAAGCTTGATCTGTGTTGGCAGTTGTGCTTCTTCTGTTCCATTCTGTTTTGATTAACTCAAGAATTCTGTCCTTGGTCCATTGTGTGCCTCTTTCTCTTCATGCTGCTTCAACTGGATGCTGTTAATCACTGCTGTGATTTTAGTCAACGTTTCAAACATGAGTGATTCTCGGGTTCATCTCTTGTACTTCTGGCTTCCAGCCTTCATACAGCAGTGCCACTGCCCTGCATTTTTTACTTTTCTTTTACCATTTTCTTGACTTTTCTTTTGGAGACCAATAGCCCAGAATAAGCCCCTTTGATTAATTAGTGGTAAACTGGAAATGCATCTTTTAAATTAATCTCTGGGACTATGGCATCATGGATTAGATATCTCTCTTGGTCTCAGTTTCCTTTATATGTGCATACGTGCCCATTCGACTGCTTCAATCTCAGAATCGGCACTTTTACAAGTATCACATATTGTTCATTCTGCACTTGCAAGGAATCAAACCTCCAGTGTGGCAGCACCTTCTCTTTGGAACTCCCTGCCCATCAATATTAGGCAAATGCCTCTGCTGTAATGTTTTTGGTGCCTGTTCACTTTTCCTCCTAGCATGCCTATCCATGCCTATAATTTTATTATGCGTAATTAATGTACTTGTTTTAAAATGTGCTATATAGTCACACTGTTGCGTAAGGTAAAAAAAAGTAAAGGACCCCTGGACAGCTAAGTCCAGTTAAAGGCGATTATGGGGTTGTGGTGCTCATCTTGCTTCAGGCCAAGGGAGCCGGCGTTTGTCCATAGACAGCTTTTTGAGTCATGTGGCCAGCATGACTAAACCGCTTCTGGCGCAACACAACACCATGATGGAAACCAGAGCGCACAGAAACGCTGTTTACCTTCCTGCCACGGCAGTACCTATTTATCTACTTGAACTGGCATCCTTTCAAACTGTAGGTTGGCAGAAGCTGGGACAGTGCAATGAGAGCTCAACCTGTTGTGCAGATTCGAACTGCTGGCCTTCCAGTCGGCAAGTCCAGGAGGCTCAGTGGTTTAGACCACAGTGCCACTTGCTCCTCTCTTGTGTAGGAATTGCAGGCAGCCTGCAACTTCACACTCAGCATCAAAGGACTAGAACCTTGTTGAGATTCCCTCATAGATTCTCTGGAAGGTTTGGATTTCTTGCAGTTTCCATGCTGATCCTGAACTGCTCCCATCCCCTGTTGCTTGGCATGTTAGCTCGTCAGCTTCATTGCTCCAGCCCCACGCACTCATTTCTGTCTGACGAAAATGAAGTAAGGCATAATTGCTTAATAAGAAGCGCATGTCCCCTGCTGCTCATTCTCTTGTCATTGCTTTAACCACAATGACAGCCCATGCTTGCTGGGATCTCTGGTTGCTTTATCTGTCAGCTGTCACTGCAGCTGCAGAGATCTTGCCATTAAAATAGCATTTTTCATCCTGTTGAGAGGTGTAGTTGTTTGATAATGCCTCGGTCGTGCTGTTTTCTTCTTCCTTCGGTGTTTGTCTCGCCACACAGAGCAGCTGTCTCCCAACCCTCTTTCCCATTTAGAGGGCCATCCACCTGCCAGAAGGCTCTCTGCATTTTCAAGAGCCCTCCTTGAGTAATCAGGCTAAGTTATGGAGAGGGCCCTAGCTCAGTGCTAGAGCATCTAGTTGTTTACCCCATCCTCTCTAGGTAAGGCTGGGTCCCCTGCTTGAAGCCCTTGAGAGCTGCTTCCAGTCAGAGCAGACAATACTGAGCTAGTTGGGCCAATGGTCTGTCTTGGTGTAAGGCAGCTTTCTATGTTCCTTTGAGTTATCATACAGACAGAATAGGGAGGCCTGCTGCTAGGCAGACTTGCATGGCCACCTAAAGTGGCATTTCCCCAGGACGTTTTCTTTCCTTCTGTGATGGTTGTGGAAGAGACTGTTCTTCCTACCTTATAAGCAGAGGGCTTTAGAGAGTCGTGTGTCTGGGGTAAAACTCTTAAAGCAGGGGTCAGCAAACTTTTTCAGCAGGGGGCCGGTCCACTGTCTCTCAGACCTTGTGGGGGGCCAGACTATATTATGAAAAAAATTAAAAATGAATGAATTCCTATGCTCCACAAATAACCCAGAGATGCATTTTAAATAAAAGGACACATTCTACTCATGTAAAAACACCAGGCAGGCCCCACAAATAACCCAGAGATGCATTTTAAATAAAAGGGCACATTCTACTCATGTAAAAACATGCTGATTTCCAGACCGTCCGCTGACTGGATTTAGAAGGCGTTTGGGCCGGATCCAGCCCCTGGGTCTTAGTTTGCCTACCCATGTCTTAAAGGAACTATTCTCGCCAGTTTCCCATGGCCAGGAATATTCAAAGAGTTGTGTTTTGTAGTTTGACTTTACCTGACAGGGTAAATGGGGAGCAAGGAGGAAGTGCCCATTTTGCATAGGGTGGGGGTGGAAATGATCAGTACAAAAGTGTTGCTTTGAGTAAATGACCTGTGTCCCCCATTAGTGCTCATGACGCCAAGGGCCCATAATACTCTGAAGAGTATTCAGAGGAGTGTGAGGTACATGCCACAGGCTAAGATTTGGTGCCTTCTAGTTAGGATCTTAGCAGCAGAATGAAACGTATGAGATGATTAATAATGGGGAGGGATACGGGGACTCAGTCAGAGATCAACAGAATCAGCAACTTGTTTAGCTTTTGAAGATGGCCTCTTTCTCGCTCTCAGGATTATACTGTCAGTCTATGACCATGCATATTGGAACTGGCCTTGACTTTCACATCGATTCATAATGCCTGCTGACGTGCTGTGTTTGTCTCATTGCAGGTTTGAATCATCTTCCCATGCCATTAGTATGAGTGCCTATTGGCGGGAGCAGAGGAGGGAGTTGTACAGCAGGAGTGGTGAACTTCAAGGTAGGCCAAATCTGGTTTCAAATGAACACTTGAGTAACACTTTGTCACTTACCTTGATAGCCGCTTTTTTGAAACAAATTGGAAACAGATCAAAACTTCAAACTAGTTGTTTTCACATTTTAAGTCAGAATTCAAAATACTAAACTGCAGGATAAAACTCCATGGTAGCCATATCAGTTTTGAGCTTTGTCATGATATTTGAGTTTCACAGTACAGCCAGGTTTTGATACCCACCCACTCACAAAGTATGTTTTGTAATGCTTTCAGGATGATAGATTTCGCTGAAATTTCTTTCCAGTTGTATTATATTTGGGAGGCCAGTGTAACAGATGGGTCTGACACTTTGGGAAATAGTAATGCAGTAGACCTGGGCTGGACATGCATGCTCCTCCCTCCCTCTTTCCCTCTCTCTTTTCCTGCTTTAAAGGAAATATGGACCAAACAGCAAACAGTGACTTTCCTCAGACCAGGGAAAGAGATGAGGAGAAAATGAAAACATCAGAGCTATTGCAGGTTGCAGAAAATGTCAGTCTACTTAAATTGTTATTCTCAGATCTCCTCCAAACACTCAGCTGCATGCAGAAGTCACATTGACTTGCAAGCAGACTAGTTGCACTTTTAATTGTTCATAAAAAAACCTAAACTGAAAAGCACATAAAGATAGACCCAAGTTGGAACAAATGTTCTAACCATCACTGCAGCTCAGTCAGTAGAGCATGAGATTCTTAATCTCAGTCGTGGGTTCAAACCCAACGTTGGACAGAAGATTCCTGCATTGCAGGGGGTTAGACTAGATGACCCTTGTGGTCCCTTCTAATTCTACAATTCTCCAATTCTCTGATTATCTGATTTTATTGTTCCTAACGTTTGTATTTGTAATGCTAGGCTCTGGTAACACACACACACACACACACACACACACACACACACACACACACACACGAGATCCACTGCAACACTTAGTTGCGAGGGCCTGCTTGCTGCTTATGATAGAACCATCCATGTTCCTGGCCCTTTACAGCATTGTTGGGAGAAGGAAGGAAAGTAGCCTCCTGACCCTGGGATCTTTCCATTCAAAGTTCTCTGCATTTCAAAACCAGATGCTGGGTTGGAAGGGGAGAGGCAAAGGCTAACAAGGGATGAAGGTGAGCTAATGCAATTACCCAGTTATACACCGTGGTTGTGGTGTGTGCTTTAGTGTGTATGCAAGGGGTGAGCTGCTGTAAAATGCCAATCTAACAGTGAGAGGAGAGATCTTGGCATTTCCTTGATAAAAGAGAGAGCCTGTTTGCGTTGTTTGTGTTTAAAATTTTTGTATTCAGATGAATTTACTATTACATCCCTAATAGCTTTCTTATACATTACACTAATAGTATAGTTAATTCCACCAAGCGGCATGGTTGTCAAAGAGCTGCACAGCACAGCCGTCACCTTCCTTGTAATTAATGAAGTGCCCTTTGCATAGCAGACACTATAGGATTTAATTACTGTCGCTACCAATGCCCCCTGCTGATTCTGACTCTGCCATAAAATGCGGAGCCAACGTGACTTGGAGGTGGATGCTCAGAGCTTTTAGAGGAACATCCTCTCCTGCTCTCTTGCCTGCCAGGTTTCCTGCATTTAGAAACTGGCTGGGGGTGCAGCATTCACACCAGCACACTGTCACAGTTAGCCGAGAGGGAAGTGCCATTCCCTTTTTAAAGTTACCCATTAGCTGCAAAGCAGTAAATCTGACACCGCAATTCAACAGATCTGCAACAAACCCTTCCATGGTGTCATGGAGGCAGGGAAGGTGTGGAGGGAACAAATATATTCAATTTTTAGCTGCTTTCACAGGAGCAAAGCCAAATTCTCTCTAGGACTGATTCAGGAGCTCGTTGTTTTGAGTGTTACAATCCAGCACCAAATAAAGGCCTAATTAATCTGATGAGTCAGTAGGCTTTTGCACATGTAGCTCTATATTGGGTTATGGCCCTTTCATTCAAAGCACATTTCTTCCAGACTTCCACTTTGCAATGGAGGAGAATGACCTGTAAGTTGATCTGAGAATATTCAGAGTTTTCCTGTGTTCTGCTTCCTAGGGAGGAAGCCTCTCTGTGATGTGCAGAGGTATGCCGTTCATATGTATGAGCATTCATATCCCAGTGTACTAACTAATGCTCATGGTGCTATATAATCATTCACATTTTATCCTCACTGTAACCTTGTGAGGTAAGCTAGGCTGAAAGGTAATGACCATTCCACCCAGTGAGCTTTGTGAAAGAAGCTGTTTGTGGCCCCCTAACTTGCCTCTTCTCACCCCTCCCCTCGATCTTGGTCTGGTATGTATGCACATCAAGAAAAGTATTTGGAGCTTGCCTCACAAGAAATGTTACATAATTTAATGCAGATGACTTGCAATATTTGGAAGTGAATGGAAGTTAACTTAGAATTGTGCAAGGGGAAAACAGCCCAAAATGCAAACTTTAATTCAGATTATCTGGAGCATTCAAGAAGTGGAGCTGGTATAATGCTTGCTTATACATCCATGCCAGTGATTTACATTCAACAGCAGCTTAGTCAAGAGTCATGGGTAAGAACATTGGAAGAGAATTTCTGTGTCTGACCAAAGGGCTATTCCAGCATTCATTCTCACAGTGGAGAAGAGAAAACCCCAGTGAGAAGCTCGCAAGGATACAAGCTAGGGCCAGCCCTGCTATTAGTCAGGCTACTGCCTTCATCACTAGATGCAGGGAGTGTAGCAAGCTGTTGGGAAGACAGAGCTGTGTGTGCCGCCCTGGCTGCTCTACGCCAGCTAAGCTAGCCTTCTGCTCTTAGGAATAGTGGAGGCTATTGTCCCATCACTAGAGAGGAAGACTCAGCTGCCGCTTGGTTTGTGTTCTGTATATGCAGTGAGGGAGGGTCTTGTTCTTCACTTCAGGCAGCAAAACTTGTGCTGGCTCTGGCACCAGCAGTCTCTGATCATGATCCCCAGCCACTGCTTTTCAGAGGCATATTGTCTCTGATCCTGTGGGTTATATATAGCCACTATGACTAGCAGCCATTGAAGGTCTTGTCCTCCATGAATTTGTCTCATCCCCCTTTAAAGCCATTCAGGTTGGCAGCCACCACCATAATCTTATGGGAGTGAATGCCATAGTTTAACAATGTGCTGTGTGAAGAAGTGCTTTCTTTTGTGTCTCTGGAATCTTCCAATGTGGACAGTCACAGGCTCTAATACTATGAAAGCAAGATAAAAAAAATTCCCTGTCTACTTTCTCAACACCATTCCTAGTTTTACACACCTGTATGATGTCCCCCTTACCCTTTTTCTAAATGAGAAATTCACAGATCTTGCAGCCTTTCCTCCTAGGAAAGTTGCTCCAGCCCCCTGATCATTTTGGCTACTGTTTGCCAAACTTTTTCCAGCATGACAATGTCCTTTTTGAGGTTGGAAGTTTTATTTTCAATCCCTTTCCTAATGATCCCTCACATGGAATTTGTCTTCTTCACAGCTGCTGCACACTGAGTTGCCATTTTCATCAAGTTAATCACCGCAATCCCAAGATCCTTTTCTGGGTCACTCACTGCCAGTTCAGAACCCAGAATATTAGGATTTTTTCTTTTGCTTCAGGGTGCATCATTGCAAAATTTGGTTAGCCAAGATTTAGATCAGAGCTTTCCAAATGGTGTGTCGCGACACATTAGTGTGTCGACTACAGTATGTAGGTGTTTCTCATTAATGCTCCCCGTGCTCTTCTCAGGGCTGGAAAGGGGTTAATTTAACCTCTGGTTTGCTAATAAAACTGAATTACCGTGTTGTGAAATGATGCATGTTTAAAAAGTGTGTCACCAGCATGAAAAGTTTGGAAAACTCTGGTTTAGATAATAAGGATTTTAACTATTAATAGAGGCTGTGTTTATAACTTTACCTTTGCTAGATTAAAATGTTGATTAATAATATATTTTTAGGGCATCCTTCCTCTATGTTGGGTTTCAAGTGAAATCAACATGCCGAAGGAGAGGTCTGGTTACTAGGATGTGTCTTGCAAGCAAGTTGCATGTTTTTGTCAAAGCCAGTGTGAATCGGAGATTTTCGTTAGATACAGCAGGTGATATTTCTGTTCTAAGTCACCATAGGGAACCCAAATCATTCCCCACGCTGATGCAGTGCTCTCAGATCAGTTTGCCAACTAAGTCCATGAAGAAAGTTCATGCGGTGAGAGAATTTGAAGAGCCTCAGGGGGGCACAAAGAGGCAGGGAAAGCAACCGGCAGGTTTCCACCAATATTTAGTCTTCCCAAGTTCTGGAAGATAATTGCAAGGTTCTCTTGACAACTTACTTCATGAACCAAGAACAGAACAGCTGAGTCTACCTGGTTGCAAAACAGTCTGCCCTTTTCTCTACCACCTTCTTGTGCTAGCTTTTCCTGCGTTCAGGGAATTTTTGAAGTGCCTTCAGAAATTTAGTTCCCTGTGCCTGCAGTCCGATATCGTAAAGTTCAGAGCAGACACTGATTTTGTTGAACATGTAGTTCAGGCCTTGTATATAGGGAATGGCATTCCCAGGAAGAACCCACCTCTTCTGAAAGGCACAATCTATTGTGGCTCATGCAATTTGTGTTAACCAAGAACAGCAGCAACAAAAAAAGGCAGCCTGGGACAACCATCTGTGTTCTCTGGTGACACAAACTGCTTTTGACGTTTGGAGTAATGAAAATTCAGTTCAGCACTCTTAGAGTTGCGTATGATAATACACTGTCATTCAGAGGAGATAGGGAGGGGGAAGGAAGGACTGATGTGTTCTTGTCTCATTTTTAAAAAGGCATTGTGGCAGGTGGATGCCCTAAGTTTTGAAAAGGAACCTCAAAATGGCAGAACGATTTGAAATGAAGAGCTCCTTCTGCCTTGAGGAATGCAGCTAGGGGACTTTCTGTTCTCTCGGGTGTCTTGGTTGCTCCCCACCCCGTCAAAATCGGAGCTTTATTTGAGGTTGGGGCAGAGGGATTGCTCTTCTTCGCTTTGGCTGTGTTAATGCAATAATCTCATTCAGACCTTAGAAGCCCACTTATTATTTCCTCTGCGTGCGGTTTTTCTAGTGTAGCAGATTAGCAGCAACCGTCTCTTCAAAGGCTATCCAATCAAGAAGGGGTTATTAAAACCAGGGCGCTTTATGACTGAGAATTAATTAGAGCAGCATTTTCATGCAAAACATCCAATTTTTTGATTAGCAATGGAGCAGGGTCACAATTAACACTCTAGGAAGCTTAAATTTCCGGTATTTTGATTTTCAGGAAATGAGATTATCAAACAGAGGTCAGATAACTTGACAGCAAAGGAAAAGGGGGCGGGAAGGAAGAAAAGAGAAACAGAATCTATATGTAAGGAATTAAATTGTTTATCCATGTGCTGCAGAGATTGCTTTTAAGTCTGTAAGAATTCTATCTTGGTGATAGAAGAGCTCCGCCTTCCTTCTTCCAGATGGGGGTTTTTTAGACAGGAAGTGCAAACTCCCTCTGGTGGGAAGAGCCTAACACAGCTTCTACCTTGTTTTTGCTGACAGGCCTGGGCTTTCCGTTCATATCCAGCCTAGAGTTCTCTTTCCTATACCCCCCCTGCCCCCCCAATAATTTGTTGCATCCCATATCCTAGATGGCTACAAGGCTAACAAACACCTCTAGCCAAGGAAGCCCAGCATTGTCATGAACTCATCCTTGGCAAGAGGTGGCCGCTTGCCTTTCAACTCTCATTGAACTAAGATATGGGAAGCAGCAAGCTCTAGGCAGCAGCACTTCCTGTCTCTTGGCCAGAGGACACAAATGCAGCAGCCATACTGAGTCCTAGCATGGGGGACTTCCCTCAGGGTGGTTGTGACTGGGCTCTAGTCTAAGGCCAGAGAGGCAGCTGAGTCCAGGAGTTAAGGGAGCACATGACTTATAGACACCACCTTCTCCTTCTCCAATAGTTCTGAATGCAGCCTCCTGTAGACATTTTTGGAGCTGTGCCTTGGAGGAGGAAAATGGCTGAAGGTAACAACCTGGTGGGCAGCCCCTGTGAAAGCAGCCACAGCCCTCAGTGTGGCATCAGTGATACAATCCAGAGATGGGCCTGCTATATGTACCAAGTAGGCACCTCAATGTGAGATCTTTTTTTGATGGGGGACCATTCGCAACCCCGCAGTGATACCTTTTTAATACTAATGGAACTAGACTGCTGATGCTTAATATCAAAGAGCTTGCAGAGTGACTTTCAAGCTGATTGCTAGGAGAAAAGTGACAGGAACTGGGCAAGGGATCTGGTTTGGGGAGACTGATTACTTGCTGTGCATATTCATTTTTCTCAGAGCTTGGAGGGTGCCTTGGTCCTTCTAGAGATGTTTCTTTCATATGAAATTATTTTTGCCTGTGATTTCTGGGAAGCTGAAGAGAAGCCCAGTTCCTTTTCTTGAGTTAGTCAGCTGTAGCCAGTGTCCTGGGAATGATCCTCTTTCCTGCCTCCCTGTATTCTCTTTCTTGCTGGGGCTGCAGGTTGAACAGTTGTTGCAAGCTTTGCCTCCTCATGGTTCACATTTTAGAATCTGCAGCTCCCCAAATTAGCTGGGGTATCTCCTGCTAGAATTCATCTAGGTTTCCTGTTTTGCATACCCTCCCCCAAAATATCCAAAGATAGCTACTGTGTGGAATAAATCCATCCAAAGATGTCCACTGTGTAGAATGAATATTCATGACACCTTACTCTTTTTCTTGTATAGATTATGTGGGGAGGGCACCTGCTTTCCAAATGGCTACAGAGGACTCACCCTTTCTTGATAAGCAAAGCATCTTCTGCATTTTTCGCGTCTGAATTACAACAGCATTGCCTTATTAGACAACAGCTGCTGCTCTGCATTTTCCAGCAGACAGACACCTTTATTGAGATTCCTCCTTCTGAACACTCAAAATATTGATAGCCTTTTGGGAAGAAAGAGCCTTTCTATTGACACAAAGCTTTCTCTCCGTGTGTAAGCATTTATGACTTCAGCCATTTTCTGATCTGTAGTTCCTATCTGGAGCTGTTGCTTATTAAAAATAAACAAACCCCAACTCTTTCCAAGGCCTAAGTGTCTGTGATAAGGAGCAGGACAACTTAATCTCTGCTGTGTAACACACAGAGCTGGCTTAATTGCTGTCGAAAGGTGCAAGCAGTCGAAAGCTTGACCTTGGGAGCTTTTCTGCAGTACTGTTAGTGTCTCAACTTCAGAATTTGGGAGCACAATGCCGTCTGGAACAGATACCCAGTATGGGCTGCCAGAAAGTGCTGCCAATAGAGACCACCTCATGTTGCCAGAAATGTGATACCCCAACAGGGAGGATTACCTTGTTGTTTATGGTATAAGACAAGACTATAGAAAGACCAAGTTGGAATTTCGCCATACATATGCATTATAAAACTTGATGGGGTCAGGGAAGAAAGAAATGTGATATCTCAAGTGGGAAGTTAAATTACTTTGGTTTTTAAAAATGGCCGTGAGTGAAGTAGCTAAGAGGCTGAACGGTGAACCAGGAAATCCTGAGTTCAAATCTAGTATTTGCTGTGAACTATGGGTCAGCCCCTTAGATGGTATGGGGCATCAACAGCGGAGAGCTTAGCTGTTGAATGAAGGACAGCATTTAAATACTTGAAGGTCAAATATCATTGAAAATAATTATTAGAAGCTTCTAGCTGGAGGAGACTCTTGAGAGTCCCATGGACTGCAAGAAGATAAAACGTATCCATTCTGAAGGAAATCAGCCCTGAGTGCTCACTGGAAGGACAGATCGTGAAGCTGAGGCTCCAAGATTTTGGCCACCTCATGAGAAGACTCCCTGGAAAAGACCCTGATGTTGGGAAAGATGGAGGGCACAAGGAGAAGGGGATCCCAGAGGACGAGATGATTGGACAGTGTTCTTGAAGCTACTAACATGAGTTTGACCAAACTGCGGGAGGCAGTGGAAGACAGGAGTGCCTGGCGTGCTCTGGTCCATGGGGTCACAAAGAGTTGGACACGACTAAATGACTAAACAACAGCCCTAAGCAGATTTTCTGGGGAGAGGGGGTGGCTTATAGACAGGAGAGACCTCTGAGGCATGCAGGATTTTATTCCTAAGTTTCTCCTTCAAGTTATCCTAGTATTGGTAACTGCACACCTACACGCCAAATGTGTGTGTTTGTGGGATTTTCATAGGGCCAGCATTCTGCATGGTACTTTAGAGGAAAAAGGCACAGGTCTAGACCCCTTCTCCAAGAAACTTAAAATCTACATTTAGACAGTGATAAGGGTGGTGAAGTGAAGAAAAGTGGGGGTATGTGGGCTAACATGTTGATGAATGTCTGCCAAAGCAATTCTGCATACAGATACTTCATTATCATTGGGAATTATGACTTCTGGGTCAAAGCTTCATAGGAAAGAGATTTGGAGGAGGAGACAGAAGTGGGATCTCTGAGAAGTTCTGGGATACAGTTGAAAGCCTAGGGGGATGAACCATACAATTTCCATTCCCCCAGAGTTACAGACAGCAGGTTAAAAAAAGTTCAGTGCTAACGTTTGTCGAATATGGAGGTGCTGTTGTGAGACTCAGAACTTTATGTCTCCATCCTACCTATGTTTAAATTGGGAGGCTCAGTTATGAATCTCTGGATTTGGAAGTGTGCTATTTTGGGATATTGAGGGTGGGCTTTCTGGTTAGGAAATGGCCTCAAATGCCCTTATTAAAGTGCTCCTGTCAAACTTTTTCATTGCTATCGTGCTGTGGCTAAAAGGTGCTCCTATTGAAACTGATTTGAAATATTCACCATTCATTTGTTGTTTTTGCCTTTTTAATGCTCTCAAAGCATTTTGAGGTGTGTGCAGCAACTCCCCCGGAGTTGAATGTTAGACCTTCCATTTCACTCAAGTGTAGAAAAATGAAGATATTCCCCTCACTGCACCATTCTGTTCTTATCTCTGTCATGCCTCATGTTGTGATTTGAAACACGTCCTTGGCCTTCTGGCCTCGTGGGATTTAATTTTTCTTAATTAACCTCAAGGACTTGCCATGCACCACCTCTGGAGTTTATCCATGTTCCTGTCCTTTGGCGTTTGTGCGAATTGATTTTCCGTTATCCTGACTAAGGCTGCAATTCGAAGCTCACTTACCTGGAAGTAAGCCCCAGTGGATTCACTAGGACTTACTCCTGAGTAGACATGGTTAGGATTGCACAGTTAGAAAAACCACAGTCAGGAAACCAGGAAACAAATAGATTTCTAAAGACAGAGGCCAGGATACTTCATGCAGAAGGCGGCACCTTGTTGGTTGGAATGAAAAAGCAGCATTTATGCTGATAGTGCTATATTGTTCTGTGAACCGCCCTGAGACCTCTGGGTTTAGGTGGTATATAAAAATTCAATTAATACTACTACTACTACTACTACTACTACTACTAATAATAATAATGTAGAAACACACACACACACACACACACACACAATCTCCATAACCTTCACAGTCTGTTCTTCCAGCTGGTCTTGGGAGCTGGAAAGCTTGCCAAGGTAACTGGGCCATTTGAACTCAATGCCTTTTGATTTGCTTCCTGAGTCAAATCCAGCAAGTGCTCTGCATAGCAGCAACTGTGGCAAGCCCTTCCATTAGTCACAAGTGGCCAGTCATAGGATGCAGATATTAGTGTCGATGCTGTTGAGCTTGTCCTAGACAGACAGAGTCTCTAACAGACCATGTGGCGACTGCTGCTCAGACTCTTGAGTTTGTATTCACGCTGGCTGATTTATGACTCTCCTGCTCTTTGCCTCCAGCCCTTCCTTCTCATTAATACATATATTACCAATGCATCACTTCTCCCTCCTGCTTTGCTTTCTCCTTTTTAGTCTTGTCCCTCAAGGTGCTTGGGTTGTGGGTCTTCAATTAGTAGGAATTGTCTCATGCCTGCATATGTCTGAGTGCAGGATCTCTTGGTTCGGCTGAAAACTTTTCTCTGCAGTGAAAGTAGCTGGAAAATGAGTGTGTCAGTCCAAGGCCCATTCAGATCTTACCCACAACACAATCCCACAGTCTTTGTAAAAAGACCCCTAGTTCTTGTGGAATCTCAAGGGGGGGGGGGAACTTTACTTTTGTTTCAAAAAAATGCCCCAGAAACTGTATCTACTCCATCTTCTCACAGATTCCCCACAATTTTCCTCCAGGAACCATAGAACCATAGAATTGTGGAGCTGGAATGGACCATCTAGTCCAACCCCTTGCTATGCAGGAATATTCAGCTGTCCCATTTGGGGATTGAACCTACAACCTTGGTGTTACCATCACCAGCTCTAACCAGCTGAGCTGCCGCTAATAGAGTCAACTGGGGAAAACTCTCTGCCTCATTTCTATCCAAGCCAGTCATTTTTGCTGTTTGAAAAAAATGTCACATGGTGGCACAACATGTTTCTGTAAAACTCCTTCCACTAACCCTGCTTATGACTATTTATTCTGAGTGACTTGCAAGGGCTGTTGCTAGTGCTAGTTGTGCTTTCCCTTGTGTAAGGGGAGCAGTTTAAACACTTGTTAATGTTTCTGAATTCTGGGCTAATTGCATGACAATATTATAATAAAGACTTGATGGTCTGAAGCTTGGAATTTCTAAAATGATATCAAAACTATTGTAAGTGATTAGGAGCTTGGATTGCTTCCCGTGTTCCTCTCTGGGAGTTTTAATTGCCATGATCAAGCAGTTGTATTTGACTTAATTGTCATCCTCAGCTACTGGAGAGTCTCCCTAGTGTAAAAGCTGCATGTTTGTCGCAACAAATACATGTCAGCAACTGTAACAAAATGACACTTTCTCTGTGTTTAATGAATATGGAAGTATTTTTGGAGGGCCTCTTCCCTAGATTTAAAGATGCATTTCTCATTTGGTGGTAGACTAATAAACAGTACAGTAAAACTCAGGAGGCTTTTTGCATCTGACAGTGTGCCCACTAGTGAAGAGGCTCAGTGGGTTCATTATTAAGCAGTTCTTGTGAGAATTCTTGTGAAAATGAGGTTTTTAATTTGGTCACCAAATTGAAGCAAACAGGACCTGGGAAGTTATAATCTGTTTGGTAAGATGTGTAAGATGTGTTTTAAATATACCCTCAGAAGACCAGTAAATAAATTTCAGTTTATAGAGTTGGAATGGACCCCAAGAGTCATCTAGTTCAATTCTGAGGGAATCTGTTCCACTATTGGACAGCTCTTACTCTCAGAAAGTTCTTCCTGATGTTTAGTTGGAATCTCCTTTCTTGTCATCTGAATCCATTGGTTTGTATCCTAGCCTCTGGAGCAGGAGAAAGCAAGCTTGCTCCATCTTCCATGTGATCGCCCTTTAGATATTCAAGATCTCCTCTCAGCCTCCTCTTTCCCAGGCTAAACATACCAAACTCTTTCAACTGTTCCTCATAAGGCTTAGTTTCCATAACAGCATAAAAGTATCAGGGAGAAATCAAAAGCACATTATACATAAATGAATCTTGGAGAAGGGACAATATGTAAATTTATTTATTTCATACAATTTATATACTGCATTATTCTAGAAAAAAACTCAAAGTGGTAAAGTAGCAGTTACATACAAAGATCGCTATATGCAAGATTAACTTAACTGCCAATGAATCTTACATTGGCCCACCTAAACTCCACTGATTCTCTAGTTAAAGTTTACTGCATAATTCCAGCTGTCCCAACTACATGGTCTTTAAGTTTGGGATAACATAGCTCCCAGTCCTGAGAAATAAGCAGTTATGCTATTAAATGCATATTACTAGAAATCAGAGTATAGGATCACTGGAACTAAAAGGCCATCTAGCTCAAAAATCTACCTGCTAAACCTTCTTCCTCCACCTTCCAAAATAACCATATGCAACTGAGGCAGCAGTGCAGTGCAGACAGAAAGCAGATGCACCAAAGACTCCTATGCAGTAAGCAGAAAAGGATTTTGCCATGGTGAGCAATATTCAGGATTTTGTACACTCTGTATGTATACTCCTCTTCCTGGTTTCTTAGTTTTAAAAGTAGGTTTCAAGTCCTTACAGCTGAGGTAGAGAACAGTAAGTTTGAGGAATCGTAGACAGTGTTTGTTAAAATCTCATGAGCTATATGGGGGATCTGAACGGGACTTCCAGCTGCTTGAGTGCTGTTGGGTTTCAGTGCTTTGCATAGTTTCTTACCTTCCTCTGTTGCTAGTGGCAGCAGAGTGGATTGTGGAAAATGAGGAAATCTGACTTCATCATTAATTTGACAGAAAAAAGAGGGACATAACATGCAGCCTGATCCTTTGGATTCCGTCCAGCTGTCAAAATGTTACCCTCATGAAACTGTACACACTCTGCAACACCAACACCTCTGTATTTTATGCCAGAGTTACCCAAATCCAGCTCCAAGATCGAACCAAATTCTGATACCTGTATATGCACATGTTTACTTGGAGGTCATTCAGTTATGCTCCCACCAGCTGAATGCTATGCAGAGTTCTTCCTGAACTCCTGGCAGCACATTGCCAAACTTCCATGAGATTGAATTACATGCAGGGAGGGTGTTCTAGGACTTTCCCCCTATTCCTCATAATAAGGCGTTGGATGCAAATGTTAGTGGCTAAGCAAATTCAGATACTTTTAAGTAAAAGTGTGTGGAGTTGAAATTATGGGTTTGATTGTCTTCATTGGGAGTTAATAACAGACTTTTAGAAAGGCAATGTGGTGGAGAGGAGTGCTGGCAAAATTAAACCCACTAATTTGGGGGCCTGGAGATCCTGTTTAAAACATAATAAATAATAAATTAGCTGTGGAGTTCTGCAAATGAATTATGTTACAGGCTCAACGTTTTAAGCTCTTCAGAGTCCAGCCAAATAAAGGTGTAATAGAGAGTTAATGGTTGCCTACTCTTGTCATTAAATAGCTATCTACCTTTTAGTGGCAAGAAAGAATAGCCTCCAGGTTGGGAGGCAGGGAGCACTTCTGAAAGCTGGAAGTCACAGGTTGCCTTCCTTTTTGAGTGTCAAATGTACCACAGATGACTAGCAGAGGTCTTTATATAGCTGCCAACATCAGTAAACACAGCTAAAATCCACAAGCATTCAGTGTCTCGTGCATTATGCACTTTGCTGGTCTTTATTTGAGGAATTCTAAGACTGTTTCTGGGTGAATGAGCTCTTTCCTTTTCTCTTGTTCTAGTACAGAGCTTTCCAAGCTGTGTGTTGTGACACGTTAGTGTGTCGGCTTCAGCGTGCAGGTGTGTCGTGTGGCGCATCTCCCAGGGCTGGAAAGGGGTTAGTTTAATCTCCGGTTTGCTAGTAAAACTGAATCATTGTGTCGCGAAATGATGCATGTCTAAAAAGTGTGTCACAAACATGAACAGTTCGGAAAGCTCTTTTCTAGTGCCTTAGAAGGGAGGAGCAGAGGAAGGGAGAATAGCTGAGGTCGATGGCTGAGGTTCAGCACCAAGGATAGCTCCCTATGGAGCTCTCATCAGAGTTATGTTGGTAGCAATTAAACAGGTGAGCTTGCACCAAAATGTTGCTGGGGGGGGGGGGGGAATTCCTTTTTAAGAATCCAGTCAGACAGCTATGCCAGGATAGTTCGTTCCATTCCTCACCATAAAGACCAGGCTGCTGGCCTGATTAATTATATGCTGGCTTTGCTTATTTGCTTTCCTGCCCACCCCTTATCTGCCTTGCCTTGCTATGCCAGGCGGTGGCTCCGCTTGGTTCCAATCTGCTGGCTGCCTTTCAAGCGTCTCCTTGACTGTGCCTTCACTCTGCCAGCCCTGAAACTGAATCATCTGCTTCCCCCAGTTTCATGAATGTACAATTTTTGCATGAAATCTTAGAACAAGCAGGGATTCCTTAAGAGTCTCTCCCACCCCTCTGTGTTTGTGTGTGTGGTTTTAAGCAGAAAAATACTACTCAGGAATGTGCAGATGTGTTGGAGAACATGCACTCATTAGTAACTATCCAGGAGTTCTGTACAATAGTGAGGGTGCATTTGTTGTTGTTGTTTTGCTGTCACTTTGACACTGGCATACATTTCAGCTGGGGAGGTCCTTAGGGCAGACTGAGAGAATCCAGTGGATCTGGTGCAAACACTGGCTCTTGTGTTCTCAGACGTAAAGTGTTTGCTGCTGTCCTGCTTCCTGTTGTGCCCCAGCAGCTACAGCCGAAAGTGCTAGCACAGCCTAACACAGCTAGATGCTGAAACCTTGGCCATTAATTGCCTGCCAGGGTGCCTAAGGTTGCGCAGTGTTCCTCTGATAGCACTTGTCTGCTTGCTTTCTAGTGTTACCAAGGGAACCAGCCAGAATCATCCCCGGTCAAATTTGTGCAGCTCTGTTCACTGCAAATGAACAAGATCCTGTGCTAAGCTGAGGGTGTGGAAGGATTGGGGAGTGAGCAGGGTGTGGAGAGCATGAGAAAGGTTAATGCTCTGGCCCCTAAATTTAGGCAGGCACTGGGAGCAGGCACTGCTGTTCATGAACATCCAGAACATAATGTAGGCAGGCCCAACTTATTAATTAGCCTTGGTGGCAGTCTTGGTTCAGGGGGAAATGTTTCCATTTTGTTTCCGTTTTACTAAATGTAGACAGAGCCTGGAAGTTGAGGGGGCAGCATCCTTGCTTTTCCACAGCCATAACCCTTAGGCTTAGTAATTAACTCTTGGTGCAGAAAGGGACACGAACAGGTAAAGGGTAAAGGGGAGTATTCATAACTTTATTTGTGT
Source organism: Podarcis siculus (assembly GCA_034642415.1). Taxonomy (NCBI): domain Eukaryota; kingdom Metazoa; phylum Chordata; class Lepidosauria; order Squamata; family Lacertidae; genus Podarcis; species Podarcis siculus. The sequence continues at coordinate 37,586,109 of JAXCMG010000011.1, forward strand.
TTCACAATTCAAACCATGCTCAAAGTGGCTTACAACATTGAAAAATTACATGGCTACAACATAACAGAAGTAGCAATGAACAATGAATAAACACACAACCAAACTGAACAATTTCCACATAAATCACAGGAAGATCTAAAACAAATACAATGGTACCTCCGATTGCGGACGGTATCCATTCTGGAGGTCCGGTCGGATCCCGAGGTTTCAGCAACCTGAGGACTGCTTCTGCGCATGCGCGCACAACAAAACCTGGTAAAATACTTCCGGGTTTGCCGCTTTCACATCCCGAAGTTTACGTAACCAGAGGGTTACCTAACCAGAGGTACTACTGTATACACAACAACAACCCCCCACCAAAAAATCCCAAACAGCACCCAAGCCCAAGAAAATATGCACAATATCTAGTAAATAGGTTGAGATGGAGGTTAGGCGAAGGCATACCAGCTGGGAACTGAATTTGGCTTATGAGTAGGGCTGTGGGCATGGATTTACTGGTCCATATAATTCAACAGTGAAACAAAACCTTTTCCATGATTATTTATTTCCTCCTGCTGCCTTTGCCTCCTCCCTCCTTCACTGCATCTCTTCCATAACCTTAAAATGTACATTTAAAAAAGCACAAGCAATATTAAATGTAATGTAAAAGCAGGAGTGGAGCACTTTGGGAGCAAAGCAATCTCATCTTAATGTACCTGTTGATGAGCTCTAAATTGGCTTTGACCATCCAGGCAAGGCTTGTTGTTGTGAACATAGTAGAAAGCTCACTGGAAACCTTGCTCAGTATTCTGTGGCAATGTAAAAAGGCAGATTCAGTGTTGGGAGGAAAATATAAGAGGAAAATACCATTATAAATCCAGTATAGCCATAATTAGAAATATTGTGTGTGGTTTTGGATGCCCCATCTCAAGTTCCAGAATTAATTGCCACAGGATGTAATGATAGCTATTGCCTCAGATTACCCTTTTATAAAAAGTTTTGTCATTCATGGGCAGGTTAGTTCTATCAGTGGCTGCCATAAGGCTGACTTAAATGGATCCTCCATCTTTTGGAAGGGAGGAAAGTCAGGTTGTTCCCCACTTTGAGAGCTTCCCAGAGCACCTGGCTAGCCCCTATTGGAGACAACATAATTCCGGACCAGGTGGACCTTTTGGTCTTGACCCAGCATGACATTTCTCACCATCTAAAAGTGCAGCATTTTACATACCTTCTGAACAAGCTAATGGAGGCTTTAAATAGCAGAAGCTGCTGGCTGTTGAAGCTGTCCTTGAGAAAGAATGATAAGTGCTTGTTCCAGTACTGAGAGTACATTTGAGTGTCAAGGCTCTCTTATTGATTTCTGCCTTAACTTAAATCAAGATACAGTTCTGCTTGTTCTGCTGGCAGTGGAGGAAAATGACTCTTGACAAAGAGTATCTGCATAGGCTTCACTTTTGGGAAGGGGCTAATGGGGCTCAGTTCTACTCTTTGGGCTTTGGACTTGTTCCTTCATGTGTCTGTCTGTGGGTGGTATGTGTAGAAATCATAAGGAGGTTCCAAGGTTTTAAGGTTAAGCTGTTATCTACGGCCTAACTCTTGTCATCTAGCAGATGCATGAACAAGAAATCCAAGGCTATTGGGTGAAGAAATTTAAAGAAATGAAGCCTTGGATTGTAGCTTTGTGAGTTGTCTTGGGGTTGACTGCTGTAGGCACATCTGTTGCATCTGGTTATGAAGCAGTTGTTCCTCAACACAGCCAGTAGTCCTCTGAATATATCAAGTGTAATGAAATACTAAGGGACGCGGGTGGCGCTGTGGGTTAAACCACAGAGCCTAGGACTTGCTGATCGAAAGGTCGGTGGTTCGAATCCCCGCGGTGGGGTGAGCTCCCGTCGTTCGGTCCCAGCTCCTGCCCACCTAGCAGTTTGAAAGCACCTCAAAGTGCAAGTAGATAAATAGGTACCGCTTTCTAGCGGGAAGGTAAACGGCATTTCCATGTGTGGCGCTGGTGCTGGCTCGCCAGATGCAGCTTTGTCACGCTGGCCACGTGAAGTGTCTTCGGACAGCGCCGGCTCCCGGCCTCTTGAGCGAGATGAGCACGCAACCCTAGAGTCGGTCACGACTGGCCCTGACGGGCAGGGGTACCTTTACCTTTTAATGAAATATTCATGCAAGACTTTGCTTCATGTTCCTCCAAAATCAGAAGTCGGAAAGAGATGGGAAAAGGTCTTTTCAGCAGTGGCCTCCAAGCTATGGAACTCCGTCCCCTGAAAGCTTCAAATGACCACTACAAATTCTTAGCTGAGCTCTAAGGACAGTTGTATTTCAATAAGCTTTTGATCCTGCTAGATTTACCCTTAATGCTATGGCGTGCTCTCTTATTTTTACTTCGCTGCTTCTTAAAAAATTAATTGCTTTATGGTTGTGCACATGAAGAAACATAGATGACGCTCTTGAGGCAAGCCACCAATCTACCTAGCCCATTGTTGCCTATTTCAGCTGGCGGTGGCTGTCCAAAGTCTCAGAAAATGTGAGCTCTTTCACAGACCAGTTTTAGTTGAATGGACTAGATTTGAAAAAAGTGCCGTTTAAATACATGGAAAGCTTATTTTCTGCCATATCCCATTGTCCATGAGCAATAAACCCTGAACTCCCTTCAGACTGTCATAATGAATTTTCTACTTTTCTTCATAATCACCACGGTCTCTTTCTGTATTGTACGGTTCCCTCACAATGGGCGCCAAGGCAGTTGGCTGTCTTCTGTTACACCAGCCTTCCCCAACCTGATGCCCCCCAGATGTTTGGGAGGCAACTCCCCACAGCCATCATGGTCTTTGGGGAAAGATGCATTGCACCAAATGATCGCTTGTGTGAGCTCAACCTGAATCTGCAAGCTTTGCCAGAGAAAGGATATGTGAGTGCAATCAGGGAATAAAGCTTGAAAGAAAACCTTACCTGTAAGGAATAGCTGGCTAATGGAAGCAATTCCCAAAGAAGCTGATGGAATTGATCATGGATTAGGTAAGCGTACATCAGGGATGGCTGAAGTATAATTAGTGGAGGTTAAATGGCAGGCTGATGGATGAGAGGAGCTTTTAAGGCACCTTAATATTCTTGGTTTTGTTTAAATTAAAAATAATCTGAACAATAATATGCAACCTTCACCCATTCTGTGGCTACTTCTCATTTGTCCTTTTGAACATCTTCTAATTGTGTACCGCTGAGACTCTAAATGGTAAATAAAAACAACTTTACATGGACTAATACTTCTCCACTTTTTCTGCTAAATGCCACTGTATTCAAAGAGAGGCAGATACAACCTTGCTCTGTGAGCTGCTGCCTTTGTCATCTTCAACACAGAACTGAGGTATGCCTTTCACACCCTCCCATTTCATTTTAATCAGCTATTTTAGAGTTCTGCTATAAAAACCTGTGTTTTGTGAAGTCTGTAACTTCCCCAAATTATTTTGGGGGTAAGATTGTTCATGTTTCTTTGCCACCATGTATTGATTGATTGATTGATTGATTGCTACTAAACAATCATTTCAGCCTTTTTCCTTTAAAAAGTTTCAGGATTTGGTTTCAGGATTGGGGGTTCTAAGCAGTGGTGTGGAATGGGGGAAGAATCTGTACCCAGAAATAACTTCATAGAACTTCAGCGCCAACTGGCCATATCTTTGTTCTTAGGTGTGGACTCTGAATTGCCTTTGCTGTATTAATGTTTATCCAGCAAAATACCCACCAAATGATAGAGATTTTTAAGGAAATGTTACCCTACAGCTAACCAGTGGCTGAGTGGATGAGCAAATGTGAGATGAGGATGCCAGCGCAATCTGCTTCCCCCCCCCACACACACATAGATCACAACCTAAAGGCATGGCAATATTTGCTCCAAGTCTCACCTGTTTGACATTCAGTTCCAAGAAATCTAAATGATAGACACAATACAAAGACACTTCTCACCTGGATTAGTTACTAGGCTTTCTCCTGTACTATGTGAACATATATAGCACAGCAGGCATTGCTTAACTGCATCTACTCCCAAGTTCTTAACTCTCATTTCTAGGTAGCTGACTTTGTTGGAACATCGCACCCAAACTCTAGGTGTTCTTAACCTACATTTGCCACCCTTGACTTAGAGGTTCCCTTTTCACTAATGGTTAACCCATTACGTTTCTCTGACTGTGAGACAAGGCATCTTGAATTTACCTCCCATCTGCAAATTAGTTGGAACGACCCTAACATTCTATTTTTGCTTATCCCCTTTTATAAACAAAATATTCTTTTGTTTGCAATATAATTTTCTAGATTAGCCATTATTAATATTCCTGCTTAAAAATGAATTTACATTTGAATTATCTCATTACTTCTGAACCAGCCAATTATTGTCTCTAGTGAACAAAATAATTATACTTGTGCCTCCAGTGCTCTCAGCGTTTTCCTCAGAGATCCTGAAATATTGACAGCTACTGAATGCTCTGACTGCACAGGTCGCAAAACGTGTGGGCACCTGTGTGAATTGACATGCCTGTGTGCATGGCAGAAGGGATGGAGGAAAATTAGTTTAGTTGGTTAAAACATATACAGTTACTTGACATGAAATAGGCTGATTGCAAAATAAGCTAAGCTTTTCCAGTACCTTGCATAGGTTTTGGGCGAACTATAAGCTGAATGTTTCGTGTTGCTGCTCCCATGCTTTGGAACGCTCTTCCAGCAGAGATTCAGCAGGTATCCTCACATTTGACTTTCAGGTGTCCCTTGAAGACTTCTCTCTGTGTGTGTGCAGACAGGCCTTTACAGCTGTTTAATTTTTGATTAGCCAGCCACCTTAATGACGACCTGTGTTTCTAAATTAATTGTTGTTGTTGTTTTAATTTAAAGGTTTTCTGTTTTAGCAGTGTGCACTACCTTGAAATTTCATGATCCGATGGTATGGAAATAAATAAAATAAATAATTCAGCACTCTTCTCGCTTCTCACCACTGTCAGGAACTTTCAGTGTTTGAACTGGGGTTCTTGAGGCAGGAGGCTACAGCCTAAAGGTAATCAGGACTGTTTCGCTCAGGCCCTGGAGCCCTCCTTAGGCACAGAAGGGAACTGGAGTGTGCAACCTCAAGATGTGTCCTGGGCAAGACAGCAGGAGGTGTATGGGCTGGCTAACTTTGAAGGCTATGGTGCTTGGCCTTACTCTCTACTCAGTGCAGGGGAGGGAACCTCTTCTTTGCTGTATGTCAGAGTTCAGCTGAAGCTCCCACCTGCAGGAGAAGACTGCAGGCTTGAAGAATAGACCTATTTCATGTCTTCTTTGTGGTGTGGTTGATGCTGGCACCGGCCTGGTCCTACTAACTTCTTCCTTCGCACCAAACGAAGAAGACTTGGGTTTGACCACTTGAAGCTTTCTTTCAATTCCTGCCTGCCAAGATTTCGGTGCAATCTTGCTTATCCTGATCTCACTAGCAATTCCTTATTTGCCTAAACGCAGTATGTCTCATCTATGTGGTCAAAAGAGGATGGTTGGAGAGTAGGGCAGCAACTGCCAAGCCCAGCCTCTAGAAGAGTATGAATCAGATTGCTCAGGAGGCAATCCCCAGTCCGGCTTCCCTTGGTCAGTGTCATAAAGACACCCAATGGCTGGGTGGGGTTCTGAAGACCAGTAGCAATAACAGAGAACAGTGGGGGTCATCATGATTGGAAGAGGTAAGGACGGGAAAAGACAGAAGGTTTGTCTGTCATGATTTTGTCATTCTGTGTGCTATTAGGGGATGTGCATCTGGATTCATAAATTCATTGTGATAAAAGGGAACATGGTGCTTTTATTCGAGAGAGAGAGTGAACTGTACATGAGCAGGATAATTCATATAGCTGTTACTGGGGAACCTGGTGCAACTTTGCTGGTGGTTTTTTGATAGAAAAGAGCATAATGCAGATGTCTTGCAGGTGTTTACAGTGGGTAATATATATACACACACACAAATGGCTTAATTGCCTTCCTTGTCCTGTGGCTAGTAAATGCTCTGCTTTCATCTGCAACAGAAATAGATTTTAAGCTTGAAGGCTAAGTTCCTCTCTCCTCCTTTTTGTAGCCTTCCACAGTAAAAAGCAAATAAAAAAGGGCTAATTTTAATCAAGCCTGAGCCCGTCATTCTGGTTCATCATTGTCAACGGTTGCATCATTCCCGTTCATCAATGTCGCATTAGGAGCAAATCCGAACTCTTTGATTATTAAAGTGGATGGAAAATAACAGCTCTCTGTGTGGCCAAATAGCTACTCATCAGCTGGATTTTTTTTTATGGGGCCTGATAGTTAAATGCAAACCTTAATCAAGGGTTCAGAGCTGTTTTCTCTGCTGGTTTTTAACTCTATTCTTGGAATTTTCATCTCTCTGCCTCTCTTCTCTGTCTATCTGTCTGTCTCTCACAGAAAGATACCCTTGAGTGATTTCACCTATGCACACTTTGTATAAGTAGTCAGCTCAGTACATTTCTATATCCATTGTACATAGAAGAAAATGGTTTGTGTCGAGGATTTTATTTTTCAAGAAAAGGAAGTGTAAAGGTCAAGCAGTACAAGAACAGGTATGTGTCACAGTATTATGAGACAACAGGTGAAGAAAAGGTCAAATCAACATTGGTATGAGACCAACTCAGAATGAATTTAACTCTGTTCCCTCCCATCTAGTGGCAGTGATGATAAATAGACATAGCAAGATCAATAAGCACCTAAAGAGGGACTTCCTGTAGTCAGCTAGCCATTCTCAGGATTTGTTGACAAAAAGTTCCACAGTGTCAGATTTGCTAATGAGTTTTACACTTGATTCGCCATTTGAAAATATTGCCTGGAGTATAATGAATTGAAGGCCTGTTGAATATTCTGGGAGACTGAAATGCTCCCCTACTGGTTTCTGACTGTTTTTCATGTTTGATTAGGAAATGGCAATTTCATTCATTCTTAGTTTATGGCGGCAATGGGGTGTGCTAAGGAGCAAGGAGTCTTTGAACCAAAATCCTTCTTGGTATTGGTTGACATCTGTCTGTCTCGGGAGTGAAGTCAAACTGTTGGAGAGTTACATCTCCGGCTGTGGCTGTAGAGACTGATATGGGAGAGACATGTCTTGTTGCAGCTGGGGCAGATGAAGGTGTCTGGTTGTGCTGTTGTAGATACACCAGGGCATTTCTTCTCTGTGTGCTCCTCCCAGTGGACATTCCTCTTCTAGTCACTGCTATGGATACACAACCTGACTGTCCAAGCACTGTAGTTATCTGCAAGGGATTCCCACATGGCCGGGTTGATGTTGTCAGCCTTCATATCACATTTGCAGACATCTTTGTAACACAGAGCCTGCCAATGTGCCTGGTGCCTGAAGCTAGCTCCCCTTAGAGCATGTCCTTGGGGATCCTGCCATCTTCCATTCTTTGGACATAACCAAGCCAGTGTAGACATCACTGAGACAGGTGTGCGAACATGCTGGGAATGTGGGCTTGGGAAAGCACATCTTTGTTTGAGACTCTGTCCTGCCATGTGACGCCCAGACTCTTCCTGACACAGCATATGTGGCAGGCAGTGAGGCGTCACTACAGGTGGTTGTAAGTTGCCCACAACTCACTTCCATAAAGCAGTGTGGTCCATAAAGCATGCAAGCCTGGTAGACCTTCATCTTGCTATTCGACCTTAGCATCACATTCTCCCATACCCTTTTGGAGATGTGAGCCATTGTCATGGCTGCCTTGCCAATATGCTTGTCCAAGTGTCTGGTCGCCCATGCTGGTGTTGGTCTTCATCAGGTTGATAGTAAAGCCAAACTTCCTGCAGGTTTGGACAAAACAGCTGGTGAGTCTGTAGAACTTCCTTGGAGTGAGCTGTCAAGATTGTGTCATCTGTAAACAGCATCTCCCAGATAAGGGCCTGCCACAGTTTTGTGTTGGGGTAGAGACATGCCAGGTTGAACAGACCCCCGCCGCTCCTTGAGTGAAAGTACACAGTGAAGGCATAGGAGAGCACTAGGGAGAAGAATACGCCAAAGAGAGTTGGGGCGAGAACACAGCCCTGTTTCACACCACTCTTTATAGGGAAGGTATCTGAGGATAAGCTGTCACACTGGACAGTGGTGCACATGGAAGGACACAATCATCTTGTGAAGCTTAGGTGTGCATCGTCTCTCGTTGAGGAGTATAAAGAGTCCTTTTCCTGGTATAACTTTTGGATAAATTGTCCATGCCCTTACCTCAAGACATTGGATGCTAGCAGTAATGAGGATGTTCTGTACATTAGCTTGACGTATCTAAAAATGGTTGTGCGATTCTGCCTTCTGTATCTGCAAGCAGGATGCCTTGGAAGGAGTGTTGGTGTGCCCTCACGGAAGCAGCTACAAATACCGGCATCTTTTCTTGCCAATTAATTCCTGTTCTGGAGTTTCCTTCAAACACCCTGGAGATTGGGAACAAGATTTTCCTTTTTCTTTTTTGTATTCTGTGGAGCTGTGGTTTCCTGAAATCATTTTGCTTTAAAAGGAAAAGTTTATCAGATGTCCTTAAGGCCTGCTTGACAATTGAATTTCCGCATTCTGGAACGAAACCAAATTGCCTGCAGGTATATCTGCCCTTGCTTGGGTTAGAGGCTCTTCACATTAAATTTGCATGCCTGTTCTAAAGCTCATATGGACAGATTTGAGATTACCCCTCCTAACCTTTGCACATCATTTATCATCCTTAAGCACGGGGCTTCCTAGGCAGCTGGAGGAATCTTCAAATGGCAACAATGATCACATCCCTTTCTTTATACTTCCATGGGTGAAGTAATAGCGGGGTGAACATTCGCCCTTTTCGATTTCACTAGCAACAAGGAATTTGAATGTACATATCAAGAAACAGTTGATGGTGTTTGGAGAATTTTGGATCATAGCAGTGGTGAAAAAACTGCTGTATCTATTTGGCCCAAAAAGAATATGCATGTACCATGTTTCTATTTCAGGAATGATTAGCAGTAGGAAGCAATCATAAAATAAAAATCACAATCACTACAACTCAAAGTCAAGCACCGGTGATTATGAATATGAACGCCTTGCAAGCTTTGAACTAGAGCTGAATCAATGCTGCTTTCTGGTATTCGTTTTCTACCAGTTTTCTGCAGTCCTTGGGTGCTACCACAGAAAAGACCCTCTGTAGTATAGAAACCCCCCCTCCCCTCCTGCAGGTTCTTAATTCTGAGCAGTCCATTTTGCAAATGTTTATCCTCATTTATCATTTGCAAGAATTCTTTACCTCCTTTCCCCCCCTTTTTACTGTGTTAATTTAGGATTAACTTGTCTAGTAAGTTTTTGACTTTCAACTATGCAATTGTAAGGTGTGTAATTAATTTTCCTTTTAATTGGTACATTACTGTCAAGGTGAAATTAATAAATAGAATTGTTATAAATCTTTTTTTCTTGTGCTTGAAAATTAACATGCTGTCTTCTTAATCATCCCCCTTATTAAGCTATAGGATGTCGAGCAACTTCAGCTCTTACAGATTTTTTTTATCTTTCATTTTTGTTTTCCCCCCCCTTCCCGGCAGAATATGCTTTAGTTCTTTGCACTTAACTGTACGATAGAAGATGGATATCTGGTTTAGGTTATTAGGAAGGCAACTTTTGCCCTTCATTCTGTTCTCTGTGATTTTTCCTTAACACTGATAAAAGCTTCAGGATCTAAGACAGAGCATGGCTTGGAAGTTTCCGAGCTGTGAAAAGGTTCTTGTTAAATGTCTATTTTGGATTAAAGTGAGATGCACAAAAAGGAATTCATGTTTTAAAAGCTGTATGTGTGCCTATTGTGGCCTCTGTTGGTTTTTCCTGGTGTGGAATTAAAGTAAAATAATTTTGGCACCATCTACTTAAAGCTAATTTTGAGAAATGCATGTGAATTGTGCAAGAATGTGGATGTTGTCTTGTTAAACTCCATTAATTTAGCAGAATTTGTACAATGAAAGTTCTGATTGATTGTATCCTATGGATGAAAGCCTCTTTTCTGGACCACTTTGAAGGCAAAAATCAACAGAGAAAGTGATGGGCGTGAGGTTCCTAACTCCAAAGTATAGTTGATATTTAAACTAAGAACCAAAAAAATGTGTATATCCAAATGTACTAAAATTTGATAGGTTTTTAAAAACATTTTAAAAAATGAATATTATGTACATTTGTGTCCTGCCTTTTCTTTAAGCAACTGAAACCTGTGGATGTGGTCCTCTGTCATTTAAATTCTCAAACAACTCTTTGAAGTAGATGAGGCTGAGAGCTTGTGACTAGCCCAAGATCAGCCATAGAGCTTCATGGCTGAGTGGGGTGGGTATATTTGAATATATCGCTCTAATTTTATTGTTTCACACTGTGTCTGCTCGTGTCACATTATAAGAAAATAGAGGCATATATTTAAAGCTCAAAATACGCTTTTGTACTGATTCCTGGGCCTGTCTTGCTTCCAGCTTGAAAGCTGACCTGCCCTGGTATGAACACAAGTTTTATTTCATACCCCATCTCCGGAAGTAGGCAACTTACAAAAAAAACCCCTTACAAATCACAACGAAGCACATTTAAAACTAAAACATTACAATGCCAGAATGTAAAATATAATTATAAACACATCGTCTAGCAGATTTAAAAGCAAATACCAAGCTGTCTACAATCAGTTTACAGAAGCTTGAAAAGCCTGGGAAAATAAATGAAATGACATCAAGGTAGGTGCCAGGGGAGTCTTCCTGGAAAAAGCATTCCACATTCAGCATGTGACTGCAGAGGACTTTTTTCTGCAGTGACCTGCCATGCTTCTGATGGTGGGGGCACCTGAATAAGGGCCTCTGTTGAAGACCTTCAACTGTGGGCAGGCACCTGTGGGGACCAGTGGTCCTCTGGGTCTCATGGTTCCAAGCCTGAAGAGCATCAAAAGTGAAAAATCAGCACTTTGCCTTGGAGCTTTTGCAGTTGGTGAAGCCCAGGCCTAAACCACCCTACTTCATAGTATCACAGCTGCATTTTGGACTAACTGCTGTTCCTAAGCTATCTTCAAAGGCAGGCCCATGTACAACATATTGCAGTAGTCTAATACCAGGGCTTCAATCCCGGAGTCTTGACTAACTTAATCCAAGGCAGCTGCTCACCCCCACCCTGAGCTGGTGTCACAAACACAGATTAGCCCCCAAAACTGAACATCAAGTTTTACAATGTGAATTTCAGAGTTAAAAATGGAAAATTCTGCATGGAAAGTATTCACTCCCCCACGCCCCCATTATTTCCATTGTGCTTCCTGCTTCTGCATATCATGATAGCATCTGCTTCTTTTAAGAGCTCCAGGCTAGGTGTGGCAGAATTTAATTTCACTGTCCTGGAGATATTTGTAAGAAACCAACCACCTTCAGCAATCCAGGAATTTGCAACCTTCATACGAGTCAACAGGTGCCTGATACATCAAGCCATCCTCTATTAATGAAGTGTACCTTCTCACTAGTAAAATGGAAGGTAATGTTTGGAATGAAGCATGGTCACTAGGGAAAAACAGGACAAAAATACAATAAGTGGGAGGAATAAAGGGTGCTTAAAAATTAATATTGTGGACTTGATGATCCTTGTGGTCCCTTCCAACTCTACAGTTCTATGATTCTATATGAGAGACTAGGACACAGCTAAGAGACCTTTCAACCCATATCATTAAGATGAATATCATGGAGGCAGTGCTCTTTGTTGCTTTTTTATTTTGTTTTGTTTTTCTTTATGAAGTAGGGTCTGTTGAGGGGTGTATGATAGGGCTGGGCAATACCTGGTTTTCAATATCATGATATATCACCAGTTAAACATTCTGATATTTCAGTATATCACAATATCTGAAGTAAGGCTGGAGCTATGCAGAGGTGAACATGGTAATGCCCTGGCAACTGCTCCTACTTATGGGTCTAACTATAAAACTGATATATTTATACTTAACATGTTGTTACAACTGTTATGTTATAGTACTATTGTACCAATTATAGCACATTTTCTTTAAAATTAAAGCTGTAAAAGTAATTAGTAGCATAGATATCAAAGGTTCCCTAAGAATGTAATTACATTACTATACAAGAAAAAAAAAATCCGTGTCACACTTAGCTATGCAAATATAATTCACTGCTGAGTCTCCGTTGAATGTATACATCACACAACACCAATTATTTGATTGTTTGTTAATTTTCTTTTCTAAACCAGGCCAAAATAAAAAGAATGGAATGGATAAATTTTAACAGAACAAAATATGAACAAAAGTTATATTTTTATTGCCAGGAAAATTTGCATTTCTTTTATAAACCAGGCCAAACCAGAAAGAATGGATAACATTTTACGGAACAAAAAATATTAAATGAAATTTATGTTTTTTGCATTTTGGCATTCTCTGGCAATAGAGATGCCCTTCCTATTTGAAGAACATTGCCAGCCGTGATTTCAGACGGCACACTTGTTCCTTCTTTGCAAGCACCTTCAACATTGGGCAGGATGCCTCATGTGCCCTCCACCACATCCGGGGGCATTCGTCAATGTCCACCCTTGGCATAGCCTTATAAGAGAAAATGGGGAACATAATGAGGTGGAGGGAGACACAGAAGACACTCAAAGGGCAGAGCAGGGTGGGTCCCCCCCCTTTTACTCTGAAGCAACTTGCAAGCCAACAAACATCTCAAGGGTGTATTTCCCTCCTGCTTGTGACTGGGGAGGAGGGAGCTGAAGACTGGCAGAGTTAACATGGGACTGACAGCATAGGCTGGGTTAATAAGAAACCCATGGGCTGGTGTGGTGTAGTGGTTAAGAGCGGTGGACTCGTAATCTGGTGAACCGGGTTCGCTTCCCCGCTCTTCCACATGCAGCTGCTGGGTGACCTTGGGCCAGTCACACTTCTCTGAAGTCCCTCAGCCTCACTCACCTCACAGAGTGTTTGTTGTGGGGGAGGAAGGGAAAGGAGAGTGTCAGCCGCTTTGAGACTCCTTAGGGTAGTGATAAAGCGGGATATCAAATCCAAACTCCTCTTCTTCTGCCCCAAAGAAAGGCACACACAACAAACACTGGGTGTGTCCCCCTTTTATTCTAAATCAACTTGCAAGCCACACACACACAGAGAGAGAGAGAAAGCGCAAGCAAGCGAAGCACCACAGGGCAGACTGCGCTAAAGAAACACTGAGCTAAAGAAGCCTCTCTGCACAGCTCTGTGCACCCCCAGGAAAGTTCCTTGCCATGGTGCCATGGCTCCAAATGAAGCATCAGCTGGGCATATCAACAGAGGGAGCAGGGAGTCAGGGAGACACAATCACACACACACCCCAGCAGTACAGTTTTATCAAGGTGCCTGCTGCAGCTTACAGAAAACGAAGTGTGAAGTATTGGCCAGGTTAATAAAAAAAACCCCAGCCAGTGCTTTTTGTTGGCACACCCCACCAAGGGAAGGGGGAAGGAGATGCACATAGACACTTGCACACCCACAAACAGTACACACATGCAGATGGAAGAAGGAGGAATGACAGAAGAGGGTCAAATGCAAAAGGAAGGTGTCTGGGGGTTGTTGTTTTTTTAACTAACCCTAGTTTATGTTTTTACGGGAGGAAAGGGCTCCAGAAGTCTGAACCTGCAGGCTTTCCCCTAAGCCAAATACCAGCTTGGTGCCTTCAGGCAAGGGCCTTGAGGGAAGAAGTCCCTGCTTGCCGGCTGGGAGACAGAGAGCAAACCGTTTCTCAAAGCTCTGCTTGGCGATATTTGAGTCAGCCTGCTGTAGGTAATTTGTAGCGCTTTGCTGCTGCTACAGGAGACAGAGGAGGTTGAGACTCATGGTACTGTACACCGGTTCTCAAAGCTCTGGTGATATCTGCTGGGCGATATTTGAATCAGTGACTTGTAGCTATTTCTTGTTGCCACAGGAGGCATTGAAGATCTGACTGAGATGGCGCTAGCAAGGGCTGCACACACAGGAAGAAGCATCGGCTTCCTAGTTTTTCCAATATTGTGATTTTTTAATACCACACACACGATATGTGATAAATTACAAAATCATTAAAAAAAACCTGTTGTCACAATTTGATCTAAAACCCAATGCCAATATCAGATGCTACCTCGATTTATAGCACAGCCCTAGTGTATGATGCTTCTGTGCAGACACAAGATGGGGATCATCTCTTTGAATGATCCCCTGTCTAAAATTCCTTGTAAAAAAACCCCTAAGAAAAGCAGCTCTTTCAAATGAGAGAGGATGGAGGCTAGCTCACTCCCTGACTGCTAGCTTTCTGCAGTGCAGGGATGGGAGGCATATAAAATGGCCACTCCCAACTGCAGCTTTAAGTGGTACAGTCTAGTCCACCAGTTCATTCTGCCGCAAATATCTACTAGGCCTGTCCAGGGGAAATCAAGTTGCTTTGGTGTAAAAGGGGGTACCAGCCATGTACCCATTGTTCCTCATCAGGGAGTAAATAAAACTTATTCTTGTTGTTGGATAGATGAAGTGGCTAGATTAGGAGCTTCAAGGCGTGAATGGGAGCTGGCAAGAGGACTGTGCCAGGTGTTAGGTACAGCATTATGCTTAGGGCAACGGGTGTGGTGACAAGCACAGGGGCTGATATGAGTGCCACTTGTTGGAACTTCTTAAAGCCTAACTATGGGTGACCTCTTAAGCCACCAGGGTCTGTTGGAGTGGGATTTTGTCACAGTCAGCTTTCATTGCTTTCACATCCCAGGGCAGTCTCCAATATGGATTCATTGCCAAAGCATATGGATCTCCATATGGCTTCCCTTTCTGCGTTTGTACCATTTTTAGTTAAGTTGATTTCCCGTCAGAGAACCTTCAGCAAGGAGGGGGAAAGCAGAGAAGGCAAAATAAACCCTGTAAGGAAAATAAGGTGGCAGTGTTACGCCTGTGACATTTTTATGTGATTTGCCTTTATTGCAATAATTACTGCACACAGAGAGGAAGTATTTAACAAGCATGGCATTTGATGCACAAGCTATTGCATTTCCTGGCATCCTGCGGCCGTTTGTTTCTTGGCAAAGCTGGAAATTTGTTTGGTTTTGAGTTAGGAACATAGAAAGCTGCCTTAAACTGTCCCTAGCTCAGTACTACCTGCACTGACTGGCAGTGCTCTCCAGGGTTCAGGCCTAGGCCTCTCCTAGCCCTACCTGGGAGTATTGGGGGTGAAACCTCGGGCTTCTGTGTCCAAAGCAAATGCCCTGCCACTCAGCTACAGTGTATGAGCTGAGTTACCTCAATTCAAGCGTCTTTCAGAGTAACAAAAGGCTAATGGTTTTAAGCACAATTTCCTCGGTTCAGTAGGAATTTCATTGCAACAAACTGTGGATGGTATTCAAATAAGTCATTCCCCAAATAGACCCACTGAAATAAATAGACTTAAATTACTTAGGTCAATTGATTTCAGTGGGTCCTCTCTGGGTATGTATGACCCTGTATGTTTTATTTTCCCTTCTTCAGAGTATTATTAGTCCCATGTGGCTTTTCTGGCAATATCTTCCCAGCATTTCTTTTTTTATGACGTTGTTTCCATTTAATCTTATTCATAATACTAGTTGTGTTTGCGGAATTTGCATAGATATGAACATATGAAGCTTCCTTATAGTGATTCAGGCCTTTGGGCTATAGATTGCTTAGCATCACCTACTCTGTCAGTGACTTTTGAGGGGGTCAGGTAGAGATCTCTCCTCATTAGCATCTATCTTATCCCTTGCACTGGAGATGGCAGGGATGAGGAAGCTGCCTTGTATACCAGGTCAGACCACTGGTCCATCTTGCTCAGTGCTGCCTCTCCAGCAACAGCTTTTTGGAGTTTCAGACAGGGGTCTTTCACTGCCCTACCTAGAGATGTTGGGGCAGGGATTTGAACATGGGACCTTTTTCATACAACACACATGTTTCATCACACCTACTGCTACTCTTTGTGGGATTTAAAGCCCAGGATCTGCTACCTGCTCCGCTACAGAGCTGTAGCCCTTCTGAATGTGCAGTTGCATAACACTTGCATGGGCCCCGATCTCACTTATAAGGAGATAACAGTATCATCATGCCAGCTCTCTTTGCTAAAAAAGTCAGATTAAGCATTGCTGCGACCGAAAAGTAAAACTTCTTTTAAAAATGTTTGAATTGTATAGCATTATCATTATTAGTTTGCAGTTACCAAAGATTTGACATGGAGTCATAGAATTGTAGAGTTGGAAGGGATTCCTTGCTATGCAGGAATCTCAGCTAAAGCATCCCTGACAGATGGCCATCCAACCTCTGCTTAAAAACCCCCAAGGAAGGAGAGTCCACCACCTCCCGAGGGAGTCCATTCCACTCTTGAACAGCTCTTACTGTCAAAAAATTCTTCCTGATGTTTAGTTAGAATCTCCTTTCTCGGCACTTGAATGCATTGGTTTGGGTCCTAGCCCCTGGAGCAGGAGAAAGCAAGCTTGCCCCATCTTCTGTGTGACAGCCCTTTAGATATTTGAAAAATCACTATCATATGTCATCTCAGTTTCCTTGCCCCTGTGTAAGGATACCCAAGAAGACATGATCACTTCCTCCCAAGGTTCCCAGTACTTCCGCTTGGTTGATCAGTTCCTCCCTGTTGGTTAGGACCAGGTGCAAGAGAGATGACCCCCTTGTTTGCTTCTTTCACCTTCTGAGGAATTTGTTGGAGCTTACATTCTTGGCAGAGTTTGCATTCCAACAGATATCAGGGTAGTTGAAGTATCCCATGACACCGATAACTCAGTGTGTTCTGGGGTTTACGACTGCTGTTCTTGCTCCTCTGGCCAAGAATTGGTGCCCGAGGTGAGGGCATGAAATTAGTTTTGCAGCTCAAGAGACACAGCATGGCTCCTGACAGTCTTGCTTTTTTGTGCAATGCTCCTCTGAGGATCTACAATGTTGTAAAGTGTATTCTAGGGTTTAATTCTAGGTAGTGAGGAAATACGTAATATGCAGACAGTATTCTGTAGACTTCTCAATAGCCAGCAGAAGCCATCTTCATACAAACCATTAAAAGAGGGATGTAGAGTATTAAACAAAAAGAACATATGCTGGGGTAATCCTTTTTCTAAAATGAGAGGTGGGAAAATCTTTATTCAGCACGCTGCTTTGTTTACATGTGTAAAACAGAGGGTAAAAAATCACACCATACCGCTTTTGCTAGTATCACAATTAGTTTCTCACTGTTAATTGTTACATATTTACACCATCTTAAATCTACTTTTTAGCCAAAAAGGAGCTGTTTAAACACAAGATCTGTAGTAAGACAGTGCTAAACCTCGGGCTTCTTATCTCTAAAAAACATGACATGGTAATGAAAAAGGGATGGGGAGACAGGTGACTCGCCAAAAAAGCTCAGGTGCCAGTTCTTAAAGCTACAGCTCTTATAAGGAAGGCTAGGTAAGAATGTGATAGCTCTTATTTCACCATTGGCTGATCTTATTAAAGAGACTGTGGTGGTCAACCTAACTGCAAAAAGGGCTTGCCTTTGATTTTAACCCTCTTGCTAAGTTGTTAGGAATGACAGTGATCCCTGGATCTGCTTGATAATGCATTATTCCCTAGGTCTGAATTTGCATTATCATTTCTTTTGCAAACGGAAGCAATTGGAAATAACACAGAATACTATGTTTTGTTTTAAGTTAAGAATACTTCAACCCACTTCTCCCCCCAAATGGTATACTTTAAATAATTCACCTTAATGCAAACAAAGCAGTTCTGCTGCACATTGATATACCCCTGATGTTTGATGGATTTTCATGTGTTTCTTCTTTCAGTGGTTCTGCTTTTAACACTTAATTGCTTCTAGATTGCCTTCAGAGAGGCTACAGCAGGAAGTTACCTTTGGGACCCTGTAACTTTGAATGATGCAATTCTGCTGATGTGAAAGGATGTGTTGAAGCTCTGTATTGATGGGCAGATGCAGGAGGGTGTTCTTCCTTCATCCGATTACAGGCCCTGACAGTGGGTGTCCTACAGGTATCTGGTTGGCCACTTTGAGAACGAGGTGCTGGACTGGAGAAGCCTTTAGGTTGATCCAACAGGGGTTGTTCATACTTGGTGTTCTAGCAGTTTAGCAGCCTCCATTTGAATTCCTTGACAGTGTCTGGACAGCAGTAAATGTCTGTTTCTGCTACCAAGCTTAATTGGTCAATGGGAAATGTACTAACAAAGCTCATTAGAGCTGCCTCTGGAGCCAAATTCTGTTCCAGGCACATTCTTATCACCCAGGAGGCAAGAAGAAGAAGAAGACCCACAAGAGATAGGGTCCTCATTACCTTGAGTGGTGGATAATTATCGATTGCATCCCGGCTAATTACACACATCATTTTACTTGTGTCTTCTTCACTTACTCTTGGACTAGGGTTTTATACCATGATTCTGGCTTAAATATAGGTGCTCTTCTGAAAGCACACTCATTCTATGAATCCTAGTAACAAAAGCTGAACAGGCTGAAATATGTTTCTGGCTGCTAAGTTAAGCAGAAGAGACAATCCTCTTGAGAATAGAAGTAACAAGGCGATTTGGGGTCTCATTATCCAAAAGGCACTTGCTTTACAATGAGAGGTTTCTCATAGCACAGCAGGATCCATATTAGATTATTGATGTCAAGGCAGCTTGGATTGGGGAAGAGTGCAGCCAAGGCCTGGAGTTTGAGGTTAAGGCTAATACGTGCTACATTTTGTCTGCTTCCGCTGTCATTCATTGTCAGTTTATATTTCTGGTCTATTTAATTCCAGGACTTTTTGCCTCGCCTTATTCTGATGTATTTTATTTATTTGCTATTTTGGCATGTAGCTTTTTTATTTGTTGTCTTTTTCCTACCAAAATTACATTCCAGGCGGCTAATCAACATCATGGAATCAACAAGTTTTAAAAATGCAATACCAATCGGAGGGAAGTAGGCAGTAGAGAAACTATAGTGGGTTCTGGAATTTCCAACTTAGAACTATGTTAAATAGCAAGGTGAATAAGCTTTGAGGCGTTGTGCATAATTTGGGTGAGACATGGCAATCTCTTGGGGAAATTAAGTAAAGGTGATCCAATCTGAGGTCAGAGAGTTTGACTGCTACAGAGTCTACAAGCATCTTCAGCCTTACTGAATTCTGCTATCCGGTTTTCTGCTTCTTCATTTCCCACAATGCCTCTAGGCCAGTTAGTGTTTCCCATTTGTGTCTATAAGGCAAGCATTTTAATGAGCACTAGATAGACTTCAAAGAATGACAAAGTTGTTTTATTTAACGAAGGCATCATAATGGACAATCTAAATTGCTCCTTTGGGGAAAAAAACGTGCATACAAACAAAAGTTGGAGCTCATAAGAGGAGAATGCAGACCAGTGCCAATATGTTTGTCTGCTGGTGCTGTTCTCCCCCCGCCCCCTTGCAGCTGCCCATAGTTAAATCATTTAAACACAGCAGCCTACCTGTACTTGTGAACAGATAGGTCCCTTAATGGATTGTTGCAGCTTTAATGAAAGCTGTTACTGCTGAATCACTAAACTTGCCTTTTTCCTGGAATGTTTGTTATTGGGACCTGACGGATCACCTCTCCAGTGCTTCCAGACGGCCTGGCTCTCTAATTCTTCTCCATAACGAGTTTTGTGCTGCATGATAAAATATTCATGTTCAAATAGGTTCTAAACTAATTATCTGCAGCCAGCAGTTGCCTCTGCAGTCATTTGCTCTTAGCTTGGCTCAACTTAATGGCTTGTATTTCAGTTTCAAAAAGGCCCTTTTGGCTGCTCCCTGTCGCTGATTATTATCCTAAATGAAATTTCCACGCACATCTAGAGCTAATTCTTCAGTTTCCAAAGGAGGCTTTCCTTCCTTGCACACTCTGGCACTTAGGAGGTGCCATGTGTGTGGTTTTTGCACAGTAGCTGTAAATACATACTGCTCTGAAACTGTTCAGGAGGTCACTTTTTGCATTCAGTGCTCTACATTTTAAATCACCACATTTCCAGAATTTTACACCAAAAGAATATCACTGGCATGGATATGAAATAGCTCTTACCTTTCCTTCCCCGCCCATGCTCTCTCCCTTTCTCACACGCACACACAGAAAATAACCTAATTTTGAAATTAAAGTTAAAGAAATTATCTTCAGTAATTTGATCTGGGTCAGAGGGCATTATTGAATTTAAAAAGCCATTAGAATAACTGCTGATAAAACTTTAAAAATAGAAGCTTAATTTTCTAGCATTGAAAAAAAAGTTTTAACATAACTCTTCTGTTGTTGTTCTTATCAGGTACAACTATTTACAGTGCAAGATTTGATGAATAAATATAGATGCTCACTCTGACTGAGTCTTTTGTTTATTATCAATGCTGTCCATCTATCTGAGATTTAAAGAATATGACCGCCACAATTGGTATGCAACATTTCTTTGTGGGGAGATGTAAAATATAATATGGTGAGAATGAGCTCAGGTTAAAAACAATAAAAAGCTGTTTGGGGGCTATGTGAGCCAGTGTATCGTAATGGTTAGGGTGTTGGACTGTGACCTGGGGAGACTAGGGTTCAAATCCTCACACATCCATGAAGCTCACTGGGTGACCTTGGGCCAGTCACTGCCTCTCAGCCTAACCTACCTCACAGGTGGTTGTGAGGATGAAATGGGGAGGAGGAGAACCATGAATGCCACCTTGAGATCCTTGGAAGATTAAATGTAATTAAAAAAATAGATTCAAAGCAAGAGGGAGAACAAAGAAGTAGCAGTAATGGATCCAAACTGCAGGAAAGAAGATTCCACCTAAACATTGGGAAGAACTTCCTGACAGTAAGAGCTGTTCGACAGTGAAATTTGCTGCCAAGGAGTGTGGTGGAGTCTCCTTCTTTGGAGGTCTTTAAGCAGAGGCTTGACAACCATATGTCAGGAGTGCTCTGATGGTGTTTCCTGCTTGGCAGGGGGTTGGACTCGATGGCCCTTGTGGTCTCTTCCAACTCTATGATTCTATGATTCAGTATTATCACATTGTGATAATAGAATAAATTATGCAGAAAGGGAGTTTCAGTGCAAAACAGGAAGAGAGGTGACAAGGAAGCACCTAGCTAAGGGTCCAGAGATGCTGCCTGGAGTCAGCACCAAGTTGTCCATCCAAGTGGCCTGTCTCTTTCCATTTCAGCTCCTGGGCTTCAAGCTAATCCCACCTTTCTGCCCCTGTAGAGACCTCAGAGCTACCCTCCTCTGGCAAGCAGATTAAGAGCCTGGAGTTTATCTGTCACACTCTTAATTCAGATCTTGGGCACTTCTGTCCAAGACAGGTGCAGGGATCTGAAAGATTTTTTTTTTATGCTTTGGCGTTTTAGTTGGGACCAGCATTAGTGTTGTCGGAAAAGTCTTTCTGATTTCTCCCCAGCCCACGAAGTGGAGCTGCTCTTTCATCTCCCTTGCACTTAATACGAGCTTTTAACTTTCATTTCCCAAGTCATCACATTTTTGTTGCTTTGCTAGCCCCCTGTGGCCAAAGCAAATGCCTCCCTAATTAATTTTAATAATAGAGAGGCTCATTAGCGACATGTGCCGGTCTGCTGGGAGAAGCCATGATTGAGATTGATACTGGGAAAGTGAGCAAAATGGTTCTCAGTGTTTCACTGGGGCTTTCCCCAGAAAATAAGGGCACGGAGGATCAGAAGCTGTTGAGCTGGTGTGGGAAGAAGTGGGTGCTATAGACAAGCCACGAAGGGGTTAATAGATTATTTTTTGTATCGAGCTAATCAGAGAGGGGAAACTACTCACAATTAGATGGGCGCTGTTGTGTGTGTGTGTGTGTGTGCATCCAGTCTTCTGAAGCTTGCTTTATGAAACTCGTGCATTGGGGCAGACTTTGGTCATCTTTCATAATATGGCACCCTTTGTGATGCTGAAATTTTGCACCCCCAAATGGATCTTCACAGTTATGTATTTTCTCAGTGTTGCGTCCCCTTGGCAGAACCGCCCACACCTCACTAAATGTGTTGCATGCATCCAAGGCGGTGGGAGAGGACAACTAATTTATTTATTTATTATTACTGCTTTTTTTACCTTTTGAAATTTTGTGCCCCTAAGAATTTTGGCCCGGGGCAACTGCCCCCATGGCCCCTCCATGTTACTCCATGCTACTGCCACACACATAAGTACTCTTGCAACCACATTTTGCACTAGTTGAAATTTTGCACTACTTGGCCTAGTGTAATAGATCAATTAGTGTGAATGGACAGAGACTTGCCCATAATTTCCAACTAATTGCCACATACTGTGGAAAAGGGATGTGTTTAGTAACTCAAACCCCAGGTTCACTATTGCTGTACCGTTGGTACTGTCTTGCTCAGATAAAGCAAGAGGCTTCAAAACCACTTCACCACGTCAGTAAGATGTTGCTTGTGTGCATACATCCCAGACAGAGTTTCATAATCTGCAAATGCACAACTGCCTTGTGTGCCTCCTTTGAGGAAATCATGTTCCATAGAGCAGATGCCTCGTTGGCAGGAAATGTTGAGTGGGTTTGCACTATCAAGATCAAGGAAAATATATTTATGAGATGTAGTTTCTAGCATCCGTTTGCGGAGTGAAATGGTTAGAGTATTGGGATAGGACTGTAGAGGAGAGCCCTGGGTTCTATTTACCATATTGCTTGCTGGGTGACCTTGGGCCAGCTAGTCTCTCTTCCATGTGTTATTATGAGAATAAAACAGGATGGAATGGAGAACTGTGTATGCTTGAGCTTCTGAAAAGGACTGAAAAAAATGCAATGCAATGCAATGTAACGTTTCCTGTGTTCCACTTGGGTAAGGAGGTGATCCATGCATTTCTAACTACTGACATTTTCAAGAAATATAAAATTATAAGCTCTCATTAATGCTGGGCTTGCTCATTCATCAAAGCTGTTCTTATACCCCATGCTGGCTCCTCTCCCCCTCTTTCTCCCTCCCCCATTATAATTGTCCCTCGCTCCTTGGACCTAGTGACTTCCAAGACTGCTGACACCTCTGGAGCGACTATTTGGAGAAGATGTCTTTAACTCTTTAGCAGTCTAAACACGAGCTTGAGTTTTTCAGAGTGAAGAAACAAATTAGCCGGCCAATTCAAGAGCTGTTGGTTTTCTGTGAAATCAAACCTTGCTCTAAGGATCCTGCCGGTGACTCGTCAAAATGACAAGCAGTGAATATTTTTGCAGAGTGTGGCAGCTCCTTCTCCTACTGTAGCGTGGCTGCTGCATGACTCTGCAGTCCCGGCTAAATGCACCCCACCATTATGTCCGAAAGAAATGTTCCGTGTTTGACGGGCTCACTCATGATTTGCAGTACTTCCTCGGTGACATGCATGGGCTGCAAGGCAACGTCCTGCAGCAGTGAGCTCTTATTTGATGCAGTTAATGCTAATACTCTTCTGATGCCTTTTCATTTGAGCAATGAAGGCCCTGTATGGAATGCTCATGATGCAGAACGACAACTGTGAGCAAGGGCTTTAATGAAAAGAACCTTGTTTTCCAAGGCACCTTCAAAGGAGCTTTTAATGTCACTGTTCCAGCATCTCCCTCTCTGGGTCAGGCTGTGATCATGCACACTGAGGGGAAGACTCTTTCTTTCAGTAATACATTTTTCTTCACGAGCTCAGAAAAGGTTGCAGGAAATCCAGGAAACCTTCAGAGTTGATAGATGGGGCCACTAAATTGCTGAAGTCCCTCCAACAGGCAGGCATTTGGTTACTATAGAAAGCCGAATGATACAGTGGTGCCTCGCAAGATGAAATTAATTCGTTCTGCGAGTTTCTTCGTCTTGCGGATTTTTCGTCTTGCGAAGCACGGCTATTAACGGCTTAGCGGCTATTAATGGCTTAGCAGCTTTAAGAAAAAGGAAACAAACTCGCAAGAACTCGCAAGACGTTTTCGTCTTGCGAAGCAAGCCCATAGGGAAATTCGTCTTGCGGAACGACTCAAAAAACGGAAAACTCTTTCGTCTTGCGAGTTTTTCGTCTTGCGAGGCATTCGTCTTGCGAGCTACCACTGTACTAACAAACTGGGAATGCTGCCTCCCATTTCTTTTAAACATTCCAGCCCCAAAAGACTTCCACAGTAGCTTACCTATCAATAAAAACACACTGGTCCCTGCCCTCAGGCTTACAATCTAAAAGATGCAGCATCGAAGGAAAAGGGGATTGGGAGGGTAGAGAAAAATAATCAACTCGTGCACCAGTTAAGTTAACCAGGATTCCTATTTAACCAGGAATTGAAGCCACAGTTTAATGGAAACCCTGATTAGCATCAACTATGGTGGATGTCAGTGCTGCCACTTATCATGAAAGAACAGTTTATGTGTCTCTACTGACTCTCGTCCTTCTTTTGCACCACCCAAAGTTTCTGGGCTGGCGAAGGGAATTATTTACTCAAGGTCTGGAGGCTGCGTCAGTTTGGTGGAACAGGGAGCAGAGACCAGTTTGGAAAAGCAAACCTGCTCAGTGCCATAGGGAGAGGGGATGAAGGAAGAACTGGAACCTTTAGTCTGCAGCTGCCAAATTTGATGGGCCTTTACCTAGTAATTAGTAGCAAAGTAAGCATAAATCCATGTTTCTGCTTACTTGAGATGGTTTGTTGGTTTAAACTTGGCCTTATGTTTCTCTATCCTGCACAGTAGGAACGCTGGCCGACATCTTCTGTCAGTAGTTTCTCTCCCTGCCCACCCCTCCTTTTTGTAGTTTTTAAAATATAGAAGTCAAAGAACCTACATCCTTTTGCCACCCTCATGACAAAATGACAGACACCTCCTGGGACCGAAGACTGTTTGGGATGACAGTCGCCTGGTAAATTCTCCTCGTTCACCTGCTCAGGTGGACTGATCCCTACTCCCAGAAGACAGATCTGCTTTTATATTCTTTGGCCTGATGCCTCTTGGCAGCCAGACAGGCTGTGGTTGATGGCTTACGTCTGAAAAGGGCTTCGATAATTGCTCGTTCTGTTCGGCGACTTTGTCAGTGACAGATGGTCACACTGAATGTTTAAAATGTTCGGGACCTCTGGATGCTCCTTATGCTTCCGAGTGCCAAGCCTTGCCAACATTTTTAACTGTTTGGTGGAGGGGGAGAGAGCTCTATTTTGCTGTTTCTTCTCCTTAAGCCTCTTGACATGCTTCATTTGGAACTTTTCTTTCTGCAGTTAATTTTCTTTCCTTGGCCGCCCTGCCAATCCCCCTCCTTAAAGAAAGTATCAATATGTTAGTGCAAACTGGGATGGAGCAAGTGCCAGCTGCTCTTGTAGATGTGTCAAAGGAATTGGTGGTTTTCCCCCCCTCGTCTTCCTGGTAACTGTACAAATGGCCCAGAGTGAGAAATAGCAGGGCAGGAGGGAGAAGAGCCTACATTTTAGCATCATAATTTTAAAAACCATTTAATATTTGGGGTTATTAGAAAATGCATAGTACTGTCTATGCCTACGATTTTGTCCTCTTCCTCCCAAACCCAGAGCATGCTGTGCCCTGACACACGAAATTAATGGACAATTTTGGAAATATATTGGGACATCAGATTCACCGGAATAAAATGGAATCCATGCCAATCAGACTAGCCCCAAGTGCCACACAAGTAGCTCACTATTCTTTTTCCTGGAAAGCAGATAAATTGTGTACCTAAGTGCCTCTATCCCCAGACAAAGTTAATTAAAACAGGCAAACTTAATTTAGAAAGTTGGCCTGCTTTATGGATTTAGACCAGATCAAACGGGCAGGTACATTAATCATAGAATCATAGAGTTGGAAGGGACTCTGAGGATCATCTAGTCCAACCCCCTGCAATGCAGGGATATGTAGCTGCCCTATACAGGGATCAAACCTGTAACCTTGAGGTTATCAGCACCATGCTCTAACCAACTGAGCTATCATATGAGTTTCATCAGTTATCCTCAGAATAAGCAATAGTTTGGTTCTATGCAAATCCTGCTCCTTGGGCTCAATTGTACCACCATCTCCTGTCCTCCTCTAATATACACCATAGGAAGAGAAACCTCAATTTATTGGTTTAAACTAACCATGGTTTATCATCACTTTCAAATCAGGAACTTCGGTTAATTTAAACTGGTTTATTGAAACAACTCTGGATCAGAAATTGTGGTTTGGTCTTGAATTTTGCAAATACAGCATAGTTTACACCAGCCACAGATTGTTCTTACTGGACATAACTGGAAGTGTGTGTTTCTGATTTCTTCCTTGTGACAGTGCCAGAAAGGGGGGGCAGCATCTGAGCCCAAGGCTCATCTAGGTACATTCCATAGCTTAGCACTATGTTCAAACTGAGTTTAGAGAAGTAGTTACCTGCCACTGTCCCGCAACAGTTTTTTAAGATGGATCAAACAAACGTTCTGAAAATAAGCATGGAGCATAACTGAAGTCATGGATAGGGAATTCTAAACTTTTTTTAACACTGAATTTATATATCCCCCTATACCCGGAGGTCTAGGGGGGTTCAGAGAATAAAATCAAAATATAAAACCACAAAATAAAAAAAACAACCAAATAAACCCCCTCAAAAATCCCACACATATTTTAAACTTCCCTGAGGAGGGCATTCCAAAGATGGGTAGCCACTGCAGAAAAGGCCCATTCTCTTGTTGCCATCCTCCGGACCTCTCGAGGAGGAGGCACACGAAGAAGGGCCTCAGAAGATGATCTCAGGGTCCAGGTAGGTTCATATGGAAAGAGGTGATCCTTGAGATATTACAGTCCTGAGCCGCTTAAGGCTTTATAGGTCAAAACCAGCACTTTGAATCTGGTCCGGAACCTAATTGGTAGCCAGTGCAGTTGGACCAGGATTGGTGTAACATGCTCAAACCGTCTTGCTCTGGTGAGCAACCTGGCCACTAAATTCTGCACTAGCTGAAGTTTCCAAACTGTCTTCAGAGGCAGCTGTACATATAACGCATTGCAGTAGAAGAGAGAAGGTTTAGAGCAAAGTGTTGTCATGTGTCCAGAATTTTCTGGACATGTCTGGAATACTGCAGTTGGAAGCTCAGCAACTCAACAACTTTGCCCCCAAAGTGGCTGCCACAGAGGTGTGGCATAATGGCTGCCACACCTCCGAAAGCAGAAAAAGAGACATGACTATAATAATATAATAATTTATTATTTATACCCCGCCCATCTGGCTGGGTTTCCCCAGCCACTCTGGGCGGCTTCCAACAAAATATTAAAATACAGTGGTCTGTTAAACATTAAAAGCTTCCCTAAACAGGGCTGCCTTCAGATGTCTTCTAAAAGTCTGGTAGTTGTTCTTCTCTTTGACATCTGGTGGGAGGGTGTTCCACAGGGCGGGTGCCACTACCGAGAAGGCGCTCTGCCTGGTTTCCTGTAACTTGGCTTCTCACAGTGAGGGAACCGCCAGAAGGGCCTCAGCGCTGGACCTCAGTGTCTGGGCAGAACGATGGGGGTGGAGACTCTCCTTCAGGTATATAATAGTGCAGGCATCTCCCCCTATTGGCCACCCCATCTTTGGAGTGGAAATGCACCAACAGCATCCATTGCTGCACTTGTTCACCAAGAAAAACTTTTTACATTTCACCTCTGTTCAGAAAAAAGGGCGGCTGAGTGTCTAATCCTGGCATTCGGTGAATTGTTGGCATGTCTGCAGGTGTGTGGTCAGTGGAAGATATGCTGAGCCATTGGAAACAGAGACTGAACAGGAAGAGCAAGCAGCTCTTGTGTATTGTGGGTTTTTGAGTGGGTATTTACTGATACCTTGTAAAAGTATTATAGATGATACTGGTGAACATCCCCTGAGCCAAAATAAGCAGATGTCATAATCTAAATACTATCTGTCATTGAAAGGGCTCTTTGACAGAAGCATTGTCCTATATTTATTTAAAGCTAATTAATGCTTTATTTTATGATTCTGTGTAAGACGGCTTGACAGTTGTAATAAACTATTGTGGTCTTTGGTCATTCAAACTGAAAAGACCTGGTTGTGCTCCAGTTTCACCATTGAAAGTTTATGTGTGGAATAATTTATCAGGTATTTGATGTTCTTGTGAAATGTATTCATGGCCGCCGTTTGCCTCCAGTGCTGCATGAAGCTGTTGTTGTCACAGGAATCAGAAGGGTAACAATTTTATTTTTTATTTCTTCAAATAAAAATGGAAAAGCCTTTCTTGACATGGCTTCCTTTTGAGTGTGATAGTAATGACTCGTTCTTGGAGATGCAGGTAGAAGAAAATGCAATAATGAACTTATTCATTCTACCATGCAAGGCATGGAAGGGTTTCCTAATATTTAGTTACCGCTACAAATCAAAGTAATATAGAATTTAAGAAGTTGGCACTTCGATTCATCACACCAAGCAATCCATTTTTGCTTTTGCTGAAGCCTTCTTGGGGCCTGAAAATGATGAAAACTTTAATAACTTTTTGCCTGCGCACATTCTCCCCGGGGGCTTGTGGTAAATATCAGGTACCAAGATACTGTTGAAATTAACTTGAAAACATAAAAATGTGAGCCGTCCCTCCTCCCCATTCCTGCCATCCTCAATGTCAAGGAAAACGTATGACTTTATGACACTCTTCATAATAGCTCTGCCCCCAACTCAGAAAATGCTGGCTGCCTTGAAGAGCTCTTGTTAATCTGAAAATAAACCGGCAGGATTACATAAATAATGAAAGAGCTAAAAATGCTGTAGTTTTGTAATGTAGATGAAGGCAAGGTGTCATGTCAGGATCACATTTGCATACTAGAATGATTTAGTTATCATGCCGTCTACTCTAAAGAAGCCAAAATGGTTATGAATATTCATGGGTTTCAATTAAAATATTAATGACACACCAGTACTTTTGTGGACTCTGAGCATCCATAAATAGTTTGGATTGTGTGGAGAATGGAAGGATCAGGTGGAAAACGAAGGAACAGAATGATGCACCTACAGATGGGATGATGATTTGCATTTGTTCCAGAGTCAAAAGATGGGCAGTTATTTATTTGCCCATCAGTATGTAGCAGTTAAACCCTTGCAAATATTGCCCATTCAAATACACAGTTGGGGTGATGATTTATCAGAGACAGGAGATATACCTGTCTTGAAGTTTGCTGTTCCATTTCAAATCTGCTTTGAAGACATAGGGGGGCTCCCTCCATCTGTGCAAAAATGTGCCTTCTTGCATGTATCATACAATTCTGATAGTCTCTCTAGCTCTGGCAATGCTACTACAATGCTAATACTTCTCAGCAGCCAAGTTGCCTTGGCTTCCATTATCCCTGCTTTAGTTTTCTCAAAGTCAAACAGCATGTGCTACATGCTAGATTCCTTGATATCCTTCTGACATTTTTGAGATACATTGATTCTAGGTGCCTAAAAGTGTCTAGCATTTCAAACGCACAGCTCCTGGAGTTGTCTGTGGAAGAACAAGCAGGAAGAATGTCAGGGCTGATAAGCAGTAGGTTGGATGAGAAATGACTGAAGCAATGTTGATTTTGCAGAGAATAAGAGGCATGACTGAAGCATAACCTGTGCTTCATTTTCTACACTGTTAAGACCGTGTTCATGGAAGACAATCTTACTCGACTATGAGTAATCGCAACAGAAGAAGAAGACCTAAAGGCTATAGTTCTCCTTCCTCCATAGCAGACAAACTTTTGAGACCTGGACACATGTCTCTGTGCTCCGATAGAGCCCTCCTGAAGCTCTTTCACCCCTGTTCAGCTAATGCTCATGCTTGTGTTCTGTAGGTTCTTTATTCCTTTGTTGGTAGAATATTTCCTGCAATTTCTTCCAAATGAATTGTTGCATTTCTGCCAACGGAGCGATCAATTGGAGACCCACCTTGCAAATAATCATGTTTGGGGAGTGTGTCAAGCTGAAAAGGGCTCACCAAGTACAGTACAGTGGTACCTCGGGTTAAGTACTTAATTCGTTCTGGAGGTCCGTTCTTAACCTGAAACTGTTCTTAACCTGAAGCACCACTTTAGCTAATGGGGCCTCCCGCTGCCGGAGCACGATTTCTGTTCTCATCCTGAAGCAAAGTTCTTAACCTGAGGTAATATTTCTGGGTTAGCGGAGTATGTAACCTGAAGCGTATGTAACCCGAGGTACCACTGTATATCGTTCCAAATTGCCAAGCGAGGGAGGTTTTGCTCTGTGCTCTCTGATTTTGGGTGGGCGAATGTTGACCAGCAAGTACTGTCACACTATTCAGCATGTTTTTCCTTGGGCACCTGAGCTCATTACCTTGTGCTTTGCTGGACGGCACGTGGAGGCAAAGGAGGAATCATCCTTTGCAGTGTGCTGCACAGCACAGTGGAAGAAGCATCTCATTTGACAGGGTCAAGGGCTTGAATTGTGGCTGTAGGGGAGCATGTACCAAGCCTTCCTTCTGCATTCCAGTCAGTTGCTCTGCTCTAATGAAAAACCTTGCTGCATTTGGCTTGTCTTTTCTTCTTGCAAGCTTAGCTCAGCTTTGCCTGTCTTCCATGTATTACCTTTCCACTTGTGTTACCTTGATCTGTAGTATTCCTTCAAATTGATCCCCAGCTCTGTATTCACCCTCTCTTTGGACCACTCTTTTAGCACCATTTCTTCTTTGAACCACTCTTTTAGCACCATTTCTTATGATGATGATAATCAGACTCATCCATAGATCATGCTTAATATGAGCAGAAATAGCTGGCTACCCTGGTCTAGTCCTGCCTGTTCTGACTGGCAAAATCTTTCAAAGTTTCAGGAAGAAGTCTTTCTCAGCCATGCTGTGACCCCCCTTGTATACCATTGAATCTTAGTCCTTCCACTAGAGCACATGATTTGCATGCAAAAAGATCCCATGTTCAATCACTGGCGCTTCTAGGTAGGTAGGGAAAAAATAGGTTTGGAACTGTGAAGGTCCCACTGCCAATCATTGTAGACAATACTGAGCTAAATGAGTCTATGACCCAACTTTGATATACGCCAGTTCTTATACTCTGGTGGGAGGTTCAGTGTATGTGCTTCTATGATTGTCCTGTGACTTCTCCAGGAGGTACCACACTTCATGATGAGCCCTTCTTGCTACCCAGAGGATCTATCCCATTCCTTTCCGCAAATCTTCATGAAACGAATAAGTTCATTTAAAGCTCATTGTCCATTGACCAAGATCTCCTTGTGCAGACTGCTCAGATTCCTGGTGAATGAAAGATACAGGAAACGTCCAACCTGAAATCAAATCATCTGGGAGAAAGGCCCTACTTGTGATCCCTATCAGGAGAAATAATACAAAGAACATGGACCATGGCATTCTTCAGGAGACCACACTTAGGGTAGCACTTGGTATGGAAATCCATCCTAAGAAAAATCAAACAATCCTTTGCTTTACCTGTATTCAGAAAACATGTAAATGCTTTTTTTTTTAATCCAGGCTTCTGGCCAATAGTTTTAAGACCTTTTTATATTGCTGGTTGTAACTGCTGGTTTTGAACATTGTTTTGAATTGTTTTACATAATTTCACGATTATCATCTGCCCTGGACTCCCCTTAGGGACAAATGGAGAGTTATAAATTAGAAAGAATAAATAATGAAATTAAACAAATAAAATTACCCTAGGCGCAGCACTTTTTTGGCTCAGAAAATCTTAAGAGCCGAGATATCAGTAGCCTGAAACCCCAAAGAACTTGTGTACCTCTGTTGTAGTGGATCTCTTTATTGGGACTAGCCAGCAGATATTTCCCTTGACTGTGCCAATTTACAGGAAAGAAATAAAAATATTCGTGAAGGCAGAATGGAAACTGAGCAGCAGATGGTCCAGCAAATGTCAATGAGGCATACAGATTGAAATTTTTAAGAGAAAAGGTCAACTTGCTAAGAGAAAGACGAATAGGAGTCTAACACAGAAGAAGGGGCACAAAAGTCAAACCATTATTTTCTATCTTTCGTAGCAATTTCCAAGGAAGAAATAGGTGCTATTGGCTTGCATGAAAACGGACGGGAATCTTTCCCAAATTAAACCGCACAGTGAATAATGTAGCAGCTCTTACAAATTCATTGCCCTGACATAAACCAAAAAAGGTTGTCTATCTTAAATGAGCCAGAGTGTTGTCCTTTTCCCTTACTGGCTAGTAGTAGCCCTACGGTAGTCTTGCATTACTTTCTGTGGTCACAATAACCTTTTCTGCCTTTCAACCTGATGCTAAATTGTCAGCTATGTTTTAATGAATACAGTTCTGTTGGTACCAAATGAAGCCTATCTTGAAATTTTAGAACCCAGGAAAGGCTACCCAGTGTTTATAGTCAAAAATGGCAGGCTTGGGGGATCAACTCAGTCTATTTACCAGAGGTAGCAAGCCCCCTCCCAGGCAGGTATCTCACCCCCCAGACCCCCATTGCTGGCTCCCTATGGTTACTTGAAAAGACCCTCTCCTTCCATTTTGGGGCAGAGTTTTAGGAAAGAGCTAATGGGGCAGAGGTTTTTGTGAATGTGAGCCACAACCCAGAGGGACACTGCTTTCTCTCCGCTGCTCCCCAGAATGCTTCCTTGCTGAAATCCTCAGATACCATTGAGTCTTCCCCAGGAAGCTTATTCAGTTCTACAGACCTTGCTTCTTCATCACACCAGTACCAGAGGCAGTAGAAGGCCTACTAGCCCTGCCAGAGCACTGCCCTTTCAACTGCATGCTGATCTCCTTCAGGGAAGTCAGGATGAAAACATGAACCTCCAATCCGGGGTATTTTACCCTGGGGGTGGGAGCAGCATGTGTGGGTTATGCCACAGTACGGCAGTGAGCTGTGTCTGCCCTTACAGCTATCTGCCAGGCCAGAAAAAGCGAGAGAGTGCAAATGAATGCATGCCTTTATGCAAATATAAAGGGGAACACTGATATACCACTGACATATACATTTATAATTAAATAACTTGTAGCACTGGGTGGGTGGCTGTATAAAACCAGCCTTAAAGGGACATATCCAGGAGCTGTCAAGCGAAACCTGCGGGAAGACATTATTGTATTTATTTTGAACTTAAAAAAAAAAAAGGCAACACAACAGTTTGATTAGTTTGAGCAGTTTCCCCCGAGGGCTGAATGTGGAATGAAACTTCATTATAAAATATAGTGCCTGGACTTCAGCTTGAATCAGGGTTGCCATTTTTCCCTCTCAGTCCTTCGGGGAATTGACATTTCTTCACACACAAATCTCCCCTGACCAAACTCCTCTTCCAATCTTTGGCTAGCTTATTATCCCTAAACAAAATGGTAAAATTTACTTCCTTGGAGTCAGAAATGGCCCAAGCTAGCTTAAATTGACTTAGTAGGCAGAAAGGAAAGGCAGATCATTATGGAACAGTGGCACCTCAGGATACAATTAGTTCTAGAAAGATGATCCTGTAATCAGTTTAAGCTGATATTTCCTCAAAATAGTTGTGTTTTGAAGACTAAGTGGTGGGGGAGGAGTAGCAGGTTCTTGGGTATTTGCCGAAAATTAAAAATGTGTATCACAACTATATACCACGTCCATTCTGATAATGAGTACATATTTTTTTCCTGATTTTTGTAGCCTCTAGCTTTCAGAATAAGGATCTCAAAAATCAGAGGTTCTAATCAGGTTGTGAGATTTATGAAGAAGAGTTGTTTGGCTGGCATCCTGGTCCTTTTACATTTTGGGCCTCTGTTGAATCTACTACCATCAGCTCTCCAATCTAGTGTTCTTGGCTATTTTGAACCAGCATTCCAGTGTTACTCGATTGCCTGTTGGCCTCTGTTCTGCAGCCCTGTGGCTTGGGACTGCATTATTGTCCCACCATGACTGCCTGTACTACTGCCTTTACATTTGTTTAGTTTCAACATTGTTTATTGAAAAGAATGGGAAAAGCCTCATAGGAATGTATGTCTTGCAAATACAACAACCAGCACAGAAAGCATATGGCGAAATGCTAGGAAAAGAATTGTGTGTTAATAATAAATTTTATTTATACCCCGCCCTCCCCGGCCAAGGCTGGGCTCAGGGCGGCTAACATCAAAAATATAATACATTAAAAACACAAAATCCGGACTTGAAGTTGTACTATGAAGCTGCAGCCTTCTGCTGGTTGAAAGATTGGTTTCTGTTGGAAAACACTGATGTCCTAGATCTGGAAGGCTTTGACAATGCTTTTGGTTGGCATGCATACTTATGGTATGACAAGGTTAAAGTTCATAAATTGTTCAAAAAACACATTGTCAGAAAAGCAATCTTTGCAGTCTGGACGAAATACAAAGACTTATTAGAGGGCAAAACACCGAGGTGGCTATCACCGGTGGAGGCCAAGGCTCGAAAAAGACCCAATATGGAGGCCTACTGGCCGAAATATTGGGAATTAATTGAAAAAATTGGAGACAACTGGAAGTTGCAGAGCCAGGATAAACTAAAAAATAAGGTGCGAGATTGGCTACATTATGCTCAAATTCAAGAGGTTTTTAAAATGGATAAAAAAGTTGGTTTCCAGGTGGAAAAATCGAAACTAGAGACAGAATTGTTAGAACCAAAGACCAAGGTTTTATCGAGAATGTATAACTTGCTGCTTATGTGGAATACACAGGATGAGATAGTTAAATCTGCCATGATAAAATGGGCACAGGATGTTGGACACAATATTATGTTTGAAGACTGGGAAAGGTTATGGAACACCGGAATGAAATTCACGGCATGTAGTGCCCTGAAGGAAAACATTATGAAAATGATATACCGGTGGTACATGACCCCAGTCAAGCTAGCTAAGATATATCACCTGTCTGACAACAAATGTTGGAAGTGTAAGGAGGCAGAGGGGACCTTCTTTCATCTCTGGTGGACCTGCCCAAAAGTGAGGGCCTTCTGGGAAATGATTTATAACGAATTGAAAAAGGTATTTAGGTATACCTTTCCCAAGAAACCAGAGGCCTTCCTGCTGGGTATGGTGGACCAGAAAATGTCAAAGAAGGACAGAACTTTGTTTATGTATGCTAGCACAGCAGCAAGAATACTCATCGCAAAGAGTTGGAAGACACAAGATTTGCCCACGCTGGAGGAATGGCAGACGCAGTTGATGGACTACATGGAGATAGCGGAACTGACCGGCAGAATCCGAGATTTGGACGAAGAAGCAGTTGAGGTGGACTGGAAAAAATTTAAAGACTATTTGCAAAAATATTACAAGCTGTATGAATCCTAAGATAGTGCATGATTAGGAAATGTGATGCTTTAGCAAATATGATTAAGTAAATGGTAAAATAAGTGACAAAAATGAAAAGGAGACAATCTGAATTGAATATGTTATGTTTATTCTAAAGGTATTAAAACTGAGATACAATACACGGAATTAGGATACATAACAAATTGAAAGTTACAATAAGGTATGAAATAAGGTAACAAATTGCTGACATTGTTAACTTAAAGAACGCAGATCCGGAAGGTGTGGGGAAGTCCAAACAGGGATTTACTTTCTGTTTTTTTTTCCTTGTTATTTGTTTTGTTTGTTAAAAAGAAAAAATGTTTCTTGTATCTATTTTATTTGTGTGGAATGTACAAAATTATGGAAAGAAACGCAATAAAAATCTATTAAAAAAAATAAAATAAAAACACAAAATCAAACGATTGATTAAAACACAGCTCAAAATCACAGTAAAATCAAAATAAAATTAAGTGGCCAACCCACGAATCACAGCTATAAGGGTAGGAATATTAAATGTTCGCCAGGCCCAGTCACCCGTGCTGGTCCCATATGGGCCGATAGAAAGGGCCAAGGAGGCCACTTACATACAGGGTTTTGGGGAAAGAAGGGGAAAGAAGTGCTGTGGGGAATCCTGGTAGTTCTGCACACCCTAAAAGCCATGTCTTTGTAACACATATCCTGGGTGTGTGACAGAGCTTGGTGACTTGAATAATGCTTTAGTTTTACATCATTGTTAGCATTAGCTAGATGCTTTTGCACTTGTTAACTAACCCTGCTTAATGTCAGTGTAAGTGTACCGATGAACCAAGATTAAAGCCAGAGGAGTTGAGAAGCATTAGTGCTGGAGAGGGAGGCAGAAGAGAGAAGCATCATGTGAGCCATTTGTTTCTGATCCTTGAACCATATTTAAGAGATGGGCAGTGTTTCACTGACTATAGACCTATTTTACTAGGCACCCATTCAGTCTAGGCTGAATATCTCTGGAGACTGAATATATGACCAAAATATAATTCTGTAAATCAGATTTCAACCAGACCTCAAAAGATTTAGGCATTCATGGCAGCGAGCCCATTTACTGGGAAGTGGGAGTCTTGCTAGTGGAGAGACACTTGCAGTTTCAAGCACCGTGATGAATGCACAGATACACAGCCACAGAACCAAGCCAGTTGCCGTTGGACACTTGTCTGTTAAGGCTTTCAGATTGTGCAAAACCAGTTCTTTGCAGCTCAGAGAGAAACTCTGCCACCTTTTGTGAAGCAGAGGTTCTGTTTCCATGTTCCATTCTCTCTCTCTCTTTCTTGCTGCTTGTCATTCAGCACAAGAATAAGCAAGGAAATGATTACTTCCTGCTCCAGCTGACATTGAATTCTCTGCCCTTCTCCTTGAAATATCACAAGGGGAGAAAAATAGCAGAAGAAGGGGGAAATTAAATCATCGTTCCTTTCTGGAAGATGCTGGTTATATACGAGCTGTGTTCTCAGTGTAGGAGCAGCCTTGTGTTGCTTTTGGTATAGATCACCCAGAAATATATGGAAAAGTAAACTTTTCCTCCTTTCCCCAAGAGTCTACTAAATTAGGGTTCAGCATGTTTTTGACACAGTGACTTTTATGAAATTGGTTTTTATTAAAGTCTGCAGGTTGCTGTGGTTGCCTGCCATGGCTTTGATTAAGCATGGTATTAGGATCATATCCTGGGCTAACAGTATTTCCAAATCCCTGACTGTGTTTTCAAAGAATTGTGATTAAAGTTCTGGCTGCTTTCCCACAATTGCTAATATCTGTTGAGGGGTTGAGTTACCATCTTGGTTATTGGTGCTCAGGTTTCTCCTACATATGGGCCCCTCTGTGTTTTCTCACCAATATCAGTCAGCATCGTCTTTAGGGGAGCTACTTCTGCATTGAAATGCAAGGATTAAAGCTGTAACCAAATTAACACCAGGGTCTTGAGGTTTCCTAATGCGGCTGGGGACTCAGCGTGTTGGATGCTTTCGAATGCCTAATGCACGTTTGATTGAATCTTGGGCAAAACAAAGCAATGAAATGAGGAGGTGGGGAAAAGCCCATCTGAAAAAGATTATGGATGAACAGGTTGAGTAATGCCATCTGACAGCTCGAATTCTGAACAATCTGATCATTTCTGCTGCAGATGGGAGTTGTAGCTTTGTACTTTGTGCTTTGCTGGCATAGACAATCCATTTAGGGTTCCCTCTGGGAAAAGCCCATATTATTACCCAGATTCTGTGTACACATTATTTGATAATGAATTAATTCAGACTCCTTTGTGTTCATTGAAGTAATGGCAATCCCCCCCCCATGCAGATTGATAAAGATATCACAGCTCAGAATAGCCAAGTAGGATTTTCTCTTGTTTGAGCTTTGATGTAGCAGATTTCAAGCAAGACTGGCAATGGTTTCTTAGCTTGATGAGGACCCAGCAAGTTTACCAGTATCAGGAGCAATTTGTTAAACCGGCCCCTGGAGGGTTTGTTAGTCACAGCAACGCTGGAGCTGGCAAAGCTCCTTAATCCTTAGGTATTTGTTGTACCAATATCTTCGATGCCATATTTAATCTGTCTACGAGTGTTTATATATGGGGACACACTATGTATGGGTTTTATTGGCCCTATGTGCGCAATTAAGAGTAAATGATAATAGATTTGTTGATTTAAGGTCACTATTCCGAAACAACACCTTTCTACACCAGCATGAAATTTCAAGTTGTTTTCAGCCACACTGTGACTGGCTTTTTGGTCATTTGGAGGCCCATGTGTGTTTAGAGGCAATTCTGCCATTTGGGCATGTGATGCAGTAGGCATCCTGCTATGTGCATCAGACCCATTTATCCTGTCCACTTGGCCCCCAGCTTGCCTCATCTGCTTCCTGTTGTCACTCAACAGAGTACTGGAATTGAGCTTAGAAGACCATGTTGCTTAGCCATGAGATCTCTGAACTGCCTTGGGAAATGGTATTTCTGTGGTGCTTCTGCCCTCTGTCCTGGTTCTTTATTTCATTTCAGTATGATTGCTCAAATGTTTTACATTAATTGCCTTCTGCATACTTACAGTACATCCTTTGGAAACTGAGTTTGAGAGTGTCAGGACCAAAAGGTGCAACCCTTTGTTGGAAGTCAGGAGCGCTGCCCACATCAGCCCAGCTATTTAGGCTGAGGTCTTTAGTACATTGACTAGGGATCAAACCTCTTTGAACACAGTGGGAATTAGTTCTGAGTAAACATGCATCTTATTGCACTGTTAGCTCAGTATGTTTCCTCTGTGGCTCAGGGTTGGCAGTAACCAATAATGGCAGAGAGTTGTATTCACCCAAGTCCTACTCAGAACAGACCCATTGTAATTACTGAACCTAAATTAGCAATGTCCATTAACTTCAATGGGTCTACTTTACCAAAGGTGTCATGGGCTTTGAAGACACTTGAACTCAATACGCAAGGGAGAAATGTGCTAAGAGGAAGGCATGCTTGGCAAATCCACATTGGCCTCCACAGTCACTTACGAACTCATTGTTAAGACCGTGTTTATGGAAGACAATCTTACTTGGCTATGAGTGATCACCAAAGAAGAAGAAGACTGAGTGGGACTAGCAGTGAATACAAGCCTAAATATCCAGCTTAAAAGGTTTGAGAGGAGCTGTACAGGGAAGGGATGTTCACTGGATGCTCTGACAAGATTGTGGGGAAAATACTGGGAATGTAGATTCTCCCAGTAGTGGAATGGACAAATAACTAGATTTAAAAGCCATTGTGTCTGATATTTGGGGGATTGAATAGCTCACTCTGAATAAAAGTTGTTGGGGGTGTGTGGATGGCAGCCTTTTATTGTGTTTTGAAATGGCAGCAAACCATATGCAAATATAAGGCGATATGTTGTGGTCTAATTGCTTGCAGCATTTCTGTTATACTCCATATTGTTTTAATTTTACATCATGACTAAAAATGCTGCTGCATTCTCTTGGTGGAGTTTGTGCCTAGGGTTGTGCCGCAACTGTGCTGTGCAGTGGCATTTGGTGTAGATAGGGGAAATAGTAAATACCGGAGATGGCAAATATATTAATCAAACCTCCTCCTGCTGAATCCTGGTCAAAAAATAAGAAGAGAGGGGAAAGCAGCTTGAATTTTAAACAGATTATGGAGTCAAAAATATTTTAAGTGTGTCTGATCAAATGATAAAATGTAGTTGAGGCTGTTCTCCCTCCCCCATTCTTTATGGGGGGGGGGGGGCAGATGGAATGAGAGAAAGTAATAAATCATGTTTTGGAATAGCAAGCTGCAGCTTAGTAGAACTGGTGTGGTGGAGAATCAGTGGTAGTTCTGGAAGATGGAGATGATGGCAGAGCTACATCTGTGAGTCGACTGCAGGACTATACTGTATTGGTATACATAGACTACTAAAATGCTCAGGAATACAAGCCGTGGAGGGTGATATTTTTGTCACAATAAGCCTTGGAGCCCCATTGGCTTGCCGGTAAGTATGTTATGATGTGATGGGTTGAAACAAGCTGTTTACGTTACTGTTTAACATGTACCGTGGTACCTCAGGTTACATACACTTCAGGTTACATACGCTTCAGGTTACAGACTCCGCTAACCCAGAAATAGTGTTTCAGGTTAAGAACTTTGCTTCAGGATGAGAACAGAAATCGTGCTCTGGCAGCGCAGCGGCAGCAGGAAGCCCCATTAGCTAAAGTGGTGCTTCAGGTTAAGAACAGTTTCAGGTTAAGAACGGACCTCCGGAACAAATTAAGTACTTAACCTGAGGTACCACTATATATCGAGAATCCCTCCAATATTTAGGAATTCAAAGTCCTGACTTTGGATTTTTGAACAATCGATCTGCTCTGTTTGAGAATCATAGAGAGCACTCTTGGTGGGCACAGGGTCTGTAGCTCAGTGGTTGGAGCACATTCTCTGCGTGCAGAATGCGGCAGATTAACCCCTTGGCATTGTATTGTAATAGGGATTTTTAAAACGTTCGCTCTCCCTCATAAAACCTTGGGTGCTAGGCTACCAGAAAAAAATAATCTCAGTAAGTAAAGTCTCCAGGTGAAAGGGTCATCAGGTAGAAGTTGATGAGAAAGGACCTTTTCCTGGAGAATGTCATGGACTGGCTGGGTAGGAGGCACCAAGGGAACTCCTGAGGAAGAAGACCAGGGGAGTGGTGGTGGGATGATGATGAGTGGTCAGAGGGAGCAGACTGGGGTACCTTGGGTTGTCCCTTCACCCCCATCCATTTACACCCACCTGGATAAGGTGGAAGCAAATCCTACCAGGAGTTACAGTTTTCTGCTTCTAGCAGGAGTTTTAAGAGTGCACTGATGTACTTACTCTCAATAAATATTAATGTGGTTTCTTCCCTTCTCTTTTGTTCAAAATCCTTGTTTAAAACCTTGGAAATAACAAGGTCTTCTCTCAGTATAGAAGAATCTAGGAAGAGAGGACAGTTTTTTCAGCATTGAAGGCCACCTGAGCTATTCATCAGAAGTGTAGAGCCATAGTTCAAGAATAGAGAAAATTATTTGCATTGAAAAGTATTTAGTTTAATTCATAATATCTCCGGTTAAAAGGCTGCACGTTTCAAGGATGGCTGTGAAAGAACTCTCTCTGAGATCCTGGGGAGGAACTGCCAGACGGATGAGATTGCATTGGAAATTATTCACTCAAAATTCAGAATCTTATCATTGCAGAGTTGAAATTCTGACACCCTATCACTGCCCACCCAAGCAAGGAATTCCATGGTGTTTTGGGTACACACATAGTTTCTAGTTAACTTGGATGATTCACAGATCTTTGCATTTCTCCCTGAAACTGCTAGCTCCTCCCAATAGAGATAATAAAGGTAAAGGACCCCTGACAGTTAAGTCCGGTCACAGATGACTCTGGGGTTGCGAGGCTCATCTCGCTTTACAGTTTTTCCGGGTCATGTTGCCAGCATGACTAAGCTGTTTCTGGCACAACGGAACACTGAAACCAGAGCAGCGCACGGAAACGCCGTTTACCTTCCCGCCAGAGCAGTACCTATTTATCTACTTGCAATTTGACATGCTTTCAGGAGCAGGGACCGAGCAATGGGAGCTCACACCGTTGCGGGGATTCGAACCACCAACCTTCTGATCGGCAAGCCCAAGAGGCTCAGTGGTTTAGACCACAGCACCACCCGCGTCCCAATAGAGATAATACCCCTGCACAATTACTTCTGGAGTAAGAGAGAGGCGGGGAAAATGCTTCTGATCTTGTCATAGATAGTTGGTGATCTTTTTTGCTTTCTTTAACCTCTGATTAATGTCTTAATTTTTTTTATAGGCTTCCAGAAGTTGAAGTGGCTTTGTG
Organism: Podarcis siculus; assembly: GCA_034642415.1. Classification (NCBI taxonomy): domain Eukaryota; kingdom Metazoa; phylum Chordata; class Lepidosauria; order Squamata; family Lacertidae; genus Podarcis; species Podarcis siculus. Next base: position 37,627,520 of record JAXCMG010000011.1, read on the forward strand.
CTTGTTTGTTTTTATCCTCAAACAAACCAGTCTTTTAAAGTCCCAAGAAATATTTGAGGGTGGCCAGTTCCCTCCCAAACGGCTGCTCTATTAGACTTAAATGTCTTGTACTGCTCAGCTATAGGAATCGTCGTCATAGTCTGAAAACTATCTCTATGAATCTATCATTATAGTGGCTCATGGCACTAAACTCCTTGGCAAGGATGCTGGGTTTTCACTTTCAATGCTGCTGGCAGGTGACCAAGGAATGGCTCCTTAGGCATATTAAGTTCTAAAAATTCCACTGCTAACAATACTATTTAGCTTCCTTATCTGTGTACCACTGGATAACTGATGTAACATTTTCTCCCTCCTCTTTTTGGTATTAAAATATTTAGAACCTCCACTGAGTTCAAATTTCCTCCAATTATTACAACCAGCAGGATATACATGGGAATAGGTTGGGTAGGTTTTAAAGTTAGAAGAATCTGGAGCCTTGCTGAGACAGGTTGGCTGGTCCATTTCCCAGTCAACTCCAAAACAGCATCTTTCCAGGCTGAGAAATTTGTTCAATTATCTACAACTTATTTCCAAATTCTCTGCATTATTGTGCATACAAGAACAAGCTTTATTTTGTGACAGGACTTGAAAGAATTTGGCTTCAAAACCAATTTGTGTGTGTGTGTGTGTGGCTGGTCTCGCTGACTTTTATAGTGTTGTTTAAAGGATGGCTGAGTGAATGTATGCAGTTTGAAATTTGTTGTTAATATAATAGAAACAATATTAATTTAATCTTATTTATTACTGCAATTTCTCTTCTGCCTTTCTAAAAGCATATGGCAGCACACAAATTTAAAAACATATAAATATTCCTACTAATAATAATTCTTTGCTTACTAAAACAAGAACCAACTGTATCAATCAAATTTCAAAACAGCAGCACAACATATGGTCTAAAACAATATTCCAGAAAAGCCAATTGAATGAAAGCAATTTTGCTGCAGAGTGAACTATCAGAGACCAGGGGAGGTTGTCCCAAATTCAGGACTCCATAACTGGTCAAGTTCTAACACTGGTTCCAACCTGACATGTCTCAGATGTTCAAGAGATCTGGAAAAGGGTTTCAGAAGGCCAATGAAGCATATTTTATTTAAAAAAACCAACCTAAAATTATTGGAACGTGCTCCACTTCTACATTGTATAAGAGGAAGTATTTGGAAAAGGACAATAACTCAATGGTAGTGTTTGTGTGGTGCCTGCAGAAGATCTTGAACCGAATCCATAGTATCTCTGATTTGAAAAAAAAAGGGTAGCAGGTGATGGGGAAGAACCCTCTCCCCAAGATCTTGGGGAGCTGCTGACAGAGTAGAAATGGCTGGGCTAGATAGAATGCTTGTCTGATCCTTGCATTCCTTTCTACATTACCTGATTTAGGCTTGCCCTCTGATTGAATCATAGAATCATAGAGTTGGAAGAGACCACAAGGACCATCGAGTCCAACCCCCTGCCAAGCAGGAAACACCATCAGAGCACTCCTGACATATGGTTGTCAAGCCTCTGCTTAAAGACCTCTAAAGAAGGAGACTCCACCACACTCCTTGGCAGCAAATTCCACTGTCGAACAGCTCTTACTGTCAGGAAGTTCTTCCTAATGTTTAGGTGGAATCTTCTTTCTTGTAGTTTGGATCCATTGCTCCGTGTCCGCTTCTCTGGAGCAGCAGAAAACAACCTTTCTCCCTCCTCTATGTGACATCCTTTTATATATTTGAACATGGCTATCATATCACCCCTTAACCTCCTCTTCTCCAGGCTAAACATGCCCAGCTCCCTTAGCCGTTCCTCATAAGGCATCGTTTCCAGGCCTTTGACCATTTTGGTTGCCCTCCTCTGGACACGTTCCAGTTTGTCAGTGTCCTTCTTGAACTGTGGTGCCCAGAACTGGACACAGTACTCCAGGTGAGGTCTGACCAGAGCAGAATACAGTGGCACTATTACTTCCCTTGATCTAGATACTATACTCCTATTGATGCAGCCCAGAATTGCATTGGCTTTTTTAGCTGCCGCATCACACTGTTGGCTCATGTCAAGTTTGTGGTCAACCAAGACTCCTAGATCCTTTTCACATGTACTGCTCTCAAGCCAGGTGTCGCCCATCTTGTATTTGTGCCTCTCATTTTTTTTGCCCAAGTGCAATACTTTACATTTCTCCCTGTTAAAATTCATCTTGTTTGTTTTGGAAGGAGGGAAGTGCAGAACACATTCACAAACCTATTAGAGTTCTTTGAGAGTATCAGCCAGTAGCATATAGATAGAAGTGATCCAGTTGACATTGTGTATTTGGACTTCCAAAAAGCCTTTGACAAAGACTTCTGAGTAAGTCAAGGAAGAAGAAGAGAGGTTCTCTTGTGGATCAGAAATAGGTTAAGTTGCAGGAAGCAAAGAGTAGGAATAAATGGACAGTTCTCCAAATGGAGAGAGGTGGGAAATGGTGGAGTCCCTCAAGGATCCGTATTGAGACCTGTGTTTTTTAACTTCTTCATGAACAGTATAGAGCTAGAACTGAGCAAAGAGGTGGCCAGGTTTGTTGATGATACTAACTTGTTCAGGGTTGTTAAAGATGAAGGGAGAATGTGAAGAGCTCCAAAAGGACTTCTTCAAGCTGAGTGAATGGGTGGTAAAATAGCAAACACAATGTAAACAAGTGTAATGTGTTGTATGTTGGGGCAAAAAATACTAATTTCACAGATATGCTCATGAGATGACAGACTAGGAATAAACTCTATGAAGATGTTGACCCAGTGAGAAAGGCAAATTCCATGCTAGGGATCATGAGGAATGGAATTAAAAATAAAACTGCCAATAATCATAATGCTGTTATAAAAATCTATGGTGTGGCTGCATTTGGAATACTGTGTACAGTTCTGGTTGCCTTACCTCAAAAAGCATATCATGGAGATGGGAAAAGTTTAGAAAAGGGCAACCCAAATGATCAAGGAGATAGAGTGACTCCACTTTGAAGAAAGGTTACAGTGTTTGGGGCTTTTTGGTTTGGAGAAAAGGCAAGCAAGAGTTGACATGATAGGAGTTTGTAAAATGATGAATGACATGGAGAAAGTGCATAGGGAAAAGTTTTTATTTCTCTCTCATAACACTAGAACTCATGAAGTTGATCCAGGAGGCTCTTCTTAGATTCTTATGCAAAGTGTTAGTAGGAGACCCCATTGAGAGTGGGCAGTTTTGCTGTGTGTCTCTGCTTTGGGCTCAGTTGGATCATTAAGTTACATACAGCAGACCTTGGTAGCAGCGAATTCTTTCTCCTCATGGAGACGCCTGTGCAAAATAGCACTGTTATTTCAGGGTCCATTATGAAAATATTCAGCTACATTGCTGATGGACCCCATCTCTTCACTCCTCTAGTTATCCTTCAGTTTATGATAAATTTTTCTTCACATCCGTTCTGCACTCCCCCCAAAAGAGAAACCTTTTGGTTTATCACCAGGCAAATTAAATCAACATCCTGGCACACTTCCTTGATACAGCAGCTGGAAAATATTTAAAGCTTTTCTGCTTGCTGTAAAAAGTAGCCATAACCCATTTTGAACCATAAAGATATGAAAAATAAAAGAACCGTTAGTAAGAATGCGAGATTTCTGGGAATGGTGAGGAGGTCACAAAAGCTGCTGTTCCTGGAATTCATAAAAGTAAAAACAGCATTCTGTGAAGGTGAAGGTTGTTTTTCATATAGGACTTCATAGGAGCAGTTGCAGACTTATTGGCATTGCAGAGATACCATCATTTTCAAAATGGCTGAGAAGTAATGTGGCTGAGAAAGGTCCATCAATTTTATATACATGGAGAGATTTGGCTCATTTTTTTTTAAAAAAAGGTAGCATGTAGCATCCTCCTTGGTTCTAGGATTGGGCATTTGGGTAGGGCAGGTAGCTTATCACAAAGCCAATGCGTCATAATCAAGTTGCATTTTCTTGCCTTGGTTCCAAAGCCCTCGCATGGCAGGTTTAGTTGTTGAGGAGTCCCTAGCACAGCCAAACAAAGGTTTATTTAAGTACCGTATATACTGATTAGGTACCAAGACCTGCTATTTTTGTTTCCAGGCCTTGGAACTTAAAATGTAGTTAATATGACCTTTCCCTTCTAAGTTAAACTGGTGAGTTAAAATTCTGTGCATAGGAGGCAGAAGACTGTAGACAAACAACAAAGGAGGGCTCTTGTCCATGTCCTGCTTGTGGGATTTTCAGAGGCATACAGAGGTGGAAGCCTGGTAAATCTCAAGAAAACTGTTCAATATTGTTTTGTAATAGTGCAGTTTGGCTTACAGTTTCTGTTGGAAGAAGTTTGGTCCTGTCTGTAAATTTCAGTAGTAGGCTGGTGACAAAGTAGAATGTTGAATAATTACCTTAGACTAGTGGCAATTGCAACTTACTTGGGTCATAAAGGGTTGTTCCCCTCTGTCGCTTTGGGCATCAGAAACTGGGAATTCTGTGTGGGGTGGGGTGGACATGGCATTAGGTAGGATGGATTTAAACCCCAATAAAAATGTCTCATTTGAAGATTCCATGAGTTTTGCTCACAGTGGTGAAACTTGGGGTTGCTGTGTATTCCATAGGGGAAAGAAACACCTATCCTGGACTGTGACTGGTAGCATGCTTCTCACTTGTGCAGTCTTCTAAGTAACTCCATAGAAGTTACCAACCTATCTGCCCATGCATATCAACATCCAAAAAAAGGGGGAAGGGAGTAAGCAGTTCTTAAAAGACTGCAGCATTCTGATCCTACTCAGACTGGCATTTATTCAGAGCTAAGGTCGACTAATTTAGATGAGCATGAGGGCAGTTCCTGAAAACAAACTTTTCCATGTTTTGTGTGTTTCTTTTTAAGGAGGACCTGATGACAACTTGATAGAAGGTGGTGGGACAAAGTTTGTCTGCAAGCCAGGAGCCCGAAATATCACAGTCATCTTTCACCCGCTTCTGAGGTAACCCTATCCTACTGCTTTGTGTAGTGTGTGTGTGTAATGTAAATGTGGAAAAAATATACATTTATTAGGCTGTGTTCAGACATTTGGTTTGTTATAGCAAAGCTTTGGGCTGTTCCCAATGGTGCAGTGAAACCATATTGTTTCGTATTGTGTATAGTATTCAGAATCTTGGGACCCTCTGTTTCCTCTGGAAAGGAAGAAAATGTCAAGCATCTACTTTATTACAGCTGTGACATTGGCTTGACACCGTGGAGGAAGTCACTGCTGAAATCTCAGAAGCCAAGAGGGGTGTTCTGAATAGGATTTCTGATGGTCTGGGGGTTTCATCATGCTTCAGCTTCTTGCGCCTCTCCATAACTAGCAGAAGTAGACTTTATTGTGCAAACAATTCAGGCAAACTGGCAAAAAAATCCTGGGATATAAGCATAGGTTGACCAGTATAGATTATGGTTTACACCTATGTGGGTAAAATGAACCAAGAGAATTTACCAAACAGAAAGGCTAGGGCAGGATGCACATAAAACTGCACCCCACTTCAGTTTTCTTAACTACATTATCTTGCATCGTGTAGAATCTGACATTTGTTCCTATTGAAATTACTTTGTTAGTTTTGGCCCAGTTCTCCAATCTGTCCAGGTCATCTAGAATCCTGATTCTGTGTTCTGTGGCATTGGCTACCTCTCCCAGCTTGGTGTCACATACAAATTAGATGTGCATCTGCTCAATACCTCAATATCCAAATTGTTCATAAAGATGTAGAACAACTACAGGCCAGAACAGAACCCTGCAACTACCCACTTGTCACTTTTTTCCAGGACGACGAGGAACCATTAGTGAGCACTCTCTGGATTTGGTCAGTCAACTAGCTACAAATCCACCCCACAGTTATCTCATCCAGCCCACAAGAATATAATGGGGAGTCAAAAGCTTTACTGAAATCAATATACAGCATTCCCTTGATCCACCAAGTTTGTAATTCTTATCAAAAAAAGAATGAGGTTTGTCTGGCATGGCAATCCATGCTGGGTCTTAGTAATCAGTACATCCTTTTCTAAGGGCTCACAGCCCAACTGTTTAATTATCTGTTCTAGGACCTTTCCTGGTATCAATATTAAGCTGACCGGTCAGCAGTTACATCTTCTCACTCCACTTTTGAAGATAGGGACATTGCCAGCCTCCAGTCCACAGGGGCCTTACCCGTTCTCCAGGAATTCTCCTAGATTATAGACAGGGGCTCTGAAATCACATCCACAAGCTTCTTTAGTACCCTTGGATGCAGCTCATCAGGTCCTGGAGATTTGATTTTGTTTAAAGTGGCTAGGTGTTCCCTTACTTACTATCTCTTTCTTTCTTGGGCTTCAGCTCCCGCCTTGCATTGTTTATTATGCTATCACCAGGTTGGACACTGCTTTCCTTTTGGGTGAAGACAGCGGCAAGGCAGATTTGAGCAGTTCTGTCACTGATTTTTGTGCCTGAAAGTGGAAACCAGGATTGGTTGCCAGATCCATGTTTTGAATAAATCTAATCTTTCAAACAGAACTTCAGATCAGTACCAGTACAATGCATAATGACCGAAGCAATGGAGACAAGCGATATAGGACAAAACTGGGAGGAAAGCACAAGAACAACGTCAGAAGGAAAAATTTGTTATTTACTGACCTAGGAAACAAACCTGCTGCTGCTTAGTAATTGATGATAAAAATAAAATTAATCATCATACTGGAAAGTGGAAGGAGGGAGATTAAACTTGAATGGTGCTCTAATAAGCTTCCCATTTCCACCTTACTTAGCTCAGGTATTTGCAGGTTCCAGCAGCCCCTGATGAGTTTTCCTGCTGAGAATTTCTAACGTATTTAAATAATTGACACACTGCTTCTAAAGGCAGAGGGGCCTTCATTTGCAGTCTTGTAAAGTTGAAACCTGTTTATCAAGAAATCAGCTTACCTTGCAGCGGCTGCAGCATTCGCTCGCTGCTTATTAATCATAACTGGCAGTGAATGATAAACAATTTGCTACAAGCCACAACTAAACTTTCCCCCACTCTTGATCAATAATAAATTACATTGTTTGCCGCCAAAGGGGGTCAAGCAGACAAATAAACCCGGAAAGAAAGCTATTGAGTTTTTAAGAAGCCGAGAGAGATAGAGTGCATTTGCTGCAAAGTTCCCAGGAAAGTTGCACAACGATATGAAGATAGAAGCAAGAATGGGTCAATGCAAAAAAGATGATGCATCATAACCATATAAAGTCTTTGCCATAAATCTAACACTCATCATGTACTCTATATCGATGTAGATAAAATGTTCTTAAACAATAAAAAATACATGAGCTCACATATATAAGCCATGTTCATGAATGAAATGGGAAATCTTCCCAAAGAGCCAACTCATGGATTGCAGTTTCAGGTTTTCCTGTGGCAAAGCAATGACTGCTGAGAGCACGTTAGGTTTGTAGTGCAGACATGTCATCTGGGTGGAGGTTGGGACAGCAGCCCCTTGATAGGGCTGGATAGCAAATGATTGACCAGGGCTATGAAGAGAATGGGCATCAGCAAGAGAGTACATCTTGCAATTAGTTGGAACAGGGCAAGGACATATGCAAACAAGATAATGAAGCGTTTGAGTGGCATCTGGAACAGTTGCAAGTGCTGAAGCAGCTGAAACTTATCAGAAATTGAAAGGCTTGGAGTCACACGGTGGTGCTGTTGGATAGCCTCAGTTGGTGCCTGTTGCTTCCTCACCTGGACATTTCCAGGGGAAATGATAGCCTTAAATGGTTGGTGGGCCAGCATGGCAAGGGTTTGAGACTCATCAGTTGAAAGGCTTGACCCAGCACTTCCAGATGCAACCAACACACTCTCCTCTTCAGAGATCCCTAGGAAGTTCCTTCCTTAGAGATGATATTGGATGCAGCAGCTCTCCTGTGTTCTGGACTCCCCAGCTTAGAGTCACTTTCAGATGGGTTCAGGGGCTGGGCTATGAGAGTCCGAGTCTTGTGAAAGAACTCGAAGGAGGGCAGGGTGATGACCTGAACAACAGAGGAGAGGAAATGGTGCTTATGGGAATAACTAGAGAAGAGCGTGCTGCTATTGCAATCACATCCTTCTTGTGGTCGGTCAATGTTAGAACAGGATCCTGGAATAGACTTTGGCCTTTGGCCTGATTCAGCAGGGCTGTTCCTATGCTCTTAATCAGGGGTCAGCAAACTTTTTCAGCAGGGGGCCGGTCCACTGTCCCTCAGACCTTGCAGGGTGCCGGATTATATTGGGAGGAGGGAATTAACAAATTCCTATGCCCCACAAATAACCCAGAGATGCATTTTAAATAAAAGGACACAGTCTACTCATGTAAAAACACGCTGATTCCTGGACCGTCCGTGGGCCAGATTGAGAAGGTGATTGGGCCAGCTCCGGCTCCTGGGCCTTAGTATGCCTATCCATGCTCTTATTGTTTGAAACAGTACTTTCTTTTTGTCTGCTCTGAAGCTAGTAACAGAGACAGCAGGGGATCTCCAAGGTCGTGGGCAGAGGACTTTCATATCACCTGCTACCTGCTACTTTTTTAATTGGAGATGCTGGGGACCTTGTGCATGCAAAGTGTGCACTCTGCCATTCAGTGGTGGTCCACTTTATGCATAATTTTAAAAACCACCAAAATGTTCACATACATTGCATTATCTTACAACAAGCACTAGGAAGACTAAAGATTAGGACTGAGAAACAGTTTCTACCCAAATGCAATTCTGGTTTTAAACGCAGTATAAGGAGTCTCTATAGGAGTATGTTGTATTTTAAAATGGGGTTTCAGGGTTTTTAGGGGTTTTTGAATGTCTTATGTAGATTTTTCAATTTCATTGTTCTGTATGGGACAATGACAATAAAGATATTGTATCATATCATATCGTATCGATGAGCCAGGGCTGGGTGTGAGGTGAGGTTGAGCCTCTCTGCAACCATTGAATAGGTTCGTGGCTGAAAAAAAGAGTGTCCCAGGGACTTCCTTGGCCATGCACAGAGTTGCTACACCCAAGTGGTCCTGTTGTAAAAATAAATACAAAAACCGTTGCATGAATTAGAAAGTGCAGGTCACCATGCTTGGTCCTCCTCCTCCTTCTCCCACCCCCCCTCAGTGCTTTTAAAGCAAGGGAAGCGTTGATTTGCAAACCTACGTGCCTTGTTAAAAACAACAACGAAGCAACACCAGTTGACAAGCAATCTGTTTAGATTCCTTGTGTTTGTGAAGTACTTGCAGCTAATGACTCTGATGTCAATAAACTCTTGCTGGCTTAGAGCGCATTTCATAAAATCATCAGCCACTGCGTTGTGACAGGAAAGACGACTGTTAGGGAAGCGCTTTCTCCAAAGTGACCGCTTCACCGCGGCGTGTAGTTCTGGCTGTTCATCTTTAGCGTTTCTGTCAGCTTGTCATGGGCGATCAGATATTATCTTCATTGCTGACATTCAACAAGCGTGTAAGGCATAATGAAAACTTCCTCTCTCTTCTCCCACCCCCCCCTTTTCGCCTCCTCCCCGCCCCAGCCTCTGTCAAACACAGATGACACATTTTGAATAGCAATTTTCATGACACACTTTGGTTTCATTACCAGCTTGATGGGTAGGCAGTGGAAATAATGTGTGTCATAAAAACGGTTAGGGCAAGATTTACGACGGAAAGATCTCTTCTCATTGTACAATACGCTTGTCACACGGGGAGGAAAAAAGATGGCATTTGCTACATCTTAACCTACTTTTTCCCCCTTGCCAAGTAGCACATCAATAACTGCGGGGGAGAGGAGAAATGGATTTACAACAGAAGCCCTCCTACTCAGGCTAGCCATGTAGTGGAGGCTGATAGAGAGGAACAGGCTTAAAGTACAATGGTGTCTTCAGTGTGATGCCGCCAGCAGTATCCATCAAGGCAAGAAACCTGGCTTCTTTCTGTGACTGACACACCTACAGCTACTGTGCTACAATGACCAAGTGTTGCATCGGTAGGAAAGGCTGAGATAGATGTTCAGGACTGTTCTACAGAGGGCTGAAGGGATCCTTGCCTTGTGGGTGAGACTGTAGATTTGGGTGGTGACAAATTTCAGCAGGGAAATTACAATGTTTTCTGCCTCCTTCCTCTGGTGTGGCATTTTTTTCTGAAGGAACAAACAGGGCTATTTATCTCCTGCAACCGAGCTTTCCCCCCTTCAATAATTAGAGTGTTTGTGAGCTTTCTGTTGTTGCATCACAGTAATTCAGCCAATGACTAGGGGGGCTAGCAGACAGACACAAGCCATGATTTCTATGTGTGCGATTTTCAGAATGTGTACAGGTAGTTCACAAACATTCTTGACACTGCTGATTTTAATTGTATTTTCATTGCTTCTAATATTTCTTCTACTGTATTTTATTACAGCCAGAATTCTATGGGGTGCAAATGGTAATGCAACATAAGAATTATATTACATGTATTATATTGCATTATATGTAATACAACATATAGAAATAAAACATATGAAATAAAAGAAGCAATCACACAGCATCTGGCACAGTGCATTACAGTTGCTGGAACAGGCAGAAAAGCCATTGTGGTCCACACAAAACCACCAGCAGTTTTCAGGTGGTCTGCTGGGGGGAAAGGGGGGGGGAACCACTGCCTTAGACCATTTTCTGGACCCATCCTTGAAAGTACATCCATCCAAGATTGCAAGGAATTACCCCCGCAGGGCGACAATAATGGTACAATGCTGGAAATCCAGAACTGGGGAGCCAATAAAGGGGACCTGTTAAGAACTAGCATCTAAATGAAAAATGACCAGCAGCATAGGTCTCTGATGGATTTGAAACTAAGATTCATCTACTCTGTTATTGTTGTTTTTCAGCAGTGGCCAGCCAGATACTTAACACAGAGATACTTTAGTGTAACATAGACTGCAATCTCAACCCTACATATTAGGCAGTTTGGCTCATTAACATCACTGGAACAACTTCTGAGTAATCCTGCATGTCAATGATATATCAGCCTTGCTATGGCCAGTGCTCCTCATCCTCGTGGTACCCTGCAGGTCCCAATCCTTAGCCTACCTGTTCTTGGGTATAGGTGCTTGAGCAAAGGTTCCCAAACCTTTTCCCCATAGACCACTTGAAAATTGCTGAGAGTCTCAGCAGACCGCTTCTGCCAGTTGTAGCAATTGTAATGTGCTGTCCTATATGCTGTATGGTTATTAATGGTATTTTTACAAACATATTGTGGACCACTTGCATGGAGCCCGCAGACCACACAGAACACTAGCCCTGTGCTAGAGAATTAGGTCAACACAAGCACTCCCATCTGTAAATATATGAATGAACACAAAGCGTTGAAGCTGTATCTCTCAACCTTTTATTGGGAACAGCAAGCCAGAAATGGGGAGTGGAGGGATGTGTTGGCTCTGAAGTAGACAGCCTAATTTCCAGCAGGACAAGTGTAATGCACAAAGGCCCAGATTAATTACCAGCGCTTAATGGGGCTCACTTGCATGTAATAAATGAATAGCAGATATTATTTTCTAACGGGCAAGTGGTTCTTTGAAAGGAGTTGATTCCTGGGAATAGATTTTTACAAAGTTATGAAAAGCTAATTAGACATCCAGCCTGATGAGGAATACACACACATGATGTTTCCTTGATTAGATATTGTGGGAGGTGCTGAAGTATGAAAATTAGCACTATGAAAGAAGTTTGGTCACCGTCTCTGTCATCCATTGAAAGCCAACATCTGCTCAGATGCTAGTATTCTAGGCAAAGGGTGGTGCTGCTCTATGGTTGCACATTTCCCATTGGTGGGAAGGAAATGAGGTTGACCAAAACCTGTGAGCTGCTGGGTGGGCTAATGAATCTCAGCCTGGCCACCAAGCTGGGTGTAGCGTTTGTTCGACACCGATGAGTTTTCCTTTTGTTGGTTTCAGCTGCCGTTTGAAAGGCACTTGGCTCTTCAGGGTAATAATAATTTTACATATGCTTTATGGAGTATGTTTATTACCAGACAATTGGATAACAGATGTCTGCCGTCTCAAGGCTGGTGGAGGGAAGGCAGTGAAGGAGCTGTAAACAGGAGGGAGAGGGGTGGAGATCATAGCGTTTCAGACTGTGCAAATGCTGTTAGTCCTAATCCTTTGAATGCTGGGTGCCAAGGCTGCTAGGATATCTCAGTATCAGCCACACTTCATTAATATCAGGCAGCAATTTAAAATGGTTGCAGGGAAAGGAGTGAAGGGGCTTATTGGCCTGAAAGCAGTAGTTCTATCCAAATCACTTTGTTTGTATGTCACAAAAGGGTGGAGAAGTTAAATGAGCCAGACATCCCAGTTTTCCTCTGTCTTGGAGGAGACAGCATCTGTCAGGCAACAGACTGCTTGGATGGAAAGCTGACGGTGGTACATCCATCACCGACTCTTGGATCTCTGCCTCTGATGTAGCGAGGGAAGGCTAAATAATCACCAATATCTTGTCTTGGATAAACTCAATGAGTGGCAAGAAGCTGCCATCTTCAGGGGTGTTAGCCTGCTGGAAAGCTCCATTTTGTAATGACCCAGAATGACTGCTTTTAGGCAATCAGATTCACAATATTTTACATTTGGGGGACCCTGAGTCCTCCAAATGTAAAATGACAGCTTCTATTTCACATTTCTTGCCCGTATTTCTTCATTAAATGTTGATGGATTTTTTGTTTTGTTTTTATTTGAGAGATCAGAGCAACCTTTGTTGCATCATAGTGATGCAATAGCAAAGGAAGAATGTATTTGTGATAGGTGGGGCCATTAATTTAATTTTTTTTCAGACAGTGAACCATTTGTAATAACTGCGACTTTTGTTATTTCTTCAGTCTTCCTGTTGTTCCGTGGGGAGTTTTTTTTGTCATACGCTGTAAATGTGGGGCTTGGCATGCAGAGATGTTATGGCCTCTCTTGCTGCCATTGGCTTAGCTGTGCTGTGTCACAGAGGGTCAGTACCCCGAAGAGCTTGGGTGATGAGTGCTCAGAGGGATTTTGAGACCTTAGAACTGGATTTTGAAAGTCAATGAGAAATCTCTATTAAGCCTTCTAAGTATTGCTTGTGTGTTATGAGATTTCGGGTAGGTGTGGATTGGTTGAATTCATTCAGAGACTTCAGGACAGGTCTGGTTAACACTTTTCCACCCAAGGGCCATATTTACCCATTGTAAACACTCTGGGGCATGCACTCCAGCAGGGGATCTAGCTACCTCCCACTTTCTGTCTCTCATTGCAGGAATGTCCTGGTTCTCTGTAGAAGGTCAGGGGAAGGTACCAAGTGTTCAAACAGGTGCCTCCAGATTGGACACACAAAAGGTCCATGATCATTAGTGCAAAACAAAGCAAAAGGTCCCATGATGACATAAACTGTGCATTCAAAAGGGGTTGTATCTAATTTATTGCTAAGCTAAAGTCGCATAGGGACACGGGTGGCGCTGTGGGTTAAACCACAGAGTCTAGGACTTGCCATTCAGAAGGTCGGCAGTTCGAATCCCCATGACGGGGTGAGCTCCCATTGCTCGGTCCCTGCTCCTGCCAGCCTAGCAGTTTGAAAGCACGTCAAAGTGCAAGTAGATAAATGGGTACCACTCTGGAGGGAAGGTAAACTGTGTTTCCATGCGCTGCTCTGGTTTGCCAGAAGCAGCTTAGTCATGCTGGCCACATGACCCGGAAGCTGTACGCCGGCTCCCTTGGCCAATAAAGCAAGATGAGCACTTCAACCCCAGAGTCGGCCACGACTGGACCTAATGGTCAGGGGTCCCTTTACCTTTAAAGTTGCATAGTGTTATACATGCTCTGCTGGCAAAGTATTTTGTGCCTGCAGAAAGCTGTTGCGCAAGATAACACAGAGGCATGTTATTGGTGAATTTGTTGTACAATAGATTGCACAATCTGTTGTGCAATGAGTTTCTGTTAGCACAACAGTTGCACAACATTAAAACTTACCTGTCCACTAGCTTTAGAGCCCTTGTACTAGTAGACAGAACGTTGCAAAGAGCCCATGTTTAGTGCTTCCATCTGACTCCCAACTGCAGCCCCACATGAAACTTTAGAGAGTCTATGGGAGGGAGCAACAGATGTTAGAACTGGATCATCTATTCTTTTGTTTACTCTTTCTTCTGGGTCTCCAAAATTCTGTGCTGTATATAACCGAATTAGAAAAGACAATTTAAACAACAGAACAACTGTGAAAAAATCTGACATTGTTAAGAAACAGCTCATTGTACAATCAGTGTATGGCCTGCTTCATGTGCCACATGTGCCACAAGCTATGGTTTAATGTGATGTGCAAACCAGGCCACTGTATTCATTTGTGTGCCATTGTTAATGCTTTATGAGAGCTGACAATCGTGTTGCACATGCCTTATTAGAGGTGACAGCTTATGAAAATCCTTCAGGTGAGGCTGTTCATTTCCTCCGACAGCCACTAAAGCTCCCCTTCCTTCCGCTGACACACGAGCACCTGGAAGCAGCAGAAACAAAATCCCCTTTCCTGTGTGATGCATTTGTCTTGTTCCCATCTTGTCAGGGAAGGTGCTACATCTGATCAGTCAAGTTTGGATTTTGCAAAGATGTTTTGTCTGCTCTATAAATCAAGACAGCCTGTCATCGGTCCCCTCTCTCTCCCGCTCTCTCCCCAAACAAACTTGGTGCAGAACTAAACAATATACACATTTTGACACATCCGATAATACGAGTGCCTGACAGTCATATGTGGCATTCAAAGTCTTGCCTGGTAGCTCAGAAATGTAGAGTGTTCCGACATGGTGCACCAGCCACCAGAAAACAATTGAGGTTGCAGTGCGTGGCTAGTTTTTCTTTCTGAAGCATTTTGCAGAGACGTCCCTGAGCTTAACCCTTTTGAGAAAAAAAAGAATATAAAAACGATTTCTTTCTGGTAGGAAATCTGATGTTCCTCAGGCTTACGCTCATGTCATCTATAAATCCTTTATGTTGAGAGAAAGTAACCCTATAGAAAAGCCCTTATTTCAAACAGAAATATAAAATCATTGGATTCCCCATTTAGAAAATTAGTGAGAGATCTTTCCAAGGAGTCACCTCACCACCATCACCAGTAATTTTTTCCAGTAGGGTATACCCATCATACAGATTATTGGCTGCTGTCTGATGCTGACAGTTTTTAGGAGCCACAGGTGAGAGCTGAGTGCAGGGTGAGGACCAAAGGTGGACAGACTACCCCAGAAAGAGCACAGTGTGTCCCACACCAGAGGTACCAGTCCCCTATAACACCCTACACATATATTGGTCAGATATTTCCAGATCTTGCATAATGAAAAATCAAGAATTGTTTCATAGGCTTATAAATGGAGCACTGCAAAAAATAAATAAATTGTTAAATGCTTGATTTTGATGTGAAGGTTGACATTCCACAATGGTGAAGCATTTATCAGAAGACCAACCACCATTACCACCATTAGCAAAATAAGTTGTATTCATCCTGAACAATGTTCTTAGAACTCGGATTATACTTATTTGGATGCATAGGTATCTTTTTGGCACTACAAGTCCCATAGTGGTCCAGATTTCCCAGCATCATGTTCTATTATCACAATGATGTTCTGTGAGAAGGTACTTTATTTAAAGTGTGCATAGGTATTGCCCTTTTAAAGCTAGGGATTTGTTGAATCTGTGTAAATTTCTCTTACAGACTCCTCACCAAAGGGACTTCACTTCTGATATCGCTTTCTATTTTCTCTCAGTCATTTACCTGGCTTTGCTCTTTTCCTGCAGGTAGCCCCCCCCTTATTTTTGCTGCTATTGGGAGTCAGCATTCTAGTTTACAACAAACATTTTATCTCATTTTAACTCTCCTTTCAATGTCAAGCGAGGAACACAAGTCAGGGTGGGTGCAAGAACATTATTGACAATTGACCCCTGTTTACAACTTCATCTAATGGTAACTAGCATGATTTAACTAACATGATTTACCTCCTCTCTCGTGTTTCCGAAATTATACATCACCTAATTAGGTCTACATATACAAAGTAGCAAGATGACGGTTACGGTGTCTGGGCCAGGCCAACAGTGCCTGCTGCATATACTGTTGAGCTAAGTCTTAATTAATGAATGTATCGAAGTGATGAGATGAAAGGTGTCAAAACACCCCCACAGCATGCAATTTCTAACATCATGCTGGGTGCATAAATGCTTTGGGGCCCAGCTATGTAAAGAGCAGGGTGATTTTTTTTTGCTGAAGCTTTTGACTGAGGAACTGAAGCTGCAGGTTTAATACAACATTAGGAAAAATTTCTAGACTCAAAAGCCTCCTGGCAGTGATGAATGCCTCTGCATTGTGTTCAGTCGTTGGAACCAAGTGGCA
Source organism: Podarcis siculus (assembly GCA_034642415.1). Classification (NCBI taxonomy): domain Eukaryota; kingdom Metazoa; phylum Chordata; class Lepidosauria; order Squamata; family Lacertidae; genus Podarcis; species Podarcis siculus. The sequence goes on from JAXCMG010000011.1 coordinate 37,643,854, forward strand.
AGAAGACACCCATTCACTGCTTGTTTGTGCCATTTTCCCAGTTCACCTTACATTGCCTAGGAAAGTTGTATATTACTATTACTATTACTATTACTACTATTATTTAATAATCATAATGTTAATAAATAATAATAATACACCACTTTTTCCCCAGACGGTGACTCAAGGCAGCTTACAGATTAAAACAATAACCACTAAAAACATAGAACGATCAATCATTAAAATACAATTGAACATTGATAGAATTAAGAATATATATATATATATATATATATATATATATATATATAT
>JAXCMG010000011.1:37644544-37657567 GCA_034642415.1 Podarcis siculus
TATATATATATATATATATATATATATATATATATATATCTGTTTTAAAACATACCAGTAATCACAATAAAAAAACAGCATGGCACCATCTCTTCAATTCCCAAAAGCCTGTTGGAACCAATAAAGTTTTCACCTGCTGGCAGAAGGACAGCAAGGAGGAAGCCAGTCTAGCTTCTCTAAGGAGGGAGTTCTGAGGTCTTGGGGCAGCCACCAAGAAGGCCCTATCCTGCATCCCCACCAAGTGTGCCTGTGAGGGTGGCAGGACTAAGAGAAGAGCCTCCCCTGAAGATCTCAAAAGCCATGCAAGTTTTTATGAGGGAATACAATCTTTCAGATCGCTTGGACCTAAGCCATGTAGGGTTTTATAGGCTATATCCAGCACTTTGAACTGTGCCAGCAGTAGCCAGTGGGGCTGCTCTAGCAAGGGAGTCATATGCCCCATATATAACCAGCCCCAGCCAACAATCTGTCTGCAGCTTTTTGAGCCAGTTGATGTTTCTGGGCACTTTTCAAAGGCAGCCACACACAGGGTCTGTTATCTATAGCCTCCCTGTCTTTTTAGATCAGTACAGAGGATGTCATGAGAAACTTAGATTCCAACACAATTAGCAAATGCTGAATGGGTACACAGAGCAACTGTATAAAAGGTGTGCCGTTGAGAATGGTTGGAATCATTTTGTGTAAGTGTATTTGCATTTGTATTTGTGTAAGTGTATTTGCATAACGATTGGCTGACAATCATATGACGATAGCATTGGAGGTTTCAGATTAGAATTTTGGGATGGAAACATTCATTGGTTAAAAGATTTTAAAATGAGCATATTCTTTAAAAAAAAAAATTCATAGCAGATCCCTACAGATGCATATGAAAGGTTGAGGACTAAGGGAGGAAGCAGTTAACAAGGCACGCCAAGCACACTTATGTGACTTTCTTTGAAGGATCTAACCCCACCTGACAAAGTTGGAGCCTGAGCATTAAAAAAAATAACCTGCTTTGGATCTGGAGATTGCTGCTCTTCAAAAACCATGTTTAGGAGGCTTAGATTTTGGTACAAGGAGTATTTTATGCTGCTTACCAGATAAAAAAAGTTGACACCCACTAGCATTTTGACTAAGTGCCCCATTATGGGACATTCCCCAAGCCTTTTTTAGCCTAGGAGAAATAAAAAGCATTTAGGGAATCTTAACGCAAGATAAAAAATATGTTTGTGTTTAATATATCATCTTATCTTAAAGGCTTGTGGATTAAATTGCTATTGGATATTTCTTGTAAACGTGTGTAGTTAATAGCTGCTATCCCTGCTCCTGGGATGGAAAAGAGTATATATGTAAATAAATACATTTTCATGTTTATCCACCAAGCTAGGCCTGCCTGCCTTTTTCCTTTATTTAATAATACTTCTCTCCGGATGGGGAGAAATGTGGTCAAAAATTAGGATTGTAGGATCAAACTGGCAGGGAATTTTACTGTACTTCTGGACTTACCTGTCAAGGAAAGGGAGCATAGTTCAGCAGGAATGTATCTTAATGGAGAATGGCCATTGCTCATTGGTGAAGCATCTTAATCCCAGGCATTTCCAGGTAGCGCTGGGAGAGTACCCTGGGGAGGTGCTGCCAGTCAGTGTAGACAGTACTGAACTAGAGAGACCAGAGACCATGGGGCAACTTCCTAAGTAGCCACTGAAATAATATTATGTGCCCTTTGTCCCGCTCTCATTCATTTCAGTGGGGCTCATGTGAGAGGTTTCTGATCGGCTGTGGCCCCAATCTTGACGATTCCATTTTAACTTCTAGAAAGAGGGGGTGGCTCTTTATGAAAAGCATTCCCAGAGAATCACACTGTATGTGAAGGACCGTGACCACCAATAAACTGTTTTCGTTTCTGTAGGAAGTCTGGCCTGTACTACACAGCCAAGATTTAATTTGTGAAATGAACCTTTAAATTCAATTGTGCCGCCTGATAGTGGCGACTCTGTGTTGTAAAAGCCAAGGAGCACAGCTTAATGTCAGTGATTTAGACTTATTTATATTGTTTGGTTTGCAGTATTGCTTTTGACTTTCTGCTCTCTGCAAATACCGCGAAATAAATGAGACAGAGGGATGCAGGAGTGTCACTTTTTTATTTTAAAGAATAACATCTTAAGTGCTACTTCCTAGAACAGCACTTAGAACTAATGAAGTGGGTGCTCCGGGATGCCTTTTAAACTATGGAAGAGCATCTTCTATTAAGTTTTTATATTGGCTTTTCGTAGAAAGCCTCTTATCGAGTGAGTGTCCTGCTGGGGGAGAACACAGCAGAAGTGCCATTTGTATTGTGACTGTGGCAAGGTTTGCTCCTTGCATGCAGAAATAACAATATGTATGTGCCTCACTGTTTGAATACGTGAGATTCAAACCCTGCAGCATTCTTGACTTCATGTGCAGCTTGATCCATTCTTGCCTCTCTGCCCCCTTCCCAAAACCTAGGCCTCTCCTCACTCTGCTTCCCTAGTAAGGGCTTTCATTCAGCCTCTGCTTACAACCTTGACTTCTCCTCTTTACCCATCACTTTTGAGCTATCACCCACCCCAGTTAATTTGCCTCCCCTGTACTTTGCTGTAGTGGCCGTGGTAGATAGGTCTTTAATCCTTTCCTTTCCGACAGCAGCAGCCAGCCCACATGCCCTGGGACATACAAAATTGATGGCTCACATGCCAAGGATGAAGGCTGGATCTACCTGCTGTTGCCACAAACACCACTGTGGGGTTTTAAAAAGGCTCAGAAATAACCCAACTATTTTCTCCATTTTTAGTCAGAGAGCTCTCTTAGCCACAAGCCAAATGGCTCAGTTTGCCCATCAATGCTCTTTAGCGTGTGAATGCGGTTGCACACTTCAAACACATATATAGTGGTACCTCGGGTTACATACGCTTCAGGTTACAGACTCTGCTAACCCAGAAATACTACCTTGGGTTAAGAACTTTGCTTCAGGATGAGAACAGAAATTGTGTGGTGGCACGGGAGGCCCCATTAGCTAAAGTGATACTTCAGGTTAAGAACAGTTTCAGGTTAAGAACAGATCTCCGGAACAAATTAAGTACCAGAGGTACCACTGTACTAGATGGGGATGATAATGCTGAATCAAATAACCTTGGACACCCCTCAAAATTCTGGTGGCAGGAGCAGCAGCAACAATATCAAATAATAATAAGTATGCTAAGTAAGGGACGTGGGTGGCGCTGTGGGTAAAAGCCTCAGCTCCTAGGGCTTGCCGATCGAAAGGTCGGCAGTTCGAATCCCCGCGGCGGGGTGCGCTCCCGTTGCTCGGTCCCAGCGCCTGCCAACCTAGCAGTTTGAAAGCACCCCCGGGTGCAAGTAGATAAATAGGGACCACTTTCTAGCGGGAAGGTAAATGGCGTTTCCGTGTGCGGCTCTGGCTCGCCAGAGCAGCGATGTCATGCTGGCCACGTGACCCGGAAGTGTCTCCGGACAGCGCTGGCCCCCGGCCTATAGAGTGAGATGGGCGCACCAACCCCAGAGTCTGTCAAGACTGGCCCGTACGGGCAGGGGTACCTTTACCTTTTTATGCTAAGTATAATAATAATAATTCTGATAACTGTTTTAGCTGTCTCTCCCCCCCTTCCCTCCCTTCTTATTCTCTTTCCTAGTTAGTTGACAATTCTAGTATGACCCACTGGCCAATTTAAACTTGATAGTGTACCCTACATTGCAGTGCAGCAGCCCTGGCTGCTGTTAGCAATGATATAGCATTGTTGGGTAATGAGGCCATGCTCTGGCCTGGGTTCCTGGGAAATCTTTAGTATCCTTGCAGTGCTGAAATTGTGGATAAAACAGGCAGAATGCTCTGTCAATATCATTAGTGTGATTATGAAAAGCCACTTTAAAGCCCTCTGGAAATAACACTCAAGTGTTGTGAGAGGGGAGGAAAAGATCCAAAGAACTGCCAGGTCCAGTTTTCCCCTAATAGGTCTCCAGAGCTCCAGGTAAAACTCGCTCTTCTGCCAGGTTTCATTTTGATGAAAGTGACTGGCAGCATTTTCTGAGATCCCTGGTCTAGTTAGGGCCCGAGCAAACGAAGAGATCACAGCGCAGAAGATCAAAACACCCTGGTGCACAATGGAAAAGTTTTGAAATTCACCCAACTTTTGTAAGGTTTGCGGAGGGAGGGGAATAGGAGATTTCCTGCTCACACTTCACCTCCACGAAAAGGCCAGCTTCAGCCTAGAAGCAACTTTCCCTCTTTTTATTTATCATGCACTGCCTTTAAGCTTCACAATTGCAGCCCCGGCCCCCTCCCCCGGCCACGTTTATCTTGAACAGAAGAAGCATGGTTGCATTGAATGAAAAGTTGTCTTTGGAAGAAATTCATTTAAAAGACTGTGCTAAGGGCCTTTCCAGACAACAGTAGAGGAAAGGAAGTTGTTATTTCCTTGAAAGCTGCATCAGGTTCTGTCCTCCCTTGTGCAGGCATGGACAGAAGCTGTGCAAGGACCGAAGAGCAATTTTTGTCCCCTGCTTTTATTCTTATTTTTTAATCCTTGTCATATACACTATGGGCACCTTATTTATAAATAAAAATAGGCAACCTCTCTTTTCGTTCTTTTAGCTTTCTACCTTCTTTCCAACTCCCTTTATTCTACAGATTTCAATTTTCTTGTTAAACCTCACCTCCAAGTTCTTTGCTATATCAACCCATTTGTTGTTGTTGTTTAGTTGTTTAGTCGTTTAGTTGTGTCCGACTCTTCGTGACCCCATGGACCAGAGCACGCCAGGCACTCCTGTCTTCCACTGCCTCCCGCAGTTTAGTCAAACTCATGCTGGTAGCTTCGAGAACACTATCCAGCCATCTCATCCTCTGTTGTCCCCTTCTCCTTGTGCCCTCCGTCTTTCCCAACATCAGGGTCTTTTCCAGGGAGTCTTCTCTTCTCATGAGGTGGCCAAAGTCTTGGAGCCTCAGCTTCAGGATCTGTCCTTCCAGTGAGCACTCAGGGCTGATTTCCTTCAGAATGGAGAGGTTTGATCTTCTTGCAGTCCATGGGACTCTCAAGAGTCTCCTCCAGCACCAGAATTCAAAAGCATCCATTCTTCGGCGATCACCCTTCTTCATGGTCCAGCTCTCACTTCCATACATCACTACTGGGAAAACCAGAGCTTTAACTATACAGATCTTTGTTGGCAAGGTGATGTCTCTGCTTTTTAAGATGCTGTCTAGGTTTTTCATTGCTTTTCTCCAACCCGTTTTGGGGTGCCTAAATACCTGAAGGAGCATATTTTCCTTATTTGCCTGCCCAAGCTCTTAAGGTTACCATTCCATGATTAGGAGAGGCTTGTTGAGGAGCAACATGGGGTGGAGCCCTTTTTCATGGTGGCATCCGCTGTGGAATGCCCTCCCCTAACAAGTCTGTTGGGTGTGGACAGTTGTCACTTTGGCACCAAGTGAAGATACAGCTTTTAGGTGGCTTTTTATCCTTTCAGTAACTTTTAACATTCTCCTTGATTTAGCTTTTCCCCCCCAAAAAAATCTTTGTTTTTTGTTTTATTAATGACAGTATTGTTCTGGGCACCCCAATTTAAGAAGGATATTGACAAGCTGAAACGTGTTCAGCAGATGGCAACTGAAATTATCAGGGATCTGAAAATGTGTATGTTTAGCTTGGTAAAGAAAAGATTGGGAGTAGGTGTGATATACGTCTTCAAATATCTGAAAGGCTGTCACATGGAAGATGGAACAGTCTTGCTTTCTCCTGCTCTGGAGGCTAGGGCCGGAACCAATGGATTCAAGTTGTAATAAAGGAGATTCCAGTTAAACCTCAGGAAGAACCTTCTGATGGTAAGAGCTGTTTGACAGTGTATCAGACTCCCATGAGAGGTGGTGGACTCTCCTAAAACTGCCCCCCTCCACCCTTGGATTGCTTGAGAAGTGCTGAGAACCATGGTGGACCTCTGCCAGTTGTAGCATCTGTAGTGTGCTGTGCTAGATGCCGTGTAATTTTAAATTGTATTTTTGTTGCTTCTTTTATTTCTAATATTGTATTCCATTGCATAGCAATCTGAATTCAATAGAAATCTAAGCAGAACACAATAAAATACAATATGAGAAATAAAAGAAGCAATGAAAATACAATTAAAAATCAATATGAATATTTAATTCAGACACATCGTGGACCACCTGAAAGGCACATACCACAGTCTGAGAACCTATTTTAATTTTTATTGTCGGCTTCCTCTTTTTTTTATTGGGTTGTCATCTAAATGCCATAAATAAATAAGTAAAGTCTGAATTTGAATGTTCCTACTTCTTCCACCCCACTTTCCCCTATCTGGGCCACAACAAATGTGATATTAGGTCAAGACCTTTCCCCCCCAAGCTGCAGCACTGAATCCTTTTAGGAAATAATTGTGAAAGTCCATCCATCACAGCCTTCTTTCCCCCACCCTTCCATCTTTGAAACCAGGAGAGCACGGACTTGACAGTACAGATATGTACAGAGCCTAATAGGCCTGAATCCTGCTCCAGCTGGAGCTGCCATGAGATAGTGAGCCCCGCATAAGGGCATGTCAGTGTCACCTGAGGACATTTGCGGCAGCTTTCCCTGTGTTTCATGGCAAGTCCCAGCAGCTCAATGCCAGCAAAAGTCAAGCTGTCAGAACTGTTTGGGATTGTCACTTCAGAGACCTTCATCGGGGCACCCTTGTGGAATGGCCCTCTTTGTCGAGTTGATGTAACTGGGACAATCAACTTTAATGCCTAGGCGACTGCAGCTGGGTGTCTGTGGCTCTGAAGTTTTCATTTTGCCCACAGTGAAAATGTTTTCCTTTCTTAGATACAATGTTCTGGTGTCACTCTTCCGAAACAAAAGAAGGACACAAGGAGCTGTGCTTCTGCAGTTTCATTTGGTTAGAAATCCTGAGAACTGTTAGATGCACCTCTGCTGAGTACGGCTTGTTAGTGTGATTCATTCCTCACCCTCATTATCGGGATGTCTTGTTTACAGACTGGTGTCAGAACCAGAAAGGCAGAGGGCAAGCCATGCAGGACACGGACTGGACCCTAAAGCCACTGCCAACCAAATCTTTGCTCCTCTTCTGTAGCCATTATCTTGGTTACTTTCCTGTGTATAAAGGTAAAGGGACCCCTGACCATTAGGTCCAGTCGTGGACGACTCTGGGGTTGCGGCGCCCATCTCGCTTTACTGGCCGAGGGAGCCGGTGTACAGCTTCCGGGTCATGCGGCCAGCATGACTAAGCCGCTTCTGGCGAACCAGAGCAGCGCACGGAAACACCGTTTACCTTCCCGCCGGAGCGGTTCCTATTTATCTACTTGCACTTTGACGTGCTTTCGAACTGCTAGGTTGGCAGGAGCAGGGACTGAGCAATGGGAGCTCACCCCGTCACAGGGATTCGAACCGCTGACCTTCTGATCAGTAAGTCCTAGGCTCTGTGGTTTAACCCACCGTGCAGTTCAGAAACGGTTGAACCACTAAGATGAATCTAGCTAAGGGAAAAGAGAGAAAGAAGTGCACGCAAATAACTTTGAGCCTGACCTTGGACTGATTTTTTTCTCATTGGGGGCTTTAACTTTTAAAAAAAAAATCCTTATCATAACCAAAAGTGGTGATGGTGGTGGGGACATCTTTGCTTTCTATGAGAATCCTCTGCACACAAGCTCGGCATGTCACAGGGCATTAGCTGTTCAAATTTTGTAGTTCAGCCTGGCAGGTCCTCTCCCTTTGGCAAGCTCCGTAGTGATCCCTCCTGCAAAATAAGGCATTGGAGGGGAAAGGACATCGTGAGCTTCTGTGGTTAGAGGGCCTGTCGCTTGAGCAGCATGCTGGGATGGTCATTGGCCCAGAGGGGCTTCACACTGAGTTGTTGGAAAGCCTTTGCATGGTGACACTTGGGGTCTGCCAAGAAATCCATGTTGTTCAGAGATGAATGGAGCGCAGCCCTTTGAGGCACGAATGTGGTCAGTTCATGGCAGGAGGAGAGAGAGAGGCCTCCTCGGGCCACGTGGAAAGTGCAGCTGCTGTGTGTGCTGGGAAAACCATCCGTTTGGGGCACTCCTGCCTCTGAGGCCTTTATAGTAACTTCATTGCAAGTTATGCTTCCCACTCTCCAGTTGAGTGCTTGTCAAATATAAAGCAGTACATTGAATCCGGAATTGATCGCCACTGCTTATGATGTTGCTGTCCACTTGTGTCTCTCTCCACACCAGTCTCTGTATCCTGCTTGCTGTTTCCCCACATGTCTGAAAGAATTCGCTCAACCCTTAAAATAATAAAAATAAACAGAATGAGAAAGTAAAAGTCTGCAAAACTGGTGAAAGAATGGAAGTCTTCTTTATGCATGTCCTTCCACAGGAACTGAGCTTCATGCTTTCAGTACCACGGGCTCAGTTTTCATGGATTCTGCATTTACATGATCTGCATCCAAAGCGTGGGTAGCTTATATGGGTAACTTATCTTTAGTCCATTGAGTCCATTAGACACTCAAATATAAAGTAACAGCCTTGTAGTTCTTGTTTCCTTGGCTCCTGTTGGGCTGGACTGGGGTTTCTCATTACGCTAACTTGAAAGCTGACATGGAGTGACTTCTGGTTGGTTTGGCCTCCATCTCTGAAATAAACATTCTTCTGAAAGTTGTGCACTCTTTGGGTACCTCTGTCATTCTTTCTACAGTCGCCTTCTTTTGCACCAGTGGCCCTGTTCCAGCATGCCTCCTTGTTGGTCAGCTGACATTTGGATCCAAAGTATAGCTTCTGGTCACAGTGGTGCGCCAAGAGCTTTGTGGGACTTCTGTGGGTTGGGGTTGCCTTCCCTTGTAGAACATTAGAAGTAGACAGTTGCTCATTTCACTTCTGAAATGGTGAGTATTGATATTACATGCCCCAAGATTTGTTTGACATTTGTCAATATGAGGTTTTCCATATTGCCCTCAGGATGTGTCTGTCACAAAGCAGTGAATATGATGTTCCTTCTGCAAAGGTCAAAACGACATTGTTCTTTGACATTTATGGCGCCTTCAGATTCATGTTCAGATAGCTGAGTGACAATCCTCTAACTGCCAGGAGCTGGATGCTGGCAGGTGGCTGAATCGCACCATGATCAACCTATTCTTGCATGTGCACTCTGAAGCTTCTGGTGTTGGTTGCTGCTACTTGCAGTACTTCCCCCCACTTAACCTGGAATAGGCAAGGCATGAAAAGTGAGGATTTTTCAATGCTGCATCTGAACTTCTTGGGTGGTACATGTGCTGTGAGGATGGCAGCACCGTTGAGATAATGCCTAACCTTCTGGCATGGGCCCTTGACCAGCTGGCTTGCCATTAATTGTCTCTCCAAAGCTGATATCACAGGGGCTGTTCGATAGGCTTAATAATGGGAACTTTATTTTCCTCCTCATTATGTTTGTAAGTCTGGAATGGCTTTGTATATCAAATGTAGAGGCAACCCAGGGAATAGCAATGTTCTTGGTGAGAATCCATGTGCCAGGAGGTATTGGCATTAATATACATAGTACCTTCTGAATTGCATACAAAGCAGAGAGTGTGATCTGACACATTTCTGAATAAAACAAATGTTGGAAAGGACACAACCCAATTATCTTCCTTTTCTCTTGGCATGGGTAGCCTTTGGGCCCTTGTGACTTGATTTTTTAAAATAAAAAGCATCCAATATTGCCATTCATCTCAGGAATTTCCATAGTTTCAACATTCAGAGGAAGAGGCTAGGAAATGTACCTGTGGCTCATAATTATCTGATGATATGCAAATAGCATCTCCCAAGTAGAAAGTCAAATATTCACTCAGGAGCCTTGACTGATATTGATAAATCTTAAGAAAACTTTGGTTAACCTAAGACTGTTCTGGTCCCTAGATAGGTAGCAATAACTTGTGAAACATTAGTAGATATTTAGCTTTGACTTCAAACTTATTAATCCCAGTCCCTCCCTCACTCATGTTCTTTCTTCCTGCTGCATAAAGTTGATGCCTTTTAGTTCAAGGGCAAAAATGGAAGAGGAAAAAGTTTGTGATGAGCTTGTCTGTGTTGAATTACAAAGGATAGACTTGAAATGTTAATTACATGCAAAGAAGAACTGAAAATGAAGTGGTAGGATTTGGAAAACAGGTTTCAGAGGAGCTAATATTTTCTCTCCCACCCTCCTTAAACAGAAATGAGAAAATAAAATTTCATTGTCAAGTGCTGAAACTGAATGTGTGTCGATGAGAACGTATCGCTAGCCTGTCTTGAAAGTGCAAGACAGTTCACAACAGGTTTTTTAAAAGCAAATATGCAGTGTTACAGAATTAGTAGAACCACTGTTCTTCCGCTTATTTTTATTGCAATCCTGAGAAGTGAACTCAATTAGGCTTGCAAGTGTCCTGAAAAATTTTGAGGGTTCAACAAGCTTCCAAGGAGTAGGAAGCTCTGTACAAAGCTGACATTATTTAGTGGGTAAGATGAAGACCAGTCATCTGGGTTGTCCTCAGTTCAAATGTCTCATTGGGCATGAATTCATCAGGCAACATTCATTCCCTCTCCCTCTTTCTCCTGCCCCCCCTTTATAATATGGTGATAAGAGTCTAGCCAGCTGTGCAGCAGTGTTGCAATTATTGAGGGAGTCTGCATGAAGCGCCTTGAAAATGTAATTGTTAGTGGTTGTGAATGTTTTTTTTTTTTTTGAGGACAGCAAGGTGGTATTGATTAATATATAAACGTTGTTGTTGTTTAGTCGTTTAGTTGTGTCTGACTCTTTGTGACCCCCTGGACCAGAGCACGCCAGGCACTTATGTCTTCCACTGCCTCCCGCAGTTTGGTCAAACTCATGTTCGTAGCTTCGAGAACACTATCCAACCATCTCATCCTCTGTCGTCCCCTTCTCCTTGTGGCCTCCATCTTCCCCAACATCAGGGTCTTTTCCAGGGAGTCTTCTCTTCTCATGAGATGGCCAAAGTCTTGGAGCCTCAGCTTCAGGATCTGTCCTTCCAGTGAGCACTCAGGGCTGATTTCCTTCAGAATGGATACGTTTGATCTTCTTGCAGTCCATGGGACTCTCAAGAGTCTCCTCCAGCACCATAATTCAAAAGCATCCATTCTTCAGCGATCAGCCTTCTTTATGGTCCAGCTTTCATTTCCATACATCACTACTGGGAAAGCCATAGCTTTTACTATATGGACATTACATTTGGGGAAAATTTCCTAGAACCATTGTCTTAGTGTTTTTTCTCAATATGCTATATGTATGCTATTGATAATAGGGTGTTCGTGTCTGCACTTTAAATTCACAATGGGGACATTGAGAAGATGATGATTTCTTAAATCAGGGCAGACTTTTTAGAGATTGATCAGTTATAAATACTTCAAACTACTTTGAATTGTGCTTGGAAGAGAGAAGAAATGCAGTGCAGATGTTGTTGAAGGACTGGTTTAATCCACGCCTTTAAAAGTTGTGATCCAACCATCACCACCACCATGGATCCCATCAAGGACTTGATCTAACATCTTTCTTTGCCACCTGCCCTCTCTGGATAATTAAGGAGGGCTGTTTAAAATAGTGACACTTCTGTCTTCTTGGAAGGAGGCCAAGTAGTAACGTAATGTAGAAGCCATGCAATTGTTCATGTTGCGAATAGAGTCTCATAGACACACAAACACTATAGTGCTTCATAGGCTACCCAATGTTATCCTAAATCTTGGTGCAACTTGAATGCTGGTCATCATGAGCTTTGAAATGTGTTCACAAAGGTAATTGAAAGAGGCCAGTTTGGTTCCCCACAAAGCAAAGAAGTATATCTGCTTGAAAGGGGTCAGATAAGCTTCAAGGTCCCCTTCTGTCACTAACTTCTGTGATTACTTTTGGAATTGCACCAGCACTTTTCCTCAGCTGTCTTCAAGGCTCCTACCTGCCATGTGCTAAGTGTCAGACAAAATTAAAAGCACTCCAGTGTTAAATTATTTGCTCTCATATGGCTAAGACACACTGAATGTCTCTTTGACATATGATTTATTCTGTGCATGTGTGTTTTGGGGAAGGGGGGGGGAATTGGCAACACACAGTTTGTTATGAAATTTCAAAGCCTATATTTAGTGATGTGAGCATTATAAAGTCCAGACAGCACAAGTATGGAACTCTTCGCCCCTAAAAAGTTTGCCAGATTTCTGTCACTACGTACAGATCCCACTGAAATACTTTGATCAAAAGGAATCTGATCTGTTATGAGCTAGTGCCAAGACCTGTGGGACTGTGTGTGTGCACGCGCATGCGCTGAGATGAGCATGCAGTTTGACCTTTCTTCTCCCACCCCTAGGCTGCTCAGAGTTTTCCATAGTTGTGAGCAGAATCTAGAAACAAGGTTAGATTAGGTAACATGGGTCTGGATAGATGTGCCAATGTGCACAATAGTAGAAATTACCAGAATTGAATGGTATATTAGATCCAAGCTGCATGGCACACTAGATGACTAAATATCATACCCAGGCCTGGCTTGAATTTTGTCAGACATTGGCCAGAGATTCCACAGGCAAAAATCAAGGCGATGCTGAAACAAAACTGCTTCGTGAGTAAGAGTGAATGCCCTCCCTTTCTCTTGTTCATGCTTACATGCTTCCCATAGGCATTTGGTTGGCCGTTATGGGAACAGGATGCTGCACTAGATGGTCCATTGGCCTGATCCAGCAAACTCATCAATGTTCTTAAGGATTCATAGGGCAGGGCAGCCATGCTGGCAGGGACACATGGGAGCTGTAGTCTAAAATGCCTGGAGGAAATCAACCTGGCAAAGATTGGGGAAGGGATATGATTTTTGAGTGTGTGTGACACTGAATGCGCATGGGGTGGTGATGAGTGTCACTGTTTCCTTCCCTCTCCCAGCAATGCCTCAAGCCCTGTAAACAATACTCATTTATAAGCCACATACAGCAAGTAATGATCTAAATTAACATTTTAGAAATGGCATCTGCCAAGAATGATCAAAGTGAGGGTGTTGCGCGGATAGGAGGTTACATCACCAGGCTAGGACACAAGA
>JAXCMG010000011.1:37657577-37744084 GCA_034642415.1 Podarcis siculus
TTTTGGGCTTTGATGTGCAAAATCTATATGGCCTCCCAGCCCCTTTTGCTAATTAACAGGGGCGACATTCCAATGCCAAATCTTCCCATGCAGGCCTCACTGAACCTGGACAGCTGTGTTCTGATGCAGTTTGTATCTGTTTCAGTAAGGCTTGCCAAGAAAGCATCACAATAGTTGGTGCCCTAAAGGGTCAGCTCTACGTGGTTTCCTCTTCTGCTGTCCTTAGTTGTGCCCCAGATCTGATGTCTTAATTTTTTGCCAGTAGCACCTTAAAGACCAACTAAGTTAGTTCTTGGTATGAGCTTTCGTGTGCATGCACACTTCTTCAGATACACATTTAATTTTTTGCTTTACATTGCCCTGTAGTGCAGCCATGTCTTGCACAGGGAAGGAAAAACCGGGTAAGAGTGGTTGGTTTAGCTGGGGCTTAACAGGCACATTTCCATTAAATGTATTGAGTGGTGGGGAATTCTGGGGAGCATCAGTTTTATTTTAACACTTTCATTTGGTGCACTGATGTTCCCTCTCTTTTGCTTTGTTGTTGGGGTCCCATAACACATCTATCTAACAATTTCAGACAGTAAATAGAAACCTGTCAACATTCCCAAATCTTTTGAGTGGTAATACCTAATTCACAGCCTCTCTGTCCAAGTTTTTATAACTCGAGGTAAAGGTAAAGGGACCCATGACCATTAGGTCCAGTCATGACCGACTCTGGGGTTGCGGAGCTCATCTCGCTTTACTGGCCGAGGGAGCCGGCGTACAGCTTCCTGGTCATGTGGCCAGCATGACTAAGCCGCTTCTGGAAAAACCAGAGCAGCACACGGAAACGCCTTTTACCTTCCTGCCGGAGCGGTACCTATTTATCTACTTGCAGTTTGAGGTGCTTTTGAACTGCTAGGTTGGCAGGAGCAGGGACGGAGCAACGGGAGCTCACCCCGTCGTGGGGATTCGAACCGCCAACCTTCTGATTGGCAAGCCCTAGGCTCAGTGGTTTAGACCACAGCGCCACCCATGTCCCTTTTACAACTCTACCTTAGCATAATTTTTCAACATGCATCATTTTTGTAGCCATCTTCAATTATTTTTCATCTGCTGCTTACTTGTCTATTCTCTACAGTGGCCTTCTGTATGCTTCCTGGAAGCTTATAAGCAGGGCAAGATAAATCTGTCAGAGAAGAAACTCATTTTTGTTGTGGACTCCAGACTTGAAAAATATCCTATGTTTGTTCTTAAACATTAACAGTAACTGCAGTTATAATAATAATAATAAAATCACAAAAGAACTTTTTTTGGGGGGGCACCTCGCTCTACCTTCTGTGTTTTCCACCTTACGTCTCTAGAATCAGATTGTAATGTGGGAGGTTAAAGGTCATCACACAACTAAGGAAAAGCAATTTGCCTGGAATGCCTTGAGGTCAATCTCTCTTCACTAATGTGACTTGTTCTTCGTGAATGTTGCTTATGGGCTTTGAAAACGAGGAAAGCTTTTTTCTGAGTAGTACAGTTGAGTCACTTTTGGTATGAAATCTCTGAACATAACTTTCCGTAAGTGGCCATCCTGGAGAATAATGAGAGAAATCTGAGCGCTGGTGGGTGGGGAGTTTAAGAACTTTGTTCCTATAACCACTACCTGAAAACTTCGTTGATGGCAGCAATACATCTGCAGCTGGGAAAGGAGTAATGAAGACGAGAATCACTGGGTCATAAGTTCCATACTTTGTCTCCCTTTGGTGTCCAGTTCTGCGTCACAGAGAAAGTTTATGAGCAGGACTTGATGGGCAATATCTTTTCCCTTTTCTTGGACCTCAAAAATCTGGTACACAATACCTGAGCATGGGGAATGGACTTCTGACTGTTGCTACTAGTATCTTCTAGGTATATCCTTTGAACGTCACTTATGCTAGTGGCTTCCAAAACATACAGTGGCATGAAATCCTGTTGCCTGACTGTGCACTGCATTTTTCAGGGGCAGCCATTGTGGTCCCCTCCTGAAGTTTTGGATAACAATGTCTATCAACCACTGGCATCATGTCCAATGGTAGAGGATGATGCGAGTTTTTGTCCAAGACTAAATGCATGCATGTCTACTAACAGAAGTTCTCGGGCTGACTTACAATATATTTAAAATACAATAAAATATACAGTGATCAGTAGTCACTGCAGCAGGGTAAAGGTGTCTGTTTATAACCCCTCCCCTGCCTCCCCACATTCTCTGATTTGCCAACAGATGCCATTCTGTCGCTGAATCTCTTGGCTGTTGAAGCTGTTGGATGCTAGTCCCCCAAAGGCCAGGATGTCCTCACTGGGTGGCTGCTGCTGATGTCTCCCACAGCCCTGGTGGCAGATACAGGAGGTGCCAGGTGGAGCAAAGTTCTCACATGTCTTCTTCCCAGTTCTCAGGAGTTCCAGCTGCCCTGTGGGGACTAGACAGCTGAGAGGATGTGTGTGTATCTTGTCCCAGGCCATCCAGCGAGCTTCAAAACCAAATAAGAATGTGTCCCCTCTTTTCACTGCTATAGCAATAGTAATGCTGACCTGTTGTTTACACTGCCTAAGCTGTCTGTCCTGTGTCTTCCTTTTATTTTGCATTACTGCCTTGTTTTGTGGACACCAACAATCATCAAATCAATATTTTACCCTGTAGGTTTTACAAATAAATACCTGACATTTGGATACCTTCTGTATTATTTCCCATCTCCTCCGTTTTCTAGACGATACCCCAATGATTGTTTTATTTGTGTTGAACCATGGTTGGTACCCATCAAAATGTGTATGCCGATACACATCCTATCATCCTTACCTCCTCAACACACTCAAGATTGATGCCTATTCAATAAGCTTGCCCAGCTTAGATAAAGGAGTTTTGTGATATATTTTGAGATCAAGCCACCAAAAAGTTCTGTTATAGGTCTCGGTTTTCTGTATAGTTGGTGATTGAAAACATCTGTGTGGTTACCAATTCCCAGGCAATCTGACCCGGTGCCTTGGCCTATTTGCCATGCACAGCCTGTGATTTACACTTTGAGGGTGTGTGAAGTGCTGGTCTGTGTGTGGTTTTTGATGGCTGTCTCTCGGTAGAGCTTATCAGATGGAAAATTTAGTTCTCTAGTGCCAAACTGAGGGAGCAGTGGTTGGGTGAAGGGGAAGTGGTTGTTTTTTCATGGAAAAAGTGGGTCAGTTGAGGAGGGGTTTGAAGTGTGTAAGAGTGGTGACATCATGCAGGTGTTCTAAGAGACAGTCTAGGTTGAAGGCGCAACCTGAAAGTGGAGTGACCATCAAGAACACCTCTCCATATGCCTTTGGTTTTCTGTTTTATCAGAGATTAATTACCCTTTTATTTGTCTTTTATAAACCATTGTACTCTTGATCAGGGGTGTGAAACCTCAGTGGCGTTTTCCTCACCCCTTTAATTTGCGCTTGTTGGGATTCTTGCTCATCTGAGTTGTTGTGAATTGGTCGTTACTCCAGATTAATTAATACTGAGTGCAAAGGCTTGACCATATGGATGTGGCACTAGGCAGCATGATGAGACAGGTGAAGAGGAAATCGTCTTTTCAAGGCTAGCTGAAAACTGCAGCAATCTGACAGTTGCACACCAGAAAAGCTATTTTGCTATGAAATGTAAGATTTGCAGCGAGGAGAAATAAATCAAGGCATCTTTTTGATGTCTACATTTCTTCTGAAACTCTTCAGTCTCTTGGCTCATTTTCTGCTAGCACTGTGACCCCCACCCCTTGAAATTTCACCTGCGTGCCCTCCAGTTCCATTTCTTCCCTTGTGGATTCTTCCTCTTCCGAACCACCTTCTCTTCCCTCCTCTGCTTTCTTAATGGGGCAGGAGCATGTTTATCCATATTTGGCCCATGCTACCTGACACCTTTTGTTTGTGGTAGCAGATGGAAGAGGCAGATCACCAGAGGTAATGAGCATCTTGCAGCTTGTTTATTTTGTAGGAGCGATGTTATTTGAGAAGTAGACTTCAGAACCATATCATTGCAGGAACAAATCATCTGATGAATTTCCAGTGTTCACTTCTTTTAGTTGGAAACCAGCAAGAACTTACTTAAAGGAATGATGGAGCACTGGCTGACTTAGAGGACAAAAGAGAAGGAATGAGCTCTGGTGTTCTGACTTGGAGGCTCTGATAGTATTGTAAGCCAAGCATTATCATGCTTTCTCAGCTGCTTTCTCCCACTGCTATTTCCGATCCAACAGCTGTTTTTCCTTAGGTTTGTTTATTTCATTTTAATATTTTTGCCATCTGTCAAACAAATCTCCAGTGGGCACCTGAAATGGTGGCTAATCATGTGATTTGTAGATTGTTCGGTAATGGTTATACATTAGCACCCACTGGCTCTTTAGTGCTTTGCCATTTCCATAAATCTCTGATGCTCTCAGGGGTGCTATGCATTGTGTTCTGGTCAATAGCACTGTGAGTATATTTCAGCTTCAAAATCACCCATGTTTCCGAGAGAAAACGCCAGGTATACCCTGCCAGCTTTCACAGCTCCAATACATGAGTAACTGTCACCAGGCAGAGTTGAGTATGCCCGCAGGTCACTTTGTGCCACGTAGCTGGTGGTACCAAAGTGATTATGTTGGTCCGTTGCCAATCCAACCCACAACTGACACACAGAATTTTGCTCTGCATGGCGAGCAACCTGATCTGGTAACCCCTTTAGGGGTGTGCTATCATTACGATTGCAAATATCAACTAAGTCCATGTGCCCATGCGCAGAGGATTTTGAGCTAGAATTAAAATATTATAGGGGGCTTTTTGCATAATCTGTTTGCCTAATTTGTCTTTTTTCACCCCATTGCATCACAATTAGGTTTTCTGCATTTACTAATGTTTTCTATTTCTGAAATGAAACTAACACTCTGGAATTTGGTCGGTTGCTCCAAGCTTCCCTAGATGTGTTGCACTTCCACAAAGGAAAAATAATGCAATGCAATTAAAAGATCCTCTAGTTTCACCTATGTGAGCCATGAGGACCAAAAATATTGGATGGATATCCAGACATGGCCTCTCCCCCCAATCTCAAAAGATACCTTAAGAACTTTGAAGATGCCAAAGAACAACAGATCAGATTTAGCAATAAAGTTTGTAAATAAGATTATTCAAAGCAAATCATATATATTATTGTATTAAGCCCAAGAACCACAAGTTAAGTGGCTTGTGGTAAGTTTTGTTATTTCCTTTTTAGTTTAATACTTAAATAATTGGGGGTTTTTTATTTAGTTTTTGTTCATCTATATAAAAAGAGAGAAAATTACTCCGAGCCAATCAAAATACAGCCCCTCTAGTTCTACCTCTATGATCCAAGAGGACCAAAAATGTTGGACAGATGTCCAGACATGCATATTGTTCAGTATGGAGATGAGTTTAAAAGCTAATTTGCACCTCATTAGTAAAGTGTGAGTTGGTTGTGATTAAGTGGCAGTTATTCTCAAACAGCTTCATTCACACCATTTGAAAGTGGGTGGTGATCCCACAGTTCAGTGTCCGGATAGATTTGGTATAGATTTGCTGGTGTGAATTAGGATAACTCTACTGATGCCAGTGGAGCAAACTTGCTTTAAAAAAAACCCAAAAAAGGATCTGTGTCATTTATGTTGTTTCATTCCTTAGTGTATTACCTAGACCTCCTTGACTGCATGATTCGTTACATTTCACCAAATGCAAATGGCAGCACAAACAAATTGGGATCCCCTGCACCCGAGTTGTACCTAGTTATAGCTAAAAGTCTGTCTAATCTAAAAAAGAGCACCCTTGCAGGAATTGTGCCATTTAGTACTAGACCTCAGGAAAGCCCACGTCACGCTAGGTCCCTGCCATGGGTAATCCATTATGTGGGGAGAGGTGTGTATACCTAATGAGTTTATGTGTATGTTGCTCTAATCTATTTTATTTATGTGCATTTAATGTAATTGGAGAGGCTTCTACAAGAGGGAAATGGATCTTGAAAAGGGAGAGGGGGCACGCGTGAAACAATAGCTCCCAGCATTTTTGCTCAGAGCCCCAGTGGATTAGCGGTAGTCGTTTGCATTAGCAATGACAGTTCAGAGATGATTGCTCTTCCCTGGAGAGCGCCAGAGACCGAAATGGTGCTCCATTATGCTGCTCATTAGTATTCGGCGCGGTAACTGTCACTGCAGGCTGCGGAGTCCAAAGAACAGAGTCGAGCAATGGCTTTTAAATGAATAAAGTTTTTATTTGAAGGGAGATGAAATTATTGACATGAAGATGGTGTTTGCTTTGTGCTGAAGCGATGAAATAAATCTTCATAACACAGGATTTTTTTTTATTGCTGGTCTTAACCCCTCAGTTGAAAAATGGTTGGGATCCCCTTATATCAGTCCTATTTAAATTTACCTAGTTTAAGGCAGACAGATGTTGGAACAGAACGTCACTTCATATGAGTTGTGAATAATAGGGGCCTCTTGCCCAGTGTTTTTCTTCCCTAGGAAAAAACGGTGCTGATACCTTTACTTCTACCTGTGGGGGGTAGGGAGCCACCATCTTCTTTTGACTTCTTCTTCCAGCCTGTCTCTCTCCAGCCCAACTTCCTTAAGAGTAAGGGAGGCACCTCCTTTCCCATTTTGCTGACACACACATACTTACACACTTTCCTGGTTCTTTTCATTTGCAGCAGGGCCCTTGCAGACCCAAAGCTTCCATTCCCAACTGCTCCCTGCCTCATCCCACAATCACCACCCCAGCCTTTTTCACATTGGGATGGTCTCTCCTCTCCCTCCACACCACCCTGCCATGGGTAATGCAAATTTACTCCAGTGTGCCTCCTACATAATCTAAGCCACCACATTTAGATCCACTTAAGTGCCTCCAGGCTCCCTCCCTCCCTTCCTTGACATCTGCTCTGCCCTCCTCGGGAGAAAGCCACACTTGAAAGGCATCATCCTTGGCTTGGGTTTGATGAGTGGGTCCAGTCTCTTTATCTCCCTTTTCTACTCCTCCTTTTGGGTGCTCTTCATTCATTGTGTGTGCCGTGTAAAAAAAGTGGGGGTGGGGAGAGAGAAGGCAAGAGATCCAAGCCAAGTTGCCTGCCCGGTCATTGCAGTGGCTGCTCTGCATTCTTGGAGTTCATGAGCCAGAGGCTCCTCCTCCAAGCAGCTCCGCATTATGCGCGAGAGAAGGCCCATGCTTCCGGTCACAACTCGTGACTCCTCCTCGCTTTATAATTGGGACTCTAATTCTCTCCCTCTTGTCCTTTCCCCACCCTCCTGGCTCCATAACCATCCCCTGTCCCAGCACCCATCCTGCCCTCCTTCCCAAATTGTATGCCTCCTCTCTGAAACTTCTCCAAACTTTCCCCAGCGCCACTGAGACAAACAGTTGTGTTTCTTATGGAAGTGGGAGGAGAAAGAGGAGTCAGTTTCTCTTCCTTCTCTTTCTCTGTGTGTCTGTCTGTTTGCTATTTCCCAACAAAACCTTGCCACCATCTCAGTAAATCACTATACATATTTGAGCGGGAGGTGCCAGTACTCAGTGGCGTAGCGTGGGGGGTGCAAGGGGGGCCGGCCGCACCGGGCGCAACATCTGGGGTTAGGGCAAATCCACGGGTTAGGGGGCGCAAATTACTTGCCTTGCCCCGGGTGCTGACAACCCACGCTACTCCACTGCCAGTACTGCGTTCCGTTGAGTACCATCAGAAAAAAGCACAGCTCTTGCACATGAGATCCAGTGTTCTCTAGTGTGTTGGTCTTGTGGTTAAAGGGATGGGACAATCTGATAAAGCTTTCTGCTTGAGTCATGCCATGGGGCCAAAGTTGTGATTCTGGCCAGAGATATATGTGCAATGGAAACAAATACCCAGGACAGATCATGTTCTCTTTCTTCCTTTGGTGTGTGATATGTTATTGTGATCCTTCAGATGTTGCTGGACTCCACGTCACATCAGTCCCAACTGACATTGGCAATGAATGGTCAGAGTTGTAGTCCAACACAATCTGGAGGGTCATAGCTTGCTCACTCCTGTGCTAGATTGGAAGCCTAGAGGTAGCACAGTCTTTACACCCTTGCTACTTGGAGAGTCTAGTACAGTGGTGCCTCGCAAGACGAAATTAATTCGTTCCGCAAGTTTTTTCTTCTTGCAAGTTTTTCGTCTTGCGAAGCACGGTTTCCCATAGGAATGCATTCAAAATCAATTAATGCGTTCCTATGGAAACCGCCTTCAGACCAGGTCAGGGGACAGTCTGTCCCCCGACCTCTTCTGAAGGCTGGGGGGGGACAAGGGCTTTTCTTCCCACCGCCAGCCTTCAGAAGGCTGTTCTGAAGGCTGGCGGTGGGAAGAAAAGCCCTTCTCCCCACCTCCCGCCCCGCAAGCTCCGGGGACAGGAGGGCTTTGCTGCCGACCCCCAGCATTTTAAAAAACCCTGGGACAGCGGAGGACCTTCCTTCTGAAGCCTGGCAGCGGGAGGAGGTCTCTCTGCCCCGCCGCCTGGCTTCGGAGCAGCCTTCCCAGTCACTTGCCCAGTCACCTTTGGGGAGAAAGATTTGGTTCCTGGTGAAAAACCTTTGTAAACTGAGAAAGCGTTAGGAGGCTTCCCCCCATTTGAGGCTACCATACACATGTGTGGGCAAATAGGATAATAACATTTCAGACAACTTACTTGAAATACCGTGTTATATTATAGGCATAGGATGAACTCAATTTCAGTTCCACAGAGTCGTTTTCTTTCCTGGGTTTTTATTTTGCCACTTTGCATGTGGCATGGAGAGGACCCAACCTTTCGGATAAGAATGCATCTACTTTCGACATAGAATTGGTACAGACTCCCCCTCTAGTTTATTGAAAGCTTTTCTCTAAGCTTCTGAGACACATAAAGTTCAAAAGAATGTCACCTTAAGCCCCTACAAGATGGGAAATTACTCTGGTCACCCTTCAGCAGCACTCAGTATATAATCCGTTTGAGATTGAATTGGCTCTCAGCAGAGAGTAATCCAAGTAAAGCATTCTGCTCCATGGCTTCCTGTGCTCTCAAAGCCACATAGGCATACTGCTAAGCAGACTCTGTATTTGCTTTGTTTTGTTGCGAATCACAGTGTATCTGCATAGAAAATTTATGGTGGCGGTGGACAAATGCTTTATGCAATTAATGGCTGGACCTTTAAGATAAAGAGTTTGATTCTTCTGTTTGTCCCAGCAGGAGAGCTACAACTTCGCTTCTTCAGTTGGGGGTTGGACTCCCACATGCAAGTGAGGGATTGACATCACTTCATTATTCCAAGTTAGGTCATTGGTCTATCTAGCTGCCAATGTTTACACTGATCGGCAGGCACTCTCCGGGGTATTCTCCAGGGTATTCTACTTGCCCCGCTGCTTGAGATCCTTTTAACTAGAGGTGTTAAAGTCTAAACATGGAACCTATGTGTTCCAGGCGTGTGCTTTGCTGCTCAAGTATGGGTCCTCCCCAGGCATAATAATAATAATAATAATAATAATAATAATAATAATAATAATAATAATAATTTATTATTTATACCCCACCCATCTGACTGGGTTTCCCCAGCCACTCTAGACGACTTCCAACAAAATATTAAAATACAGTAGTCTGTCAAACATTAAAAGCTTCCCTAAACAGGGCTGCCTTCAGATGTCTTCTAAAAGTCTGGTAGTTGTTGTTCTCTTTGACATCTTGTGGGAGAGCATTCCACAGGGCAGGTGCCACTACCGAGAAGGCCCTCTGCCTGGTTCCCTGTAACTTGGCTTCTTGCAGGGAGGGAACTGTCAGAAGGCCCTCGGCACTGGACCTCAGTGTCCGGGCAGAACGATGGAGGTGGAGACGCTCCTTCAGGTATACTGGGCCGAGTGGTGGGAGGAGATTTAAAAAGTGATATGGCCCCCATAGGCCCTGTATTTGAATCAGCAGTGTTTTAATGGCATAAAAAATAGATGGACAAATATGTGAACCAAGTCTGCTCATGTGTGGTTTCTAACTCTCAATATATATGTTGTATTTTCTTTTGTGAGAGGCTTCCGATCAAGGCATATGAAAAAGCAAATAATTTTGAATACTACTTAGCTAGCTTAATGGCAAGAGCTTGTTGTTTTGCAGAGGAAAGGCTGATGCGATGAATCATTCATTCATGATCAAGCTCTAAAGGTTGCTTTTTGTTACGTTGTTACTTTACCCCAAAAAAGAAGAAAAAAAAGAAAGACTCAAAATTTTATTCTTTTCCTTTGACTAAAAATAGCTCTTTCCTTAGCCTACCACGCAGGATAAAAGTGGTTGGAGACATGTATGCATCAGCTGGAGCTTGAAGGGGTGGACAGGATAAAAACATAGTAATAATGCAAACAATATATATCTGACAATTTTATGACGAGATAAAATTTAAACTCATCTGGTGCCACAAAACACCCCCTTCCCAATGGCCAGAAAGGGAGGGATCCTATAATCATTTACACCTCGGTGAAACCCTCTTTTGATTTAAGCTGATTGCCACAGAGTTTCTATCGTTGTGCTGGAGACCAGATGCCCAATCTCGAATAAATTACACCGCAGACTACCTCTTCCCCTCTCAGGGAAATAACATTGTTGTCGAGAAGAACTCTCCATGTTGCTGTGGATATGGAGCACAAGAGACAGCTGCCTGAGAGCATATGGGCCATTATATTAAACCACAATCAAAGGCTTGTGTTTAACTAGAAGCAGATTGGCCTTGTAAAAATTCAGTACCTGGCTCACAATAAAAGGCTGGAGGAATGATGAAATGGGGAAGGGCCCACAGAGGTGGGAAAGGTGGTGAAATCCCGTGAATCTTTATGATGGATCAAGAACAACAGTCTTTTATTTTCATGTCAGACAAAAGACAGAACACTGGGAAAAATTACTATGGCATTTTCTCCTTTATGAGGGAAGGCACCACCTCCTGCCACCTGATTTAACTGCAAAATGAGGGTTGTTCCAAAAGTTTGAAGTCACCTTCAAAAGCTAGGAGAAACACACACACACACACACACACACACACACACACACTGGTTCCAATGCCACTGTGATATTAAATTCAGGCACTAGTGGATACAATATTTACATGGTTATTTTCTTATATGGTCTCTGTGGAAGATATTATCCAAGGCAGCTAGCTCAGTTGGTTAAAGTGTGGTGCTGATAATGCCAAAGTTGTGGGTTCGATCCCCATATGGGCCAGCTGCACATTCCTGCATTGCAGGGTGTTTGACTAGATCAGCGGTTCTCAACCTGTGGGTCCCCAGATGTTGTTGGACTACAACTCCCATCATCCCTGAGCTCTGGCCTTGCTAGCTAGGGGTGATGGGAGTTGTAGTTCAGCAACATCTGGGGACCCACAGGTTGAGAAAGGCTGGACTAGGTGAACATCAGGATCCCTTCCAACTCTATAGTTCTGTGATTCTATTATTTCCTTACCAAGATTTTCTCACAAGTGAAGCAGGATAAACCAGATGTTGCTTACTAATAAACGGGAACTGATGCAGGGAGGTGCCCAGCCCCTAGAAATGGGTGTGAATTTTGCACACAAAAGGACACAATCTAAACCCCGGACATCTCTAGGTAAAAGATCTTAAATAGTAAGGCAGGGAATACCTTTTTGCCTGAGATCCAAAAGAGTTGGCAGGAGGTGGGTGTTGGAGGTGTAAATGACTACCGGACTTTAAAAAGTTGGCGTCACAAAATTGAGTTCATCAGTCTTCTTGAATTAATTAAATCAAATAGTTTTTATTGGATTTTGAATGAATGTGCAATTAACTGCTACTTTTCTGAATGTCATCATTGGCCACAGGTGGGGGTCAATTGGGAGAGCGTTCCAAAGGGGAAGGGTGAGCTGCACAACCCAAAGGGCCCCCTCTCTGTTGCTGCCACCCTCTTTCATAGGAGTCTCACGGAGAAGGGGCCTTACTGGACACTCATATGGTTGAGGTCTATCCTTGTCAGAAGAGGCAGCCAGTTAGATATTGTAGTACCGGTCCATGTACTTGTTAAGTGTATACGGTCGCTAACACACAAAACCAAGGGTTGGAATGTGCCAACCTTTCTCTTACATCTTGTATCTTGCTCTGCCTCAAGCAATACTAACTTCCCAGTTCTTAGCTGGTCATATCTTCAACAATCCTGTTTCTTCCTCTGTTTTTGTTTTTCAAACCCCTGCAAAGCACACATCACTGTGGAGGATCACCCACTGTTTCTCTGGATTGTCCAAAGCTTTGGTTAACTGATGCCTTAGTCAGACACTTTTGAAATGCTTTTGAAATGCAATAATAAAAATAAATAAATAGAAATCTCCTACTATTCAAACACAAAGGCAGAATAATGACTAGAATGTGCATTAGTTGTCTGTGGTACCAGTGGGTCCCCTCAGGGGGATTTAAATCCTGCTGCTATCAGGCTCATACTCAGAGACCGAATAAACAAAAGCCCCCCATGATGGATACAGCATTGGAGGAAACAACAGCACTGTGCTTCCTAGGGCCAGATAAGACTCCTTAAAGCAAGCTTTGAAAATAGCTTTTCTCCACTTTCCTTTTCTTTTATAAATGTTTTTGTTACCGTGTAAGACAGCACATTGTTCTGATGGCCGATCGCCAGTGCTGAATTTCATCCAATAATACATTTTGCTAGAAAACGTTTCTTCCTAATCCCACATGTGATTAAGTCTAAGATAATGAATAGTGAGGCAAAGTAACTCTGCACATGCTCAAAACCCCAGTCAGACCCTTGAAGGGTTGCTACATAGATGGTAGAGCAAATTTGTTTACTGTTGCTGTTGAATAGAGATGGGCATTTCTCCCCCCTTCATTAAAAGTTTTTAAACTAGGTGTGGCCTCATGTCAGGGATGTGGTAGCAGTAGACCTCCTGCATCAGCAGTGGATTGGGCTTGGAAGGCTTTTCATATCTCTTCCAACTCTATGATTCTATGAAAAGCACATGCCCTTATTTGTTTCATGTTCAAAGGTTTAAGAATTATGCTGAAATGGGCTCCCCACTGGTTATGTTGTGCAGGTCATGTTGTATGGATTATCATCTTCCAAAGCAACTACTCTATTCCGAACTTAAAAATGGAAAGAGTAATGCTGGTGGTCAACAAAAGAGGTTTAAAGACTGTCTCAAGGCAAATCTAAAAAAACACACAAATGTAGTATAAACACCGACAACTGGGAAACACTGGCCTGCGAGCGCTCCAGTTGGAGAACAGCCTTTACCAAAGGTGTCACGTTCTTTGAAGACGCTCGAACTCAGGACGCAAGGGAGAAGCGTGCTAAGAGGAAGGCACGCTTGGCAAATCCACACTGTGATCAACTCCCGCCCGGAAACCAATGTCCCCACTGTGGAAGGACGTGTGGATCCACAATTGGCCTCCACAGCCACTTACGGACTCATTGTTAAAACTGTGTTTATGGAAGACAATCTTACTCGGTTACGAGTGATCGCCAAAGAAGAAGAAGAAGACTCTTAGTCCTGGTCTAATCTGAGCCATACTACAGCCACAACCTTTGCTTTGAGGGAGGGAAAACTATTTGATGGGGTGAATTTAGTTAATGGTTGTTACCCTTGACAGTCAGAGCTGCTGCAGGATGCATCTTACTACAAGATACTGTAAGTTAATTGCAGGGGAATGGGTGTAGAAAGGTGACTAACACTTGTAGACCGCATGTCTCTCAAGGTAGATCTTAAAAAAATGCAGTATATAAGCACAGATAATTGAGAAACACTGGGCTGTGACTGCTCCAA
This sequence comes from Podarcis siculus, assembly GCA_034642415.1. NCBI lineage: Eukaryota > Metazoa > Chordata > Lepidosauria > Squamata > Lacertidae > Podarcis > Podarcis siculus. The sequence goes on from JAXCMG010000011.1 coordinate 37,671,312, forward strand.
TTGGAGAATAGCCTCTACCAAAAGTGTCATGGAATTTAAAGAAGTCTGAATTCAGGATGAAAGGGAGAAACAAGCTAAGAGGAAGGCACATTTGGCAAATCTTCACCATGATCAACTCCCACCCGGAAGCCTGTGTCCCCACACGTGGATCCAGAATTGGCCTCCAGTAAAGGACACACCATTAAGACTATGTTCATGGAAGACAATCTTACTTCGCTATGAGTGATCACCAAAGAGAGACCACATGTTTTGCATGCTCTTGCCCTCAGACTCAACCCTTGGCAATCTCCAGTGTTAAAAGTCTAAGATAGCAGGGTGAGAAAGACCTCTGCCTCAGACCTTGAAGAGCCAATGTATTCAACTAGATAGTATAGCTCAGTATAAAATAGCTTCGTATATTTTTCATGCCCTGCTTGTGAATGATTGTGAGTTAGTTGGAGCCAGGCCATGGCAGTTTCACCCGAATCCAGACCTAGGGTGTGTGTCCCACAATTCAGAGTCCCAAAGATCAATTGTTGGACCTTAATGGTGGGTTGGAGCCAAAGCGAAGACTTGATTTGGAGCTATGTAGCCCAGACTATAAAGTTCAGCCAGCTGCTCCAGTATTCAAGACAACTTGCTTTTCTCTGTCTTAGTTTCAGGACTGCTGATCATGGCCCCCAATGAGCACCTTAGTCCTTGTCCAAGGTCCTGAATTTCCTTAATCTTAAACTTTCAATCTGTTCTAAAAGCCCAGACCTAATGGTCTCTGTCTTTCTTGAACTATCTTCCCTTGTTGGTAGACATCACAGTGGATCAAGACATTGACCAGCTTGGACAGCAGAACACCAAGCTTGGATGGTGCAACATGGTACAATCACAACATGCCTAATAATTTACAAAATCTGTTGCAGTTCTGGAAAGAACCAAATTTCTACAAGGTGGGGGAATTTAGCTGGAAACATCACTCCTCTCAGATGTAAGCATAGAACTGGATGGGTAGTCACTGGTCATCTATCACAGTGAACTGTCTTATATTGCAGTCTTTAGACAGGGATAGTTTCTAGCTGTGAAGCTCTTCAGTTTTATTGAAATGGTAACCTTCAGACAATATTAACATTATAGCTTTCTTTGCCAGACAAATCCTTAAGAGAGATCTTTGACATATTACTGTGTGTTTTTAGACACCTTGGCACAATTTTTTTAAGGGAGTGGCTGTGGTGCTTTTTTAAAAACACACACACAACTTTTAAACAGAACAGCTATCCATCAGAAGAGCTCCATATGGAAAATAAGGATAAAAGAGCGAAGGGGGAGGATATTAGAAAGTTGATGAAAAAACTGCATGGAGGATGTGCTGCACCACAATGGTTCTATTGAACAAAGGCAATAGAAAATGAACTGTATTATTTCTCACTCACTTTGTTCAGTCAGTGATTGAGGCATTTCGGAGCACAACCAGGAAAATAATAGGTTGCTTTCACAATGGTAGGAGTTTAACAAATGCTCAGTCATTCATCCGACATCATTGCCATCTTGAGCATGAGAGCTTTACCATATGATATTGATGCCGGGCTTCGTTCTTATTGCCGTATTCTTTTCAGATTCAATCTGTCTGCAATGGACCACTAAACATTTCAATTTGCTACCTGTAGAGTTGGATTGAAAGGCTCAGGCGACAGAGAGAGAGGAATTATTATTTTGGGGGGGGGAGACACAGATTGAGCAGGCTCCTTGGATTTATGAATAAGGCATTGCATTGAAATGCTAAGACCGAGACACAATTTTCTTGTGAATGTCTCTCATACACAGCAGATAGTAGACAACAGCTCAGTGATGTTTATAGAGAAATAAGTATATTCTTTTCTGCCAACTGGAAACGTTTTCCCTGTGTTATGTGCTGTTGGGGAATAATTTGCACATGCTTAAGAATGGGGTGAGCTGTTCTATATGGTTTCTTTTAGAAGTCCTGTGGTCTACTAATATGTGTTACATTTACAAAGCAAGAGTGCGTACTTGGGGTCTCTTTAACAATTAAGCGCCTTAAGTCATCTGAGTAGGCACCCTTGTTTGAGAACATAAGTTAAATATTGTGGATCTAAGAAGCACTCAGTTGAAAAGTTACTTGTGTGATTTTGAAAACCTGTTTACAAACCCTAAATCAAAAGAAGTTGCTTCAGTTTAAAAAATTCCATGTATATGTTACAGAAAACTCAATAAAAAGCATTTTTTAAAACAAAACAAAACAAAACCCCCAAAGCCCTTTCTTTTCAAAGATTAAAATTTATAGTGCCCCATAATCCTAAAGTAGAGACCAAACAAATGCAAGATTTTTTGGGGGTGGGGGTAGGGTTACTTTTTTTTTTACCAAGACTTTCATCAAGACCGTACCTGTCTTCTCTAGGCAACTCCACTCCTGATTATCTTCTGTTCCATTCATTGTAGAGTTGGGAGGGACCTTAACTGTCATCTAGTCCAGGTCTTGTTTGTCATCTAGCACTTATTTTTTATCCTTGAATTCTGCTTCCCAACTTTGCCTATCATTTATGTTTCATACAACACCCAGTTCCAGTGCTGATGCTAAATTAAATGCATAGTGATGATCATAGGAGTAAAATTTTTGCAGGATCCCTTCTTGATGGATCCAATTAAAGAGGGAAGGGGACCTGGAGAAGCCTGGATCTAATTTGTTGCAGAATTAAGAGTGGGTCTTTTGTGGTCAGATGCTAGAGTGTGCGCGCACACACACACACACACCACAACCAAACAGGCTTTCTTTTTGCTGCAGGACTGTTAAGAACATGGGTAGGCAAATTAAGGCCTGCGGGCTGGATCAGGCCCAATTGTCTTCTGGATCCAGCCTGTGGACGGTCCGTGGATCGCCAGCGTGCGCATTCTTTCCCTCTCCCTCACGTGGCAGTGCCTCCTCCTTCCCTCCTCCTGGCTTCTCCCCGCCCTGCCTAGAGGAGGAAGGGGCTGGGCTTTGTTAGTGCCCGCAGCAGCAGCTCTTGAGCGGCCGCCATTTAAGCAGCCCCTCTCCGGAGCCCTTTTGCGTGCCGCTCGTTGTTCCACCGTCCCCAGCCCCTGCCACTCGCAAGACACAGGTAAGCATCCACTGGGGTTCATGGTGCTCTTGCATCATTTCCCCCCAAAAAATATAGTCCGGCCCCCCAAAAGGTCTGAGGGACAGTGGACCAGCCCCCTGCTGAAAAAGTTTGCTGACCCCTGGTTAAGAACAACCTTCTTAATTTGCACATTTGTCAGCTGCTCCATCACCTTGCAATTTGCTGCTTCCCTTTGCTTGGAGAAACCTATTACAAAAACAACAGAACTAAGGGCAAGGCTACTTCCTCCTCCTTTCTACTTTTAAACCTGCTGGGATTCGAAATTATAAACAAAGAGGCCATTGCAGAGAATGATAACTCTGAAATTTAATCCTCTTTAGGTAATAATAGTGTTTTTCTCCAGCTTTTCCTCCTGATCAGGAAAAATATCTTTGGCTCCCTAAAGGGAAGATGCAACCCTCTTAATGCTTGACCTCCATCACTGCAGACTTCAGCAGATTGGCAAGAGGCCCCTTTGCTGCCCAATCAGGATTTCTCAGATTGAAGTCCAGAATTAACCAACTGGATTTAACAGGCCATCCACCCATTTGGCACTGCAGAATTGTTCAAATATTCCCAGGGATGGCATGGCTTTCCCTCCCTGCTTCTTGAGAGTGGAATCTCTTCCTAGTGTTTTGTGTCCTATTCATAGTGCTTAGTGTTCTATTAGCGTGCAATGTTTCAAGAAGGAACATAACAAATTGCCTTACTGGTCTGCCTTCGTCTTTTATAATCCGATGTTGATGACCAGCAGCACAAAGGATCTGCTGGCAGTTTTGACAAGCTAAAGTACAATCAGCGCACAGAAGAATATAGCTTTCTAGGCAAAGTGGCTCTAAACCTCTGACTGGTAGAAACTTTGATTGATTAATGGGCAGCTGATGCAGTCTATGAGTTATCTATTTTGTACCAATTGATAAGGAGCCTCGTTTACTCCTCAGCAAATTCACAAACAGGGAGCATCACTGTCTGTAGGTTTGCCAATGAGTTTTCATGACCCACATCCACACACAAAAACCCAGGCAAATTATTTGTACACAGGAGTCATCTCATATTTGAAAGAGGTAACATGGAAATCTACTATTTTTGTTGGATGGCATCAACCCTTATTTGCAGGAGGGAAATTACATTGGTATTGTAAGTATGCTCTGAAAAAAACACTAACCTTGTTTTAAAATTGGCACATCAGGAGCACATGCACTGTTGTATCTGAAATTATGGTAGGAGAGATACTCAGAAATGTGTTTCTCATAAAACCATAGAGTTCGAAGGGACCCTGAGGATCATCTAGTCCAACCCCCTGCAGTGCAGGAATACACAGCTGTCTCTTATGGAGATTGAACCTGCAACCTTGGTGTTGTCAGCACCACACTCTAGCCCACTGAGCTATCCTCCTCCTTTTTTGTTTTAGGATATTGAAGTGAAGCTTCACTTTGGCATGGTGCTGCTCCCTTCCCTTCACCCATGAAGGAAGTTGCATACATGCCACTGCCCACTATAGCCTTTTCTGACCAGGGTTTGAGGACACCACAACCATATGCTCAAAGATGCATTCTGAATAGTATTGGTACATCCGTGGTTTTAGATCTCCAGTTGGTGCATACACAGGTTTCTCCTGCTTCTTAAGAGCTGTTCCCCTAGAACAATTTCTATAATATTTTGTTCAGGCTAGCTTATTGTCAAGGAAAAGCAATCGAATGTATTCTGTGACAGGGAAGAAAATGTGACAGGGAAGAAAATGTCACTTTGGAAGGGAAAAGTGGTACTCTTAAACAGAGATTTGGGTAATTAAGTGTTCCCATCTCTTGCCTGCAAGCTTTTTGATAGGTCTTTCAAAGCTTCAGCTATATTGATAATAAGATTGTTGCCACAAGCAGAGGTGAGAACCATTGTACTATTTAATGCAACTTTTCTGAGCTACAAAGAGGTCAAGAGAAGGAAAAATCCATGCATGAGGAATGGTTTACTAGCCAGGTTATTTAAAGATCAATGTTAGCATTTCTCAGCTGATTGCAATGCAAAATGGCACATAATATCACTGCTCTAAATTGCACCAAATTGCGGCATATACTCCCCCCCCCCCGTTTTTTTAAAGAGAGAAATCTGAAACGCCTTTGTTTGAGTAATAGCTTCACCAAGTGTACTCTGTCTTGTCGGTTGGATTATTTCAACTTTGGTGTCATAGCAAGAAAAATGAGTGCACATCAGTGTGAATTGCAGGTTTACATATATTATTTAAGAGTGTGCTAAACCTTTTCCCCAGGTCAACCATCATCCGCTTTCAGAATGCTTTTATTCTTATCCCATCGAGGGAGAAGATGGTTTGCTTTATGGATATTATTTATGAGCCAAATGTTGCTTTATCATTTGCATTTAATTCTAATGCATTATTAACATGTTTAGGAATTTGAGTTTAGTATGTCAAAACTGATCCAAGGCATTCCTGATATTTTACTAGCGCTGTTTCTAAAGGGGGGGGGGTACTTTTAGAATATCAGCCTCACCCACAGAGTAAATGAGCTGGGTGTATGAGGTTTATAGGTATTTTCTCCCCATCCCAGTATTGTGAACTGGCACATGTAGAGACTAAAAGCATAAGCTCTGAGCCAGAAGATCTCTGGTTCAAATTTCACCTTGACTGTGACCTCTCTAGGTGAACTTGAACAATCCACTCAGCTGCTCATCTGAAATACAGAGTTGACAACAGTGGCCTTATCTTATCCGGTGAGATGAACCAAAGGTGTGACTCTGTGAAAGGCAGGCTTGTATGTATATATGTATATGTTACGTATATCTCAGACATTTGTGTTGCATCTCACCTTTCCATTTGAAAAATCCAGATGTCATCTCACAAAAAAGCAAAATATTAAAACAATCCAAACAAAATGGTAAAACTAGCAACAGCATCAAAAATGTCAACAGGAACAGGAAATACAGAACAAAAATCAGGTCAGTCCCAGAACCCCAAAAGCTTAGTATAAGAACAGGTTTTGGCCTAAAAGACAGAAGAGAGTTTCAGTTTTGGTGCCACAACCAAGAAGGATGTATCCTAATAGGCATCCACTATATTTTGATCAAGTATGTATGTATGTATGTATGTATGTATGTATGTATAAGTCTTGCCAATGTAGTTGTAAGGTTCCTCAGATGATGTGTAATGCTTACAACATTCAAGAAATTCTATGTACAGTGGTACCTCTAGATACGAACAGGATATGTTCCGGGGCCCCGTTCGCATCTAGAGGTAAACGTAACTAGCGATGGCACGTCTGCGCACGCGCGTGTGTCGCTTTTTGCCGCTTCTGCGCATGCGTGTGACGTCATTTTGAGCGTCTGCGCATGGACAAGCGGCAAAACCCGGAAGTAACGCGCTCCGTTACTTCCGGGTTGCCGAGGAGCGCAACTCGAATGCGCTCAACTCGAAACGTATGACTGTACATTGTTCTTACTAATTTCCTTATTAGCATTTTGAATAGTACTTTCTTCAGGTGGAATTCAATGTAGCGTTTATCGGGGTATGTTTGGGTGGAACAAGGTCTGCTCCCAAAATGGGACTTATCACTGCTCTCATCTCCCTTTGTTTCCCCCAAACCTGTTCTAGGGTTTTCTCCAACCCTCTAGAGTAGATTTAGAGGCTGCGCGCAGCTATAGGATGCTGTTGATAAAATGTAAAACTCATATTGAGCTTTGAATACCCTTATTTACTTTTTTGGCTTATCTCTAACATGTATTTATTCTATAATATCTTAAAAACTGGAGCTCTCTTCTGTCTTTCAGGCAGCTGGCCAAAACCTGTTCTTATACTAAGCTTTTTGTACTGCATTCTCCAAATTATAGATAAGCCCAAAGCATCACACGGTGTAAATACCAAACTTGAACATCATGCAAATGATAAACAGTAATCAAAGTAGAAAACATGATACAAACTAGTAGTGAGGAGAGCAATATTACTGTCATTGTGACAGGGAGAAAACATACAAGCAACACACAGGACTAAGCAGCTGTGTTACAGCATTGCATTTCAGAAGAAACTCTTTTCTTGATGACTACACCCATGGCAGTGTGCAAAGAGATTGTTGTGATTCGAGGACCCGATCCCCCGCTTGGGGAATAAAGACACGTGGACACAGAATGTAAGGTTAATGGGTAAGGTAAAGGCCACAACTTTATTGATTACAGCATGTGAGAAGGTATTGGCTTAGGCATTGGACCACGGAACATTAGACTCCACCCACCCGTAGAGGGGTGAGTCTGAGGAGGGGTTAACCACCAGTAGGGGAAGCCTGTTGATGCTAATCCAACTATAGGCTCTCTTTCTGATGTCACCGAGGGTCGTGCCATGGCCCCCCGCCACACGGGCATCGGACAGGATCCACGACCGCCGGATTCCTTTAGCGGAATACCCAAAATTGGCGGGGAAGGCGATGGCCACACCTTGCCCCCCCGAAACACCAACAACACATTCCAATGCCTAACCGCCAAATACCACGAAAGTTGTGACGGTTGCTACGAGGTAGGCGAAAAAATACCAAGAGGCCGGGCCAATTTAGCCAATTGGAAAAAACTCCTACCAGGCCCCCTGGTTAAACAGGGCAACCAACCAGAGGTCCTTAGCAAAGTCTCAGGAACAGCTAATCTAAAGGGAGTGGAGGGTGGGTGACTCGGAGAAAATGTGTGCGCAATGGTGGGGATGGCTGGCGGGGCTGCGTTTGAGCAGCAAGCCACGCCCCCACCGAGCTTCCCTATTGGGTGCCCAACCGGGGAGGGGCGTGGCACGCCAGCCCTGGAGTTGAAGCAGGGGGCGGAGCGCCCCCTGCATGACGCAGGAATCGTCTCCCGATCACAACCCCTTCCCTTCCTGGGAGGAGGAAAGGCTGTGTCTGACAGGCTGAGAGCTGCTTTGGTGACAAAGCCCCTTGGACAAAAATGTTTTGTTGACGTGGGCGAAAGTAATCGAATGGTGCTGGCATGTAGTTTCTTGCTAGGCTGCTGTTTGCACCAACGACATTAATCTGTTCTTGGCAATTGGGGGCGGGGATTAATATTAAAATTCTGCATTGTGGTCCCTCTCTGTCTTCTCATGGAGCATGGCAAATCCTCTCCAGCTGAGTCACAATACTTCATTCAGAGTGAGTTAAAGCCCACCCCATCTCCAAGGGTGCATCTCTCCAACAGCTCAACATGTTCTCAATTCAGTGTGTTAGTGTTCAGACTCTTGCTGTACAGTTGATCATCTAGGGACAAGAACTCCTAATAGAATGACCTCTGGTTTTTGTGTATAATTCAAGGAGAATCACGTCTCTTTCATCCTTGGGGAAAAAAGATGAGCATGCAGAACAATAGTGGGGTTGTCATCTCTGGTGAGATGGTGTTGACAGTGGCATAAAAGTAAAGGGACCCCTGACCATTAGGTCCAGTTGTGGCCGACTCTGGGGTTGCGGCACTCATCTCGCTTTATTGGCTGAAGGAGCCGGCGTACAGCTTCCGGGTCATGTGGCCAGCATGACTAAGCCACTTCTGGCAAACCAGAGCAGCGCACGGAAATGCAGTTTACCTTCCCGCTGGAGCGGTACCTATTTATCTACTTGCACTTTGACGTGCTTTCGAACTGCTAGGTTGGCAGGAGCAGGGACCGAGCAACGGGAGCTCACCCCGTCGCGGGGATTCGAACTGCCGACCTTCTGATCAGCAAGCCCTAGGCTCTAAGGTTTAACCCACAGCGCCACCCGCGACAGTGGCATAGAGAGTAGCAAATAAGATAGTGAACAAGACTTAAACATTATGATAGTTCTTGTTCATATGCTTGATTTCTTTTATATATCTATAAATTTATACAATGTTTTCACCAAAGAAGTTCACAGGGCAGTTTACAAAAATAAGACAGTATATAACTTAATACATGATAATACAATTCTTATAAATGACATAAAAACATTATTAGAAATGACTTATCAGCTTCTGAAGCCACTTTGGTCACCTGGGCCACTAGTGTATACAGAAACACCCCCTGACTAAGAACCTGCTATTTAATAGAGAGAGAGACACCATCGAAAGCAACTAAACTACCCACCTACCGTGCTTTCATCTTTCCAAGTCTGAGAGTCAGTTTGTTGGCCCGCCTGCCTTTTTTCTTCTACAGTGATCCAGTGTTTCAGCTTCATCAATTCAGTTCTTGTAAGTCTTCATTTCTCCACCTCTAGGTACCCTATTTTCCAGCTGGACTACATACACAATATTTTCATTCCCCTCCCCAAACCTTTTAGCCAATCAGAAGATCAGTTGGCTCTTGCCTTCATATCCTATCTCTCCATCATTTCCAGGTTCCTAGGGTGAACCTTTGACCTTCCTGTGCAAACCTTTCTCCAGTGACCTTTTTACCCTCCTATACACCACTTTCCTCTGTGCAAAACAACCTCTGAAATCAACCATTTTGCACCCCAAATTCTACAACCAAAAATGAAACGTCTGAAAGTCATGTTCCTTCACAATTAATCCTGCCATAGATTGAACCTGAGATATTCTACATGCAAAGTATATAGGTCTTCCACTGAGCTGAAGGTCCTCCCCTAAACTGAAGTGCAAAGTGCTCAAGGAGGAAGCTATTTTTTTGACAGAAATGTTTTAAGTCACAAGAGTGACAAGGCTTCCCCCAGGTGATAGAAATGTGCTGTTGCTTCTGAGTGGAATTAAAAATCCCAACCAAATACGTGGAACCCTACTTTCAATTAAAACTGCCTATTGTTGGCTCCTGTATTGTTGACTTTCCAATAACAGTGGTTGGGATAGCTCATTAAACCTTCTAATTGCACCAAGAAAGGGTTTTGGAGCAGTCCATTAAAAGCCACTTAATAAAAACCGGAAAGAAAGTATTAATATTGAGCTTTTTAAAGATTGTTTTCCCTCTGGGTTCCTAGTGTAATTTATATATAGCAAATACCCTTATGTATAGGTTTGTATTAGAGGTTTTATTCGGCAACTATAAAAACCCAATTTTGCAGCTGGAATTTAATATTCAGAATGGGGAAATTAGCATAAAATTCATTATTTGAAATGGTTATTATTAAATTAATACCAAATAGTGGAATAACTCTGGTAGTGGAGTGTTGGTTCTTTCTACGGCCCTGCACTGTACTGGCAGGCTAGAAAGGCAAGACCACGATGCAGCTCTCCTCACCCTCCACCGCCTGGTCATGGCAAATCTGGGGTGTTAGTGTCTCTTGAATTGCAGGCTGGGCTCTGCCAATGTCAGGGCTAGATCTGTGCAGCTCACAGTGTTGGGGACCTCCCAGGACTCCACCTTGCTTACTGGGGCAACTGGGCAACAGGGAAGTGGCTGAAAATGATGCTTACGCTGCTGATCATCAGCTCAGGGTCCAAACGAGAGATCTGGTGGGTTTTTGTTTTTTTATTTGATGGCTACAGGCTTTGAATTGGCAGAAAGTAGGAGAGGAGGCACGTGGCGCTGTGGGTTAAACCACAGAGCCTAGGGCGTCCTGATCAGAAGGTCGGAGGTTCGAATCCCTGCGACGGTGTGAGCTCCCGTTACTCAGTCCCTGCTCCTGCCAACCTAGCAGTTCGAAAGCACGTCAAAGTGCAAGTAGATAAATAGGTACCACTCCAGCGGGAAGGTAAACGGTGTTTCTATGCGCTGCTCTTGTTTGCCAGAAGCGGCTTAGTCATGCTGGCCACATGACCCAGAAGCTGTACGCCGGCTCCCTCGGCCAATAAAGCAAGATGAGCTCCGCAACGCCAGAGTTGGCCATGGCTGGACCTAATGCTCAGGGGTCCCTTTACGTTTAGGAGAGGAGGCCGGCCGGCCGGCTGGCTGCATGGGGGATTTGTTGTTTGTGCAAGAGGGCAGATGTGACCTGGAGGGCAAAGCGGGGAGGTGGCAGGTGGGACTCGCTGGAACTCCATTCTGGCACCTTTCAAGTGGGCACCATTGCCATTATAAGAGAACAAGCGAGGCATTCATGGTGAGTTCCAACGCCTCTTTTTCTAGAAAAATAGACCTGGACAAGGACATGTCCATCCTGACAGGCAATGAAGAGAGCAGCAGCAGAGGAAAGGGGGTTGAGCAGGGCCAGGGATGTGTTGAAGGGAAGGCAGAAGGCTGTGGCTCAGTGGGTAGAGAGCGCTTGCTTTTCATGCAGAGGGTTGCCACTTCAATCCCTGCTGGCATCTCCCATTCAGACATGGGCGGGATACTTCTTCCCCACAGCATGAGGGCCAGCGTGGTGTAGTGGTTCAGAGCAGTGGACTCGTAATATGGTGAACTGGGTTCGCTTCCCCGCTCCTCCACATGAAGCGACTGGGTGACCTTGGGCCAGTCACACTTCTCTGAAGTCTCTCAGCCCCACTCACCTCACAGAGTGTTTGTTGTGGGTGAGGAAGGGAAAGGAGATTGTGAGCCGTTTTGAGACTCCTTAGGGTAGTGATAAAGCGGGATATCAAATCCAAATCCAAACCCTTCTGGAGCCATATGCTGGAAGCAGTGGGCACAACCGGGGCAGAAGTGATGGACGTTAGTTGAATTCAGGTTCTTTAGTTGTGATTCCTGCATTGCAAGGGTCTGGATTAGATGACCCTTTGAGTGTCCCTTCCAACTACATTCTTCTTTGTAAATTGTAGAAGACCCAGCTTAGAGATGAGAGGTAGGATGAAGGATGGTGACATGCAGACCACGTCTGTGGGTGTTAGCTAGGAACTTTGATGGCATCTCGTTTCTCAGGCTGTTTGCATGACATTTAAGTCCAGCCTGCCTTATCAGGTTTTCCTGTTTTATTTATTTGTTAGGTTACACCCCACATTTAAATGCAAAGTATCATAATGGCAGTGTTGTCATGGCTGTGCCCAGCTTGCTAGTCGCTGCAGCTTCCTCCTTTCTCGGGGGGGGGGGGGGAATGCGTAGCAGTGAGAAACCTGTCCCCATAATAGACACCAGTTGCTCGTGGGGAACACAGTGCAAGATTAGATTAGTTTGATTCCCCCTTTTGGCCCTTAAATACAGCTGTAGTACAATGGAGTGAGCTGTTGAAATGCAGTTTCACCTGATCTCAGAAATTGCTAAAGTGAGCCACCCTGAAAATGAAAATGAAAACAAAACAAAAATGATGAGGGTGGTTGTACAAGCCCCCGCCATCGACATTCTGTCATGGCTGGTGCTATATTTTTGCGTCTACCGGGTTCAATATATGGATTTTTATCCAAACCATTTACCAAGCTCTGGAGAAGAGCACCTTTGGCAAATCAGGCTGGAATCAGTGGGTGAATTTGTTTATTTTAGGTTGTAAGAGAGTGTCAGCGTGACACCAGAGTCGCTTGCTCCCTGTCCAGTGGCTTGGCTTGGGATTTTATTGAATAAATTTACTTGTACGCTTTTACGGGGCAGGGGGGTGAGGAGGTGGTGGAACAGTTTGAAATGAGTTTTCATCTCCTACAATCATTAGCACATTAAGCAAGATGGGAGGACTGTGCTTCATAAATGCCAGCTTCATTTTACTTAAACAAGAAGTGGCAGAATTTAAATGGGATCTTTTGGAGCTCACTTACCTGAGAATAATTTGTCAGGCGTTTTTTTTGGTTGCACACCGACAGCAAGTGTTGACCCTGCTTATATATGACAAGTGGGGTATTAGCATGAAAGGTGGGTGAAGTGGCCTTGGGTGCACCTGAGACCCCGAGGGCTGTTGTAGCAAAGAGGAAACAGATCAGTGGGACACATTCCCCAGATGTCTCTCAGTTCTTCCCTGCGGACCAGAATAACAATATTTCCACATTCCAGTCTGATCAATCTCTTCCCATACCTAGCAGTTGATGTCTGTGGGTGTACGTCCAGCCTAGGACCCTCCTACCTATGGGACCGCCTCTCCCGGTATGCCCCATGGAGAGCCTCAAGGTCCATAAATAGCAATACCCTAGAGGTCCCGGGCCCTAAGGAAGTCAGATTAGCCTCAACCAGAGCCAGGACCTTTTCAACTCTGGCTCCGGCCCGGTGGAACGCTCTGCCTCATGAGACCAGGGCCCTGCAGGATCTGATTTCTTTCCGCAGGGCCTGTAAGACAGAGTTGTTCCGCCTGTCCTTTGGCTTGGAGCCAGTTTGATTCCCTCCCCCTCTTTCTTTTTTCTTTTCCCTTCTCATCCTGCGATGAGGCTACATTTTAATATTTTAATGTTTCAATATTTAATGTTGTATTTTAATTTTGTTTTTAAATTGTATTCTTTCAACTTGTTTTTATTATTGCTTGTTAGCCGCCCTGAGCCCAGCCTTGGCTGGGGAGAACGGGGTATAAATAAAAATTATTATTATTATTATTATTATTCCTTTATCTAGCCATAGATAAATGAGTTGCAGAAGCTCAGCTCTCTTTAAGCATCTGTCACTATGTTATACCAGGGGGTGGGGTCATAACTCAGCAGAAGAGCAAATTCTTTGCATGCTGAAGGTCTCTGCTTCGATTCCCGGCATCACCAGGCAAAAGGGCTCAGTAATGGAAAATATATTTATTTGAGATCTCCTGGAGCCATTGCCACACAGAGTGGATAGTACTAAGCTTGACTGACTGGCTGTCTGGCTTAGGATATGGCAGCTCGTTGAAGATTTTAGGTGGTGGGTGAACATTTAAATGTTTCCCTAAAAAGGTAAAGGTAAAGGTACCTCTGCCCGTACGGGCCAGTCTTGACAGACTCTAGGGGTTGTGCGCCCATCTCACTCAAGAGGCCGGGGGCCAGCGCTGTCCGGAGACACTTCCGGGTCACCTGGCCAGCGTGACATCGCTGCTCTGGCGAGCCAGAGCCGCACACGGAAACGCCGTTTACCTTCCCGCTAGTAAGCGGTCCCTATTTATCTACTTGCACCCGGGGGTGCTTTCGAACTGCTAGGTTGGCAGGCGCTGGGACTGAGCAACGGGAGCGCACCCCGCCGCGGGGATTCGAACCGCCGACCTTTCGATCGGCAAGCCCTAGGTGCTGAGGCTTTAACCCACAGCGCCACCCGCGTCCAAATGTTTCCCTACATGGTGGCATTTATAGTGTACCATTGATGTGCACAGTGCTTTGCAGAATACCTGAGGGCAGCCCTTTGCTGTGTTTGCACTCTGTAATTTGACGAGGGGGAGATTATCGCTACACATAAAGAACTAGTGTGCCTGGGAGGTGGTTCTAGATCTGTTCCTCACACACATTTTTCTTATGTGTGGAGAGGTGTTGGGATTTCATGTGCATATGCGAGAGAGGGAATTTAAACATTCTGTGCTCTATTTCTTAGCACATCCATGAAAGTTTGCCTCCTAGTGGTGAGGCTGCTGTGGCAATAGGAGGTCTTCCGAAAGCAGCACCGCAGGCAGCCAGATGGAGGCCATGACACACCATCTGTGAAAACTCAGTCCCATGGTGATGTTTTATGCAGTTTATTTTAACTTTTGCAGAGGGGTAGCCCAGTTTTATGGGTCATTTAATTTCATTTTGTTTCTCATTGGCTGCCGTTCTTATCGCCATACTGGCAGGCTGCACGAGTTCAGTCAATAATTGTACGTTCGCTGGAGGCAATCAATACAAAAATTAAAAAAGAGAGTTGGGGTAATTAGGCTAAAGCTGTGGCTTATGAGTTTTCAATAATTACTTTTAACTTCCTTCCTCCTCCCTCCACCGCCCCGCCTGAGCCTTGAGAAAAATGGGGCCTGATTGAAGGAGTGGATAATGTTTGACTGAGGACATGTCAACGTTTCCACAAAGAAAAGCAGGAAGTAAAATCAGTGTCTTTTTGTTTTTGGCACATTAAATGGGGGCTGCACAGGATGGCAAGGAAACAATAGGCTTGATTTAGGCTTCACTGGTTTGCAGCTGTGCTGTTCTGTGTTACCTGTTTGGCCTCCTCTTTGACCTTAATGGTTTTCAGATGTCTTAGCCCCAATGATCCAATTCCATTTACCTTCCAAGGGAGTGCCATGTTTCAGGTTCCATGGAGGAACCCTCAAAGCAAGGCTGGTCAGTGGCCACAAATCTGTGGAGAGCTTCTGAAGAAGCAACTTCCTCTGACGAGGGTTGGAAGTGAATTGAGACCTTTTGAGCCTCTGCTTCCGGCCTCCTCCTTCTCTACTTAGCCTTCTTTTTTGGCACTAGATACCTTAAAGGGATTCTAAGAAGAAGAAGAATATATTATTTATATTCCGCCCATCTGACTGGGTTGCCCCAGCCGCTCTGGGCAGCTTCCAACAAATTATAAAACCACAGTAAAACATCAAACATTATTTAGTTTTCCTGCTGAGAAGATTGGCTCAGATTATTTGCAAGATTGTCAGCCCACCAGTTTGATGGGAAACCTGGGACACTGTGTTATAGATAATGCATCTTAGAACTCGTTTTCTGAGCCCCTAGTGGAGCAGAAGCCAGACTTTTAAATATGTGCCAGTTCATGACACATATGGAAGGTGCCCGCTTGATGGTCTAGAGCAGAGATGGGGAACCTGTGGACTGAGGGTGATGGGAATTGTAGTCCAACAACATCTGGAGGGCCAGTAGGTTCCCCACTCCTGGTCTAGAGCCTTGGAGCAGCAATTATGCCTCATTGGGCAACTCCAGTATCTGCAGAGTATGGCCTCCCAGTTGTTTAAATCCTTCTTATGGTGCATATGCATGTTTGAACTGTGGATAAAAACTAATCTGTTCTGGAATGAGCACAGAATTGGATTTCAGCAGCGTGACTGGTCTGCTGTCACCCCAAGAATTAGGGAAAAATGGGGTTCAATGAAATGACTTTCTTTCTACATGAGAGGGCTGTTGCTGTCTTGATCGTGTGCATAAGTTAACCGGTAAGGACCACTCTTTCAAGATTTGGTAACTCCATTGCAACAGCAGAATTTTAAAGGTGCTGTGACTGTTCTTACAAGTGAATCACATTTCTTACAAGTGAATCACATGAAATATTCTTCTGAGGGAGGGAGATTGCTTGCCTGCTTCATTCATTCATTCATTCATTCATTGTTATTTCACCTTTCAGCATATTAAAGCCTCCCTAAATAACTACAACAATAAAACAACCTTTAAAACATAGCAAAGCAGCCTAATAAAAGCCAAGTGCTGCAATAAAGTCAGCAGTAGTGTGTCATCTTTGTGGCCTCCCAGTTCTCAGGACCTGGTGGAACAAGGGACTTTTTTCACTGAATGTCCCACAGCACAGACTTGATGGGCCTCTCCGTGGAGGGGATTTTATTGGGGAGGTGCCAGAACAAACAAGGCCCTATCTTTTCTATGTGCCCAAGGCAGTATTCTTAAAAATGTGTCTCATGTGACTGAAAACTGGAACTTAGTTTCTTTGCAAAAAATGGGCATGCAAATTCATGCTTAGCGAAATCTGTTGTCGTGGCAGCTCAACCTCTTGACAGATGCCTTATCGTCTGTCATCCTCCCTTTAACCTTTTCATTCCAAGGCCGTGAAACTTTCCTGCAAGTTGACTGTAATCCCACTGCCAGGCTCTCTTGCCTCATCTTGCTCTGCCTCATGTCTCTCTTCAGCTGCCACTAGATGACTCTGAAAGAGGATGCCATTATCTCTTTGCGGGGAACCTGTCTGAGACGGTGAGTGACAGGTTCTCCCAGCAATAAAGAATGAGTGTTGTGGGAGCTTCACCCTATCAACATGCCTTGCTCAGTTATCCTTTCCTTGAGCCAGGAAGTGCACAGGAAGGGCAGCCCTCATCAACAAGGTGACTTCGCATCCCCAAAAAGGACTTTAGATCTCAAACCCTTTTCCAGTCTGTATCGACTCTCCTTTCACATGACACGATCTGTTCCTTCCATCCTCCTTCTCCAGCGGTCTCTGTCACTTCTTCCTTTTGCGGTACACCTGTGTCTGCACTGTGCCACTTCAGGGAAGCAGGAAGAACCTATTATGATGAAATTGCCCTTCTTCCGTAAGCATGTTGAGGACAAGCAGCTAAGCCTTCTCCCTAACTTCAACCTTTCTGTCTGGGGATGAGATGATGATGGTTTCAGTCATCAGAGCATTCAGCCCCATCTCCACCTACACTACAGTATGAGAGCAACGGATTTCCGACTGAGCAGCTTGAAAAAGTGTGTGAGATGCGGGCGCTTAGGGACACCCCACCCAACTTCTTCCTGGACTGGTATGTAAAGGTAAAGGTACCCCTGCCCGTACGGGCCAGTCGTGTCCAACTCTAGGGTTGTGCGCTCATCTCACTTAAGAGGCTGGGAGCCAGCGCTGTCCGAAGACACTTCCGGGTCACGTGGCCAGCGTGACGAAGCTGCTCTGGCGAGCCAGCACCAGCGCAGCACACAGAAACGCCGTTTACCTTCCCGCTGGAGCGGTACCTATTTATCTACTTGCACTTAGGGGTGCTTTCGAACTGCTAGGTGGGCAGGAGCTGGGACCGAAAGACGGGAGCTCACCCCGCCGCGGGGATTCGAACCACCAACCATACGATCAGCAAGTCCTAGGAACTGAGGTTTTACCCACAGTGCCACCCGTGTCCCGGACTGGTATGTAGGGAAGGGTAATAGACACTGCTGGGGGGCAGTTGCATCACAGACCCCCCCTGGAAACAGCCATTCACTCCTCCTCTCCATCTCTCTTGCCCACAACCAATGTTCCCCTTGTCCAATCAGCGCCCATCCCTAACTACGTGGAAATAAGATAAAGGTTTCCAGTGTAATGGGGGGGGGGAATCATTAACCTTGTGTTTAAGGAGAGGGCTTCTTGTTTTTGAGTGGGCTGAACAAAAGATGGCCGCCAGATGAGCTGGATTCATGCAGTCCCCGTGTCTTATCTGCCAGTCGCCGACTCCATCCACTAACAGGATAACGTTTTATCTTCCCCCTCCTTATGTGCCAGCCCCGCTTGAAGGCTGTCTGTCTTGGAACATATAATGTGTGTGTGTGTTCACACAGAGAAAAGCCATGTTTCATTACCGTACACGTTTTTTTCACTTCTCTGTCGAAATTGACCTGTCACTCCAGCGTTCACAGAAAGGGTCTTGTATTCCCAAATCTCATTTCCCAAGCAGGTTGCATCGCAAGAGCAACACAAAGCTGCTAGCCGAGGGACTGATAGTGGAGCTAATTCAAAAGAAGCGCGCCGGGTCCTTTTCATTTTCTCTCCAATATTTCAAAGTCGTTGGGGAGGACGGGGTGGGGGTGGGGGTGGGGAGCGACCAAGCTGCCTATCCTCTTTATTATCCCTCCCTGAGCGACAGCCGCCGATCTCTTTCTGACTCTGTTTGGGGCCATGAAATGGAACATGTTGCTCTAAGGGTAGATAGCTCTTAACTGGAACTGATTTAAAGGGGAAGGAGATTTGTAATATCTCTATTTATTATATTCTGCCATTCCACACCCCCACCCCACTCGCCCCTCCCACTTCCGAGCACTTCTGCTTCTGTGTGGGAAGTGTCAGAATTAATTTAAAAGTGGGAGTGAGAAGTGTGTTGTGCAAAAGGGACTCGAGGCTGCCAGAATGTAGACATCTGTGGAGAGACGGTCAAGGCTTTATTATTTCGTTTTATTAATAATACATTCTCGCTCCCAAGTTTTAAATTGGAATACCAAGTCCAACCTGAACTCGTTGCAGCTCTCGTTGGGGGGGGGGGGAGAGAGAGAGAGAGAGAGAGAGAGAGAGAGAGAGAGAGAGAGAGAGAGTGCAAATACATGCTTTGCATGCCAAGGGTCCCAGGATTCATCCCCGGCATCTCGGATCTCTGCTAGCAGTGCTAGGAAAAGCGTCTCTTTGCCTGAGACCCATGAGAGTTGTTACCAGTCAGAGAGAAAGCAGACTGGGCTCTGTGGGCCAGTAAAGTCAGGCGGATTCCTCTGGTCATGTGAGCGCTAAGATTCTGCATGGCAGAGCACAGCCTGCCGCCGCTTGATTCTGATGACAAAATGTTAGGGGGAGATGCTTAATGGATTTGTTAATGGCCACATTAACGTAAACACTAGCTACGGAACTGAAAGAAGCAGGACTTCCACATGCAACCTTGCAGCTTGACAAAGAAAGTTCCGTGATACAAGGAAGGCGGCAGAAAGCATGGTTTTGAAAAATTCAGGTCTCCATTTATTCAATAAATGAATGTTTCCCCACCCACAAAGGTTTTAATAAAAGTGTGTGAGTGTGAGAAAGTGTGTATACAGTCATACCTCAGGTTACAACCACTTCAGGTTGTGTTTTTTCGGGTTGCGGACTGCCGAAACCTGGAAGTACCGGAATGGGTTACTTCCGGGTTTCGGCAGTCGCGCATGTGCAGAAGCGCTAAATCGTGCTTTGCGTATGCCGAATCGTAACCCGGGTTGTGAACGCTGCAGGTTGCGAACGTGCATCCCGCACGGATCACGTTCGCAACCCGAGCATCCACCGTATTAGCTTCTAAAACATACCTCTTCCCCCACTTTGCAATGCCATGGTCTACATAGATAATAAGCAAATAAATGGTATAAATAAACCTTCAAATTCAGCTTTCTGGTTGGCATAGAAATCTATCAACCCTTGTGAGGGTATACCTCATGTCTCCCATTTAGAATGAAAGAGGTGGGGGTTTTTTGTTATTAACGTCATGGTCTCATACTTTCCACTTAGTCCATTTTGGAATGTTTATGTAAGAAAATCCATCTTTTGCTGTGTTGTGAAGGTGGGAATGTACTTCACGTACTCTGTTTTGTGGGAAAGATGATTCGTTTTCAGGATGCCTTGCAAGGCATTCCAAATTTCAGCATTCTTGAGAGTGCTTCATATCCTCTGTTTTGAGGGGAGAGCTTCAGGTTTGCAACATCGTAGTAACTTGGGTGCTCTAATGTCTAAAGCGGTAACAACAGAGCAGCCACAGTCAGACTCTGTAGAATAAGCATTAAATCTATATTTAATGGTAGACGCTGAGTTGCCTGAACTGCAGCTTCAAACACAGCAGGCCTGATCCACACTGAGGACTAAAGCGCATGTTGAACATGAGTGTGGCAGACAGTACAGCCATGCTGACTTTCATGTGCAAATGCCACAACATGACTCTGTTCTTTTGCATGTTTCTCACATGAGGGATATCCCGCCTCCTTTACCACCGCTACCCCGATTTGTCAGGCAGCCCCCTTCGGAGACCTTTTATTTTATGTACAAATGAAAGCGTCAAAATGTTTTGAAGGCCAGTTCATTTTCCAGCATACAGCGGGCCCTTGTAATTGCTCACATTGAAACAGTCTCTTGTCTTCTTCCTCCCTAACAAAGCTCTGTCTATTAGCATTTCTATGGTTGTTATTTGTAATTGCCTTGCCGTTCCTGATGCCTGCGCATTATAATTAAATCATTTCAGATTCCTACTTAGAGCCCTAAAACAGCTGCACCAAATTACAGCCAAAGACTTATGCTGGAAATATGCAGTTCCAATTAGCTAAATATCTGGGGCATGATGGTGCAGGAAGGGGGAGGAAGCACCAAAATAAAACAAGAGGCCAATAATAGGTTACAGCTTTTCCTCTCCAGATTTCTCGAAAGTGCTAGGTTGGATTGGGAGACTATTATTATTACATTTTTATCCCACCCTTCCTCCAAGGAACCCAGAGCAGCTTACAAGTTATTTATCTGTTTATTTGAAACCTGCCCTTCAGCGCACACTGCCACCACAAGGCGACTTATAAGACTTTAAAACACAGGAACATAAAATTATGAAATTCTCACATATGCCCAGAGCAGCTAAATATTTGTTTTCCTAGTGCAGCATAATTCATGCAAACACAGACTTGAATAAGGTGATGAGTTTGGGAGGGAGATCCAAAGATCTGGGGCCACCACTGAGAGAGCCTAGCACCTTGCCAGCCTAGTGACTTTCGCTGGCAGGCTAAATAACAGGGTAAAAATAAAGGGACCCCTGACCATTAGGTCCAGTCGTGGCCAACTCTGGGGTTGCGGAGCTCATCTTGCTTTATTGGCCGAGGGAGCCGGCGTACAGCTTCTGGGTCATGTGGCCAGCATGACTAAGCCGCTTCTGGTGAACCAGAGCAGTGCACGAAAATGCCGTTTACCTTCCCGTCGGAGTGGTACCTATTTATCTACTTGCAGTTTGACGTGCTTTTGAACTGCTAGGTTGGCAGGAACAGGGACTGAGCAACGGGAGCTCACCCCGTCGCAGGGATTCGAACTGCCAACCTTCTGATCAGCAAGTCCTAGGCTCTGTGGTTTAACCCTATAAACTGAGAGCTCTGCAGAGCATGAACCCCTAATTTTTGCTGCAAATTCTTCTCAGTTATGATGTACAGGGCTGGATTTAGGTTTGATGAGGCCCTAAGCTACTGAAGGTAATGGGACCCTTTATATGTCCAGTTGTCCTTTGTCAACAACATATTGTCGCTGTTTCTTGTGTTGAATATATGCTATATATTTTATTTATGGACCTAATAGGTGTCTAAAGCCATTTGCACATAACAAAATATGTATTTTATCAAAGTTGAACTGAAATACAATTAAGATGTATATTAATAGTGAAACGGGGGGGGGGAGAGGGGGGCCCTAAGCTATAGCTTGTTTAGCTTATACGTAAATCCGGCACTGATTATGTATGTTGGTGTATGACTGGGGGATTACCGCCAATATGTCTAGCTTTATTTAAAGTATTATTTAACTGTGCTGATGGTATTGTTAGCATCTTTTTTTAAAAAAAGCAGAACCTAAAGCGGCTCTTTCAGCTTAATGCAGTTGTATAGTATATTCATGTTTTTTAAAAGAAGAAAGGATGCACATCCCTTGCATCCTTCTGGTGGTTTTTCTTAAAGCGCATTTGTGCTAAATTGTGTATTAAGTGGTTTTTGCCTTGTGTGAGAGAGAGGATAAGCAAGCACTAACATCCTGGCTTAGTGCAGATGAGGCTAGTCTTCTGGGATGAGTGTCTTTCATAGAAAGATAGCAAAATCCCAACTCTAGAATTAGATTAGGGCCGGGGAAAGATTTTGATACTGAAAGTCAGTCATTGAACACAACAGTACTTTAGAGCTGTGGTTAAGCAGCTCAGAGGTTTTCTCCAGTTGCCTTCCCCCCCTCTTTTTTGGAAGAGGAGGAGGAGAAATGAGAGGAACAGCAGTAAATGGGTTTAGGCTTGAGGCTTCCCATTTTCATTCAGCCCCTCACTCTGCTTGCTGCTTCTGTGGTTCAGAAGTTTGACAGGTACCGGGAGGATTTTGTAAGCGATGCCCAATGTTGGCAGAGGCACAGAGCAGGAGAAATTCTCTTGTGGCACCAGGTTTTAAAATCCGCTCATCAGATTTCTAGGCAAAAGAGGAATTTACAAAGTGATTTTCACTTCTGATGTTTGAGAAGGGCGAAGCCAGCCTAGCAAGGGATTTGAGCTGACGTCCCTTGGTGAACATGAAAACCACAAATTCTGCAGTTGATAAAAACAATTCTGGGATTCTTGGCTCACCTGTAGGATTGCAACAGCCTCAGCCCCTAGCCTTATTTATTTCTCCTGAATCTCAAGATGAGGCGTTCTTCCCCATCAGTAAATGTTTGGGGGGTGGTCAAAAGCTCTTTGACTCTAGTTACTTCAAATGTGGATGGAAAGTTATCCTTCGTCCAAAGGTTGTAGGTTGAAACCATGTTCCGGGTCTGATTTGCTGGTTGCTAGGACAGTTTTTTCAAAACAGTTTTTGATTTTATCATGTTTGGAGAGCCAGTGTGGTGTAGTGGTTAAGAGTGGTAGACTCCTAATCTGGGGAACCGGGTTCGCGTCTCCGCTCCTCCACATGCAGCTGCTGGGTGACCTTGGGCTAGTCACACTTCTCTCTGAAGTCTCTCAGCCCCACTCACCTCACAGAGTGTTTGTTGTGGGGGAGGAAGGGAAGAGGAGATTGTTAGCCGCTTTGAGACTCCTTAAAGGGAGTGAAAGGCGGGATATCAAATCCAAACTCTTCTTCTTCTTCTTCTTGGAGGTGATCTGAGTTTTTAGTGGCCGGAACTGATAATTGTAGTGTGAATTACCACCATCATTATTTATTAAATTTATATACCACACTTTATTCGATGGTTTACAGCATAAAAACAAAAAATGAATAACGTAACAACAACAACAACAACAACAACAACCACAACAACAACATTACACAACACATTTTAAAGGCCATAGATTGTTTAACAGCCAAAGGCCTGGTTGAGGGTTGAGTGGCATTGCCTGTTTGCTTGTTGTTGGGTTCTCACATTACCTGCACAGCTTTTTAACATTTCTAAATGAATTGGTCCTTGCAATGATACAGTAAGTCTTAAAGTGAACTTTCTGTGAAGACTGCCCTGTGCTCATCATCTGTTGGAAAAGGGCAGAGGGGAAAAAAATATGGCCATGAGAATGAGTTGCAGGAAAGTAATTTAAAGTTAAAATAAATGAATGAAGGAGACTCAGAAAGGTAGTTTTAAAAGAAACAGTGTGATTGCTGTCTAAATAATCTGCAATAAACAATCCTAAAGAAGGCTTCCAAATGTGGGGTACAAGTCACAAGTGTTACCCAGGTTGTCCAGTGTTGGATGACTACCTTCATAGGAAAGAAACTCATTTTTACCTTTTAGACTCAAAGGGGGGCAGGCAATGACAGGGGAAGACATTACACCAATCAGATGTAGCTGTTATGTCGGTAAATAGATTTTTTATTCCTTTGAGCATTCTTCTAGTAAGTCATCATAATATTTTTTCCAGTTCTACTGCAAGGATCACTGAATACTTTCAGTATCTTTAATAAGGAGAAGTTTTTAAAATTTTTATATCCGTCTCTTGAAATTTGTGTACTTTATCTCATGGAATTCCACAAGATGTGCATGCGCAAAACCATCCAGGTGTTTATTCAATCTTAGGACTACAAACCCATAATGTAATGTGACTGAATAAAAACATGCATGCACTCTCCCTCAACCTTCAAAGAAAATCAGAATTGAGTGCTACTTGGAAGAAGCAATTAGCCACTTTAGAGGAAGAGTTGTGGAATTAGAACTTGGAATCATAGAACTGAGATGGTTGAGGGTTGCCGTGTCCAACCCCTGAAATTCAGGAATCCTCCCCACAGCCATCCCTAGGTGGGCTCAAACCATAACCTGCTGGTTAACAGCCAGACACCCTATGCCACTGGAAGCCACACTTCAGACAGACAGATAAATTTGTCACAGAAACCTGCTCTTTCAGGCCAGGGTAGGATATCTGCTGATAATATTCGCCCTCCCTTCCCCACAGGTGGGCGGGGTTTGTGGCACTGAGCGGGGCTCACCTGGGCGGGTGCCACCCACCTGCTTGAGCTGGCCTTTGACCCGCCCTGGTGGTAGGCCGCATGTCAGCCACCCACTGAAAAATCTTAGTAGCATGGCTTTCAGTTTTTCTGGTGGGGGGTTGGTTTATGTCAGGCCGCATGGCGGTCATGTTCACACCCCTCCCCCTGTTATTTATAGCAGGAGGCCATGATTAAGGATGTGTGCTGTTATTCCTCTTTTGCAGTTTTAGTGTTTGTGTGCAATTAGGTGGGCTGGTTCTGTCCTTAGCCCAAATCTTTTGATTGCAAAACAACAACAACAACAACATTTTTTTTAAAAACAACAACAACACAAAAACAAAAACCTGCCATTTTACTCAGGTATTTTGTGGGTTCCAGTAGTGGTGGACATCGCTTCTAGGTGCATTGTGTCTCTAGCCGTGGCAGCTGAACAATTGGAAGGCTCCCCCTTGCATACACTTGGTGCTGTATCGGGGGGGGGGGCACTCCAAGAGCTGCAGCGAAGGGCACCCCTAGCAATGCCGTAAAGGTAGCCAACAGAATTAAGAAAAGGGCCTTGTCTTCCGGCCGGAAGGTCCCACCTATGAAGTTAATAATCTCTAAGAAAAAAGTGAGGGATGATGGCCCCTCCACCTCTGGTGCCAAAATTCCACCTGCAACCTTTGCACATCCCTGATATAACTAACTGTAAATGGTTCAATTAAAAATAGTTACACCAGCACTTCCTATGCCAGCATTGTTGATGTGCCATAATGGCGCTGTATGGCTTTGCAGAGAGGTGCCAAAGATGCCTCCAGAAAAGGCAGTTTGCCATTGAAGGCACATTAGAAAGAGGTTTATTTATAGCTACGGCTTGTGAAATGCTTTGCAAATGCGGCGCGGATGCAAGAGCCAATTTTCCTACCTGGTGCCAAGAAATGATGAGAAAAATTAAAGCTCTGTACACCTAAAAGCCCCTCAGGCAATATCACACTCGAAATAATAAACAATGCAAATAATCATAGGGAGCTCATTGTGCAATGCTGGTACATAGCCTGAGGCTGAAAATGAGCAGAGAGCTCAGCATGAACAATGCATCTTTGGGGCTTCGGCCTTTGCTGGCTGCTGAGCATTCCGCGAGTAAAATTAGCATTTTGCTGCTACTGTGGAGGCACTTGTTTACCTCCAAAGCTCACGGGGACAGCCTGTGAGTGAGTTAGAAGAGAAGCCCCAGCGAGCATTTCAAGAGATGTCCAAGCGCCGCACAGATGAATTGATTTAATTAGCCCCTAGAATGCTTATTGCAGCGAGAAAGCGCGGGAGAGACTAGCTCCACAGACAGCATTTTCTCTCCTGTGGAGGTGGCCCAGGAGCTGCATGATAAAATCCTCACACGGCTGCATCCCACAGAGCACTCAGGTCTCCTACTTGAGCAGCCCCACATGCAACCCATGTTGCATCTCTTCACACACCCCCCACAGCCTTCTGATGGCAGAAAGTGAGGAGGAATTAAAGAACCTTTTATTGAGGGTGAAAGAGGAGAGCGCAAAATATGGTCTGAAGCTCAACATCAAAAAAACGAAGATCATGGCCACTGGTCCCATCGCATCCTGGCAAATAGAAGGGGAAGAAATGGAGGCAGTGAGAGATTTTACTTTCTTGGGCTTCGTGATCACGGCAGATGGTGACAGCAGCCACAAAATTAAAAGACGCCTGCTTCTCTGGAGAAAAGCAATGACAAACCTAGACAGCATCTTAAAAAGTAGAGACATCACCTTGCCAACAAAGGTCCGTATAGTAAAAGCTATGGTTTTCCCAGTAGTGATGTATGGAAGTGAGAGCTGGACCATAAAGAAGGCTGATCGCCGAAGAATTGATGCTTTTGAATTATGGTGCTGAAGGAGACTCTTGAGAGTCCCATGGACTGCAAGAAGATCAAACGTATCCATTCTGAAGGAAATCCGCCCCGAGTGCTCACTGGAAGCACAGATCGTGAAGCTGAGGCTCCAAGACTTTGGCCACCTCATGAGAAGAGAATACTCCCTGGAAAAGACCCTGATGTTGGGAAAGATGGAGGGCACAAGGAGAAGGGGACGACAGAGGACGAGATGGTGGGACAGTGTTCTCGAAGCTACCAGCATGAGTTTGGCCAAGCTGCGGGAGGCAGTGGAGGACAGAGGTGCCTGGCGTGCTCTGGTCCAGGGGGTCACGAAGAGTCAGACACTACTAAATGACTAAACAACAACAGCAAACAGCCTTCTAATCTTCCCCAAGTGTTTGTGTCTCCTTCTGCCAACCAGACCCTTCATCACTCTCGCTGTTAGCCAGTCCACAAACCTGGGGGAACTCTCTCATTCCTAGGAACTCTTGGCCAACTGTCTGAGGAAGGGAAGCAAGGGGCACACACCTTCTTTCCCAGGTCACTTGCAAATTCAGGTTTTGGTTTAAAGCCAGGGTGAGCTATTGTAAAGGGTGCTACTCTTAATGATGTTTCAGCTGGCGGATGATGCTGAGCCCACTTCCTGATGGGGATGGGTTGCCAGGAAAACATAGCTCAAGGTTCGCACTCCTGGACTGGTTCCACATTGTCTCCTGGGCACAATTCCAAGGTGCTGATTGACCTATAAATTCCTAAGCATCTGGGACCCAACATTCCTTAGAGTCTGCCTCAGTTTTTATGACCCATTGTTGCCTCCAAATACCAGTGGGAGCACCCTCTTAAGTTTAGCATCCACATGCCAAATTAGGAGAAGCATTTTGTTGGAGGCCTCTTTAGTTTAGAATTTCCTCCTGCATTTTCAGAAGCGTTTGTGTGAGCCATTTCTTTTAAGGTTTTACTGTTTCATATTATTTTGATTTTTCTTCAGAAGGCAGATGCCAAGTAAGTATCCCCGCCCTTTACAAGGAAATGCAAGTAACAGAAATATTCAAAAGCAACTCATTATTTGTGTTTAAAGGGGGAATTCAGTCTCTTTGCTTCAACATTTCTTGGGGGGTGGGGAGGGAGAGTCAATTCCAGCACCTACACTCTGAACGTTCAACACTTAACTGGCTGAGCAAAGTGTCTGTTTTCTGGCGATGCTCAAATCAATCTGTTGTCTAATTAAGTGCTACTAATTAAGAAGTTGACCTTAAAACATCTTTGACACAAGTCTTGAGGGCTCCATTTTCTTGCTTCTACCACTAATTTAAAAACTATGAAATATAGCCAACAGATTTTTCAGAATTTCATCTGTGGGGGAGTCATCGTTTTAGTCAAGGAAAGACAAAAATAGTTTGCTGGAGTAGCGCAGTTACATCAAAACAAATGAAACAAAAACATGTAGCAGGGGTGTCTACTTCTTTTCTCGTTTTTAACAAATCCTTTTCCTTACTGGTCACTGCCTCCTCTTTCCAAACACAGTGCCTTTTTTCTTTTTTTTTAGTGCACTTTTTACACATTTCATTCACCTCCCAATTTGACTGAAGATTAGGACACCTCTTCCCTTCTCTGCTGTTTTTGAGAAGAGACAATATGAAAGAGACAGTGTGGTAATGATGACACCCAGAACAGCCTGTCTTTTTATATTTTGATTTGTTAAATTTCTTGACAACTTCCTTTCTCTCTCTCTAATCTGGAACGCAGATGAAACAGTACAATATGTTTATTTTTGACATGCTTAAGTACCTGCTGTTCATGCCTGAGAAACCTAAAGGTATTCTGAAGCCACCTTCCATTAAGGAACTTGTGTCTCTCCCCTCCCCCCTTCTAGGGATCATTAGGAAAGGAATTGAATATAAAATCGCCAATATCATAGTGCCATTATAAAAAAAATCCATGGTACTGCCACTTTTGGAGTACTGTGTACATTTCTGGTCGCCTCACCTCAAAAAGGATGTTGTGAAGTTGGGAAAGGGTCAGAGAAGGGCTGCCAAAAGGGGATGGAGCGACTTAATAATAATAATAATAATAATAATAATAATTTTTTATTTATATACCGCCCTCCCCAGCCGAAGCCAGGCTCAGGGCAGCTAACAACATAAAAATAATACAGCATTCTGAAATCACTTCATTATAAAATTAATTCAAATCAAGTTAATGGCAACCATTGGGCTAGAGTTCTGTGAAGATTGCCAAAGGAGGGAGTCAGTTATGAGGAAGGGTTGCAACATGTGGGGATTTCGAGCCTGGAGAAAAGGCAAGTAAGAGATGGCATGTTTAAAAAGTTACAGAACTATGAACGGCAAAGAAAACGTGAATAGAGAAAGGATTTTCTTCCTCTCTCATAACACTAGAATTTGTGGCCATCCAGTGAAACTGAACATTGGACGATATACGACAAATAAAAGAAAGTGCTTATTCCCCCAGGAGGCAGTGATGGCCACCAACTTGGATGGTTTTAGAAGAGCAATTAAACAAATTTGGCTATTGATGGCTACTAGCCATGATGGCTAGTACAGTTGGAGGCAGTAATGCTTCTGAATACTACCGTACTTTTCCGTGTATAAGACGCCCCCTATTTGGGGGGACTAAAAATTAAGAAAATGGGGGGAGATTGCCCAGAATTGTTGAGCTTCCTATCATCTGTCCCAAAGCTGGCAGAAGCAGCCTGTTGCCTGCCCAGTTGCCGCAGCAACACCCAATCAACACCACCCC
Organism: Podarcis siculus; assembly: GCA_034642415.1. NCBI lineage: Eukaryota > Metazoa > Chordata > Lepidosauria > Squamata > Lacertidae > Podarcis > Podarcis siculus. Next base: position 37,700,241 of record JAXCMG010000011.1, read on the forward strand.
TTGCAGCAGACACCAATAACACGCTGCAAACCATCTCTGGTTTGCAGCATCAACCAATCCCAGCCCCCCCCCCCCTCCTGGCACTTCCCATGTATAAGATGACCTCCTATTTCAGGCATGTCCAAAGTCCATTTTGGGGGCCTAATCCAGACCGCTGGTCGATTTAATCCAGCCCCCGTGGCAGTATATGTCCTGGGGTAGAATTCCAGAAAAAGCTCAGCAACTTCAATCCTAAAAAAGAGGTCAACAACTTGGGGGTAACATTGTAAAAAAAGCTCAGCAACTTTGGGGTTAAATCCTAAAAAAAGGCTCAACAACTCAGCCCTAAAAAATGCGCAACAACTAACAGCTTTGGTCGGCCCTCACGCATGTTCACTTCATCAAATCTGGCCCTCTTTGAAAAAAGTTTGGGTACCCCTTTCCTATTTTATACATACCGTATTTTTCGCTCCATAGGGCGCACTGGATAATAAGACGCACCTAGTTTGGGGGGGAGGAAACAAGAAGAAAAGAATTCTGAACCCCCGAAGCCAGAACAGCAAGAGGGATCTGGTTTCTGGGATAGCCTCTTGCTGTTCTGGCTTCGGGGACAGCCTTTGAAGTCTCCGCAGAGAAGCGGGGTGAAGGCACCCGCTGCCCTGCGGAGGCTTTGCGCAGCCATCCCCAAGCTAGAACAGCGAGACGGAGCGCTGCACAGCTCTCCGTCTCCCTGTTCTGGCTTCGGGGACAGCCTTTGAAGCAGCGTGGTGCCTTCACCCCGCTGCCCTGCGGAGGCTTTGCACAACTAACCCCAAGCTAGAACGGCAAGACGGAGCACTGACTTTGGGCTTAGCCGCGCAGCCTGCATTCGCTCCATAAGACACAAACACATTTCCCCTTACTTCTTAGAAGGGAAAAGGTGCGTCTTATAAAGCGAAAAATACGGTAATTTTTCAGCAAAGAAAAACCTAGTCTTATACACGGAAACATACGGTAACTGCTGGAAACCACAGGAGGGGAGAGAGCTCTTGTGCTCAAAACCGCCTTGTGTGCTTCCCACAGGCACCTGTGAGAACAGGATGGGCCATTGGCCTGATCCACCAGGCTGTTCTTACATTAATATGTTCCTCCTCCTTTTTCTCCTTTAGAGTCTGTGTCTTTGTGTGTTTTGGATGTGCCATGTTAAGCCTGCTTTCAATTTCTTAAACGTTTCCTCCGAGTTCACATTGCAAGACCCATAGAACAAAGCAAACTTTGAAGCAGCATAAGAATATGCCAACATGACAAACCACAATTACTTTGTCGTGCATCTTGTTATGTTGGCGTAGTAGTTTAATTAAATTCCTTGTTAATTTGTGCTGTATGTACTAGTGTTAATTATTATTTGCTTACTACAATCAGCAGTTTACTTCTCAGAAAAGCGGCATGCTTCAGAGTTAATTTACCGAGTTCGTGCACTTAAAGAGTGGTTATATCATTTTTGTCCAATAATGTGCTGCTGTTCTTTAATGTAAGCAAAATTCACTCTAAACTATCTAGGGTTTCAAACACAGAGTTTGAACTAACAGAAATTATGGGATCCCTCTTGTTGCTCAGAAAATCAAATAAGATAGCTGCTCGTTGCCCCATTACAGACTTTTCCTTTGATGATGATGATTTATTTATACCCCACCCATCTGGCTGGGTTTCCCCAGCCGCTCTGGTTTACAGCATATATAAAACATAGGGAAATATATAATCTGAACAATACATTCAAATAGAAAAGTATTGCAGCAGCAGCTACACTTGCACAAAGGTTTTTTTTTATTATGCTGTGGAGTCTCAACAAAAGGGCTTTTCCATGCACCTTAGAGTACTGTAGTCTAAAGAGGCGGTTACCCGGACATGGATCACAACTGTCCAATCCCAGTTAGAGTTGCAATTGCTTATCGTCGCTGTGGTTTGAAATGGTCATTTTATTCCTTTTGCTGTCAATTTTATGGTTATTTTATGGCTATGTGGATCGTATTCTTCTTCTCCACCTTGGGAACCTCATATTGTAATGCAGATTTTAAAATCATATGAAGAAGCATAAATATTTTGACTGTTATATTTCAAAACATGTGATTTGTTGATGGTGTTAATTCCATTCTTTTAACATTGTTAGAAGTGGTATGTGCCTAGTTGGTCATTTGTGGTAACAAAATCCTGGTGCTTTTTCCTCTTCCATGTTATATTCTTTCCTTTCTGCACATATACTAAGAGCCTTATTGACATTCTGGTCATCTCCTATCTCAGCTCCTTCATGCTGATCTTCCACCTTGCCATGCCTCCCTTTCCAGGTGATTTAGAGAAGACATTTTTTCAAACTCGCTTTGCTGTGTTTGTGTTATCCCATCCTCCTTTGTCAGCTTTTCTTTGCTTCTGTGCATCTCCCCCTCTCAGTCTCTCTGTCACAACTCCTGTCCCTCTGTTTGACTCTCCTATTTTGGTTGTAGGTTGCAAGCCTTTGGATAGGGACTAAGGGGTGATCCACACATACCACTTTCCCTGCTCTTTCCAGGCCAGGTCTGTACCTGAAAACTCCATGTCCAAGCATTTCTTTCTTTTTTCTTCTTTTTTGCCCTAGAGCTTTCACTGCAAAAACCTTCTCTTTGGAGCTCAATTGGAGCAAACATCAATTTGGACTTTCAGCAGAGTGACATTTGCTCTGATTGAGCTTTAAAGAGCAGGTTTTTACAGGGAAAGCTCTGGAGGGAAAAAAGGGGGTGCTCAGACATGGAGCTGTAAAGCACAAACTATGCCTAGAAAGAGTAGAAGAAAGGTAAGTATGGATAAGCCCTAGGTTATATCTCTGTTTTGTACAGCACCCAGCTGTATAAGGAGACCCAGTGTGGTGCTGCTGGGGTAAGACTTAGACTAAGGAGACTGAAGGTCAAATCCCTGCTTAACCAAAAAAATTATGGGGGACCATTGGTCTGTTGGACCCTCTCAGCCTGCCCTTCCACCCATTGTTGTGTTGATGAGATTGGGGAAGGAAAATTCGGTAACCTTAGGTTCTTCAAAGGAAAAGCCAGGTAAAGTTTTGTAGAAACTGTTGCAGGGAATAATGGAAATATGTTGTTGGCCCTTTGCCGTGGGATTGGCACATAAGCAGGGTGAGTGTGGCATAGACAGGAACAGTCTCTGAGTTTGAGGAGACACCAGTGAAATGGTGTTGATTACTGCAAATTGGGGCTTGGAGATGGTGGTTGGAATGTTACGGTCTGTGTTGGAAGAGCAGAAACTGTTGCTGCACAATTAAACTTGCCTGGCAAAGGAAGAAAATATCCAGATTGAAAAGGGAGTAGTGAAAGGGGAAAGCAGATACGGCCTTAGGAAGAAGAAGAGCATTGAGGGAGGGAGGGAGGGAGGGAGGGAGGGAGGGAGGGAGGGAAGGAAGGAAGGGAAACAGATAGCTTGAGAGCCTTGTCCTCTTCTAGACCTCCCCTCAGTTTGGGAGATGCAGGGCTCCCTTCTACTGAACCTTCCATCCAGAACCAGCAGCAGGTTAGGGCTCATCCTGACTACCTTTTGTGCCACACTTCCCAGGCACAGCTCAGCGCTTTAAAGCTCTGTGTCTGATCAGCTGTGGGCTGCAAAATCACAGTAAAGCTTACTTCTCCACCCCTGTTTCACCATCACAGTATGTTCCAGTGGAGCTGCTGCAGGAGGCAAAACAGGAGACGGGTTGTCCCATTTAGTAGTTACTTCATTTCCAGTTCCCGTGGGAGTGAGCCCCAAGGCATGCTGGTTAATTGAGCGACTGTTCTGGAACTTGTGGTTCCTCCTCTTAGCGCTACCTCCCAGGGTGGCAGCGGGATTGGTCAGCGTTCTGGGTGACCTCATCCAGCAAGGGAAGAGGGTGAAATGGATTGGTAATTGAAATGTGAAACAGTTCCCAGTCCTACCAGCCACTTGAACAGAGACAGAGATTGATTAGCGTCCCCTTTCTCCTAATTAATAACAGAGGAGAAGTAAGGTCTAACCGTGCTGTGCAGTACTGCGAAAATAAGCCCCGTAAGCGGTTGCGGTGGCTGTTTGGGTATAATTGTTTCATTAGTCATCTAATAGTTTTGCAGACAGCTTCCCCTTTCATGTCATATCTGCGCTCTGATCCTCCTCCAAGTCAGCAGAGTTGGGAGCAGGCATGGATGTGGTTTTAAATATCCATCACCCGCCTGTCCCCCCCTTCATGCAAGCAGCAGGGGGAGAGCTTGAGGAGGGGGTGCAGGAGGAGGGGTGCAAAAGGAACAAGTTGTTTAATACGACAACAAGATTCATTCACCAGCTTGGCACAACGAAAAGGGTCCTTTTTAATATTCTGGAGCTAAATTAGACAGCAGATCCAGCATAGGCCTCAGGCTTTGACATGTGTTTTATAATGACAGTTAATTAGATGTTGTCTACTGCAATCATAGGCTGTCATTTCTAATACATGTCTAGAAACTTGAAGGACAGGAGAATCACCCTTCTTCCTCTCCTCCGCCCTGCCAATGGCTTTCCCCCTGAAAAGAAATCAGTTGGTAAAATTAACAATGAATATATGAAGTGTTAGTTTGACAATTAATCTAGACTCCCTTTTGCATGCCAGCCAGTGGGGGCCCCTTTAATCAGTCTCTTTCAAGCTGCTTGTGTGCTCTTGGGGATAAGAGTACCTTGCAGCAAGGCAGGGTATTGTGCTGTCCCCACCACACCTTGTTCCCAGGTTTGTTACCTGTCATTCAGTTTTAGAATTAAGAACCATTGAGTACAAAGAAATTTCTTCCAGTTCAGCTCCACTTCTGCACAGTCATGGGGCAAAGAAGTCATTAGCATTGGGATTTTGGCTTAAAACCATTCAAATTCCAAAACAATTTTGCCATCAGTCATGCTCGTATCTGTCCCAATTTCCAACCATTTTTGCTATTTTTCCTGGGCTTCAGAGGAAGAGCTAGCATCCTATTTTGATATGCTTAAGGTGTTCCCAATACATGGGGCAAAACCTATTCTCTCTTTTCCCCTGGCAGGCCACATTGAACTTATGACTAGCCTTCAAAATTTGTTGGTGCAACCAACAAATGCAACAGATGCAACCAAATCATGGGTCTAGAAAGGCCTGCAAAAACAGAACAGTTTTCAGCAGGCATCAAAAAAGGCAGAGAGGGAGTTCCAAAGTACAGGTGCTGCCACCTTAAAGGAGTAACTCCTTACTAACACAGAATGGAAGTGCAGATTGCACAGAGGGAAGTGATCAAATCAGAACATATGGAGTAAGGTGATCTCTTCAACTGGTCCCAGTCTGTAAAGGGCTTTATGTACCATTTGTAACACCTTGAATTTACTATGGTAACAAACTGGCAGCCAGTGCAGTTCTTTGAGCACAGGTGTAATAGGTTAACAGAGTGTTGCGGTATTTTGTATTTTCTGGAAATAAGCACAAGCGAAGCCCCATGTAGAGTGCATTGCAGTAGTCCAGTCTTTAAGTTACCAATTCCTAAACCACTGTGGTCAAGCTGTCCTGGTCCATGAACAGATACAGAGGTTTTACCAAGGCCACTTGAGTCTGCAGCAGCAAAGCTGCATGCAGGAACATCCCAAAGCTGCATGCCTGCTATGCGTGCCTGATATGGAGGCAACTTTATATTGTTCCATGCAGCAAGCATTATTCCACAGAAAACTGCTCATATGCAGCAACTGGTTCAGACATTGCACATCTTTTCTTTTTTGCTCCTTTGCAATATTGTGGACAGAAGTCTATGTGGCAAGTTCCTTCATGCAAATAGCTAATGTGGCAATAGCCTTTGCACAAAGCAATTTAAAGAAAATTTCCCTGTGGCAACCATAATATATAATCTAGCTTTTAAAGGAGTAAAATACTGTATAGCACCCGTATCAGTCATGGAAGCAAAGAACTGTCTTGGTTCGAAAACAGTTGGACGCAGCATTGACACCTTGATTGGGTCCAACTAAGGTTAAGAAAAGCCTTTAGTGGAAATGTCAGCCAGAGTTCTGAAGGCTCACCCTCTCCCTTGTTCTTCTGGCAGACTCATAAAGACAATAGGCATTAAGAGGCTGGCACAGTGAAGCCCCTCCATATGGCACTCAGAAATTTTTAGGAAGCTGTTCAATAGCACAGCATATGCCAGTCTCCTGTGACCAACCTGATTATAGCAATAGAGCATTGGGCACCATTTACAGCCCTAAAATGCTGGAAACATTATGTACCTGTGAGTTAGCACATCGGGCCCATCAAAATATATTTTGCTGGATCCTCAAGTTGTTGCTCCTTAGCTATTACTAATATTGTTTCTCTTGTTCAATCCTGGTCAATCTTTCTGCAAGTGTGCCCAAAATCTAGTCCATAGTTTTGGATTGTGCCACCCTATCAGCCACTATAGTGCATGCAATACCTCCCTGTCCCTTGGGTTGATTTACCCTCTGATCTACTGAGTCCGTGGGGCTATCTAAGCATTAAACCACCAGCAGCAACTTCCCTACCTCTGGAGTAAAAAGGTAAAGGTACCCCTGCCCGTGCGGGCCAGTCGTGACCGACTCTAGGGTTGTGCGCCCATCTCACTTTAGAGGCCGGGGGCCAGCGCTGTCTGGAGACACTTCCGGGTCACGTGGCCAGCGTGACGAAGCTGCAGCTGGCAAGCCAGCACCAGCGCAGCACACGGAAACGCCGTTTACCTTCCCGCTAGAAAGCGGTACCTATTTATCTACTTGCACTTAGGGGTGCTTTCGAACTGCTAGGTGGGCTGGAGCTGGGACCGAAAGACGGGAGATCACCCTGCTGCAGGGATTCGAACCGCCGACCATGTGATCGGCAAGCCCTAGGCGCTGAGGTTTTACCCACAGCGCCACCCGCGTCCCATGCCACAAATTGCCCCTCCATGTCTAAATTCATAGAATAGGCAAGAGAAGAAACTTGCATCCAACTCCTAAACCATTACGCTTGTTTACATATGCGCCCTGGAGATTCTCTTTCTCAGAAACCAGACCATTAGTCATTTCAAGCAAGGTCATAGGAAAATAGGAAGCTACCTTATACTGTACTGGACCATTGGTCCATCTACCTCAGTTTTTGGCAGAAGTTCTTTAGGGTTTTAGGACAGAGGATGTTCCCAGCCCTACTGGGAGATGCTGAGGATTGAACCATGTGTCTCTTGCAGGCAATGCAGATGCTCTGTCACTGAGCCATGGTCATTACCCACTGTGTAGTCAAGGAGTACCACGCTATTGGCCTACAGTGGTACCTCGGGTTACAAACGCTTCAGGTTACAGACTCCGCTAACCCAGAAATAGTACCTTGGGTTAAGAACTTTGCTTCAGGATGAGAACAGAAATCGTGCTTCAGTGGTGCGGCGGCAGCAGGAGGCCCCATTAGCTAAAGTGGTACCTCAGGTTAAGAACAGACCTCCAGAACGAATTAAGTTCTTAACCCAAGGTACCACGGTATAAGGCTTCTTCTTCACCATGGACCTTTGCCCTCTTCCTCAATAGGAATCCCAGCAACTATGTAGAGCCTCTCAAACTGCGGCACTGATCCTCTGCTTCTTTCGTACTGATTACCACTTGTCCTGGACGGTTTCAACAGCTGCTGGTATACCATTGCCATTTTCTGTGTGTTCTTATGTATCCTGCACATTGCGGGCCTTACAGTCGCACACACAAACCTAACAAACTACTGCTTACACCTTAATTGCTTCATCTGATCCCTTTATTAGTCTGTAACACGATTTGCGTTCTGTCAGAGACACTTCTGTTTAATTTAAATAAAATGCTAACAATATTCTGCTCCTAATTTATCCCCATCTGGGCCGCTTTTGAGGCTTATAAGTAGATTGTTACGGTATTAATTATGATTTCACGGCAAGGACCGTGTTCCTCAGTAGGACTGATGGGATTGTGTCCCCCACTGCGCTTTCAAACAAGGAATCTACATTCATCTCTGTGAAGTTCCCTCCCCCCTTCAGAAGATTTGAAATAATGGAGGGGTGATGAAGCAATCAAGCCCAATCCTATTTACCCATCCCTGTGAGTGTAATTCACGCATCACCGGGCATAGTCAATGGAAAATTACCTCGGGAGTTTAAATTTCCATTCCAAAGTTGCATTATAAAATTATTGTTTTCATGTTTCCTGATGGGCTACAGGATGTGTGTGTGTGTGCGTTTGTGCGTGTTGCCTTTGCAGACACTGTGAAATTTCTATCCACTTAGCATTTCTTCCATTGTATGTATGAGTAAAAAGTTGAAATACAGTGGTTAGAATTTCACAGTCACTGAAAATGGGCCATTTAAAAATTATATAGTCAATGTAGTTCCTACTTACTTTTTTTTAACCTCTTGTCTGGATGTTAACTACTAGGTTGAACCTTTTTTTAAAACCTTAAAAAAAGTTTTGAATAAGTCATTTTATTAAAATACCCATGGCTTATGAGAAAATCAGTAGCTTACAATACTTGATCGTGATAAGGACAAAGGAACTGCTGCAGGGTTTGTTTGTTTTTCATTTCTTTGGCACACTGAGAACAAGGCCAGGTTCTCACTAACATCATGTAAACTGGCAAAAAAACTGTTCTGGGACTCTGTCACTTCAACCTGCAAAAGAGTGGGAGGAGACCACATATCTATATGTTCCCCGGAACGCGGGGGGGGGGGAGAGGATGTTTCCTACACGTATAAAAACTCAGTATTTCAATGCAAGGCAGGGTAGGGGAAGTTGGGCAATAATTATTTTTTCATGCACAGAAAATCTGTTTTTTTCTTTTCTTTTTTTAAGCAGGAGCAATCTCTCCTATGCCTTCCTTCCACACAACACATTTCAAAATGGGTGACGAACAGTGTTACCAACATACCTGCTGTTGCTATGAAGGCAGTCAATATTTCTTCAAGCAACCTTCCAGGGAAAGGGCAACGCAGTATTTCGCTACTATACTTTCCCCCAAAGGTTCATAGTTCTTTCTGTATTATATAATATATAATCCTGCCCACTGAATACAGGACAAGATTCAATAGTTTTAAGTTACTAGGAAGTCATTCAAATTCCACATTCTTAGGACTGAGCCAAACTGCCTAAAGGACGTTGTGAGATCGTCCACCTTGATGCTCTTGATGACCAGACAAGCAATTTAGGAGCAATAAGATGTATATTCTCTTTTAGGACGGGAGACACGACCTGGATGATATTCTAAAATCCCTTCCAGCCACACTATTCTATGGGTACAGATAGCAGTGTATTCCATAATGCACTGAACATCTCATAAACCTAATTGTCAATTGTAATTGGCCACAGGCAGATTAGAACTGCAGATCTTCTAAGAGCTGGGCTGAAGCTCTTTAGAACTACTGCATCTCTGTAGAAAACCACTGGCCCTTCCTTGCCCTTGTGCAAATGTCCCCTTTCTGCTAGCAGACTTTGGACCAAACTAAATGTGTGCAGCTGTAGCCTGATGGTATTGCGCTTGAAAAACGTTGGAGAGGGAACAGTTAAGCTTGCAGAAGCAATGTCGACTCTTAACGCTTCCTCTATCTAATGTTACAAAACATTGTATCTAATGTTGCAAACTGTCCCATTTTAAGCGGGGCATCCCAGATGGAGAGAAGCCTCCCCTACTTCTGATCTTGATCCTGGATATTCCATTCTCTGGCTGTGCTAGAGCGCAGGACCAAAAGACAGGTGTGTGTTTTTTTGTCCTGCCCTGTGGTGCAAGTCAGTTGGCTCAAAGCAGAGCATGGAATTAAAAAATGGAAGAAAAAGCTTACTTTGCCCCCACATGTTGCCATGTTGTTCTTCTTCCTTCCAGCTGCCTTCTGGGTGTATGTCTATCCCTTTCTCAAAATGACTTTGAAAAGGTGCTGTCTTTTTTTGCAGAGCTGAGTTGTTGTATATAAGATGCAGGGTAACCCCTTATGCAACAAAGCACCTATAACAGGCATAGGCAAACTCGGGGCCTCCAGATGTTTGGGACTACAATTCCCATCATCCCTAGCTAACAGGACCAATGGTCAGGGATGATGGGAATTGTAGTCCCAAACATCTGGAGGGCTGGAGTTTGCCTTTGCCTGACCTATAACATGCAGCTTACATATAGGTCCTGTGAAAATGCAAGCCCTTTTCTCCTCCTCAAAGGCTCTGACCCTGCAGATGGGCACAGGGATTCCTCCAATGTGTGACAGTGGTTTGCAGGTAAACCGTGACTGTAGAAATGCCAGGATTAAAGATGGCGAAGAGGGGAAAGAAACTGGAACCTTGGAAGTGGGGGCGACTCTCTTTTGCTGTTGAAGTGAAATGGAGACTTTTAGACTTTCTTCAGAGACCTAAAATAACTGGAGGCCACATTCCACAATTCATTGCAGTGCATGTTACTGTCAGGGAACTGACATCAGAGCGAGAGGCGGAGGCAGAGCTCCCGAGCTCTGCCGGAGAGGGGACCAGCAAGGGGGAAGGAATTCCGCGTAACACCAATAGAGAAGAGAGGGAGATAGGGGAATTGGAGACAGGGCTCCCAGACCCTTCACCTGAATCCAGTGGAGAGAGCGCTGGCACGCCCCTGCCTTCCCCTTACTTGCGCAGACGCGTTCCGTGCAGGGAACATAGGAGGCGACTGGGAGTCAAACAGCTCTTATGCTGGAAGAGGTTCAGGAAACGCCCACTGACGGATTCTGCAAGTGACTAACAGGTCACGGAGCGCGAGCTCTAACCCTAAGCATGGTGGAGCAAGCGATCTAACCAAACCGAAGGCAATTTACGCGCAAGTAACCCCATACCACCATTACAGTTACTAAACAACAGGTAGAATGATAGCCAAATTCCAACTCCTATTTAAGCAAAAGATTTTTAGAACAGAGCATTGCCCTCCCCCGCCCTAGGGAAAGACAACAACTTTAGCTCCTGGTTTGTCTTTTCATTTACAGACTTCCCCCCACTCTGAGGCATGCCCAAGCAATATGGCATAGTTTGTGTTCTCCATCTGGAGAGCTGTGAGCGCCGGCTGGTTCCAGCCATACTTTGTGCTTTCTTCCTTTTGAGCCTGTAATTAAAACAACATTGCTGAGCTTTAAATGTGTTGGTAGTAAAAGTTAGGAGGCTAAAACGTACCATTAAAGGCAAAAAAACTGTTACTTGGTATTAAAAAGAAGCACAGGGCACTATGCTGCCACCGGAAAGCCACAGAGTAGGGTAAACCTCAATTCTCATTTCTAAGAGATTTAAGGGTTGAGTATGTTATGATGCAGGGGCAGCAGGTTAGGGGGGCCCTGAAAGGGAGTTAAATGTGGAAAAATGTTAATAAAGCTAAATATCTAAATGACTGCAGTAAATTAATGTACTATTTTTTTTTTGAAGTTTGATTGTGTGCTCTGGATATGTGAGTCAAAGTGGTTGTGTGGTTGGCATTCTCGGTTTACATGTCTGAAGTGTTGCGAGTTCAAGGCTTCCTTAGTTTGGCATCTCTGATCCATCCCTTGTCATTGTCTTAGACAAGGTCCGTTGAGTTACTTGCCAACATACTATTTCTACTACTGCTACTACTAATACTAATACTACTACTACCAATAATATTTTTCTTATTTTGGCTGGCTGGGTTGTCCCTGCTACTCTGGGCGGCTTCCAACACATGTAAAAACATAATAAAACATGAAACATTAATAGTAACAATCTGATCCAATATAAAAAGTCACAATAACTTTGAAATAAACAACTTGTATCAAACAAAGCAACATTCAGCAATCCATCAGAATGTAATAGTAAACAGTAAAATTAAACACCAGCAAATAATTATTAAAGTTTACACTTATCAACCCCAATAAAGAATTACCAATCTGTAACAATAGAAATAACAGCAAATTGCAATGCATAAAATACCACAAAACATACAAAACCTTGTAAAAGGATCAAACTGAGAAACAAGGAATGCTCAAGGAATGCTCTCCTCCCACCCCACACCTGGGAGCTTCTGAAGAGGCTTTGCTGTGGCTTCCATCTGATGTAGATTAGCCTCAGTAACTGCATTTCTTGTGCATTCTGTAGTACTTTTACTCTTTACAGGGTAAGTAAGGCCATTCATCGGGATGCGGGTGGCACTGTGGGTTAAACCACAGAGCCTAGGGCTTGCTGATCAGAAGGTCGGTGGTTCGAATCCCTGTGACGGAGTGAGCTCCCATTGCTCGGTCCCTGCTCCTGCCAACCTAGCGGTTTGAAAGCATGTCAAAGTGCAAGTAGATAAATAGGTACCACTCCGGTGGGAAGGTAAACAGCGTTTCCGTGTGCTGCTCTGGTTCGCCAGAAGCGGCTTAGTCATGCTGGCCACATGACCCGGAAGCTGTACGCCGGCTCCCCCGGCCAATAAAGCGAGATGAGCACCGCAACCCGAGTTGGCCACAACTGGACCTAATGGTCAGGGGTCCCTTTACCTTTACCTAAGGCCATGCATCACTCTTTACTCTTTCAGAACAAGGAAAGTGGTACCATGAAAGACATGCCCTTGATTCCTTCTGTTGCAGCAGAATGTTTCTTTTTTCTGAGTTATGCCGCCTCGTCAGCCACCAGAATCACTTTACATTAGGACTGGCCTTACTTAAGAAAATTCCAATTTTGTCTCATTCATAAATGAAACCACATGGGCATAAGGTTAGGTCAGAGGCTCTTCTGTTGCAGTTCCTGGATCATTAGTGGCAGCATTCCCCAGTTACCGCAGGAGACCCACTGAGTATGGGATTTGATTGGGCCAAGACACTGCTTACCAAGCTGTGCTCTAAAGAAGATGCTGCATGAAGCAAAGGGAACTTGTGGCCCTGCAAATGAAGCACAACTTCCACCATTCTTGACAATGACCTGTGCTGGCTAAGACTGATGGGAGTTAGTGTCCAACAACATGTGAAAATGCACATTTTCTGTATTGTAAGTACATAGCGAAAAACTGTGATGGATCAGATCAAAGGCCCATGTGGTCCCACCATTCTTCTTTTAGTGCATGTTACACCTTTGTGCACATTCGGAACTTATTTTTTGCTTCCTTATAATTTCTTCCATGGTTTCCTTTTAGTATGATGGACCACTGTTACTTTCTTTTAAGCAACTTGCACCTAAGTTGAAAAAAATTGCAAATTCTATGACTACTGCTCCACTGCTGCTGCTTTTCTAGATTTGGCAAGAGTTCAGTCTTAAATTCAGCCTGCTTTTGAATAAACATACGAGGAGAGCCCCTCTGGTCATCATCATCAACTTTATTGGTTTAGCATGTGCTGCCTCCTAGGACAAGCAATAAAATTTGATGGCGATGCTCAACCTCCAGACTTTGCTGGATGAGAGGCCTGCTCAGCTGAAACTGTAGTGTGGGGCGCAGCTGTTTGCTTTAGATGGGTTCCCCCTCCCTCCTTAAAGCACAATATTGCTCAGTGCCATTGAGCTGCGTTGTTCTGCCAACCCAATAATGAGTCTGATCAAGGTTCAAATAGTACTTGGCTCAAGCATAGCTTAGCTTTAAAGTGAAAGATGGATTTTGGATTTGGGGAGTACATGTCTGCCGCCATCCAGCTGTTTCATGTGCCTAAACATCAGATGCAGTTCCCACATTATTATTGTTGTTTTATTACATTTGCATACCGCCCTTCATTCAAAGTTGCCAGAGTGGGTCACTATAGAAAAAACAAAATGAGAATACAAAATACATAATTAATAAAGAGCTAAAATAAAAAGGATGGTCATGCTGCTGACGTTTTGGGTTGTATCCAGTGCTACTCCTACTTAGAAACTGATGGACCTGACAGGTTCATTAATTTCAGCGGGTCTCCTCTGAGTAGCTCTTTGACGAATACAACCATTTGGACGTATTTCTCCAGGGTGGAGTTGCAATTGGATTATATCTTGATTAAGACTGATCTTGTCGTGTAGCAGCATTGAGCAGCTGCTGCTAGCAGCATCAGATTCCGAAGTACTTACCATTTTCCTGCCTCCAGTATTAACAAATAGGGCTCCAGTGTTAGAAAAGAGAGAGTATCATTCTGTTTCAAATGTGAAAATGTCAAAGACTAGCATTGCTTCCAGTTTTGTGGTGCATATCAAAGTTGAATCTAACACTGTAATATAACCTTAATCTGCTTCTTTAGCTCCTGGAATACCATTTTTCTTGCTTTGGTACCAGATCTTCTGAAAATGTTAGAATTTCATTGATGGCTTCCAATGCAAGAAAAATGTATAGATTTTTGATAACCGAAATATAAAACCCCGTGCTTTCCAACTTTTAAATGCAGTCCCACAAACATTTTTAAAATAATAATAATAATAATAATAATAATAATAATAATAATAATAATAATAATTTTTTTAGTCCCACAAACATTTTATCCTTATGGAAGGAGATGGTTAAGTCTCCTCACTTTCCCCCCGCTATAAAGAAGTGGTCTCTAATATAGTACTCCATTTTTGTGAATTCACCTGCTCCCTCCTTTCGTCTGTGCTCAGAGATGTAACACAGGGCTCTTTCCAGTTAGGGCTTTTTATTTCACTGGAGCTCTGAGATGTGGAGAGTGCAGTCATGGCCACAGGCAGAGCTGTTGTGCTCAATTCTGACTGTAACCAGCTATGGAACAGAATTAGTCCTGGACTCCTGTATGTCTCTAAAGAGAGTAGCCAGACTCTGATCCAGTAGAAACCAAGTTAATAGACAAAACAGCAGCATTGCGTCATCATCACACACGGAATCCTCTGCTTGTTCTGCGTATTAGAAGAAGTAAACCAAGACAGTCAGGCTGGTTAAAGGATTAGCTTCTGTGAATAATGTTGTAAATTGGATGGTGCGCTTCCTGTTTTGCAGATCAAATAAGCAGAGTTGTCAATCCCTTAAGAAATCCTTCCTGCGTCCAGGGGTATTTGTACCTCTCAAAAGAGAGGCATCTTGCTTAAGAGCTCTACGTCCAAGTCAGTGTGTGTCTGGTACTTGGGTGATGTGGAAAAGAGGTGCATGGTGGTCCCATTGCTGGGATGTGGCTTGGGAGTGTTTACGTGTTATGCAACAGGCATCACAATGGTATGCTACCTCTCTGGCATTTTATCCACTACCTTCTATTCATCTTAATAAGCCATTGGTTACAAAAAGCAAGCAGCGACCCTGCATCCCTCAGCCCCAGATGTGTGAGCGTGAGTTGAGAAGGGACCACAGAAGGTGTTGGAGCTCAGTTTTAGCTGTGTTGGTATGCTGGATGCAGCTTTCGTCCCTGCCCTCTGGCATTTGCCCCTCTGGAGCTTTCAGTCGACGAACACCTGATTGCATTGATTTCTGCGCTCCTGTGCTGCGCATAAGCGGCTAATCAGTCAGTTGAACGATAATGAAAGATCTTGCCATCTGTCGGCTTTATTTAATGGAGTGTCAGCACATCCCAAATAGGAAATAATTGGATTGACAGACACACAGCCAGTTATTAGACTGTTTGTTATCTGATTAGAAAAGGGGGGCATGAAGTGGGAAGGGGGAGCAGCAGGCAGGGGAGCTGGGAGCAGTAATTGAGTTGATCTGATCATGTCTGGCACTGTAGGCATGTGTGGCCCACCATGGAGATGGTTGGCAATTCAAAGTTCCCCAGCCCTTTTGAGTTGGTGCAATTTCCATTTCTTCTAAATGCACGCGTAGAGAATTTTGTTTGGACCACATTTTTCAGGAAATGACTCTAATTCACATCTCCCAAACTAATACATTGATCAGAAAATAATTATTTTATAGTTTTGGCTCAAAAAGCATTATCAAAAGGTATAAAACAGAAATCCATATTTGAGACTAAAATACATTTACAAATTGAAATAATTAAATGTTTTGTTTTAAGTACATCTTTACATATGGGGTTTTTTTGTACAGTTTAGTTTTAAGAAAACAAATGCAGATTAATGAGGAAACAGGACAGAACAGATTTAAAATTAAACACATATGAAACTGACCTATCCTGGAAATAGACCATTCCAGCCATCCCTAGATGCCCAACAACTTGTTATGGTCCATTCTCATTGAACTTCTGCTGCATAATGATGGCTCTCATTTATAAAGATGATGCAATATCTGACACGTTAAAATGGAGCCCATTGCTAGAACAATAAACAAACTAGGAAACAGAGCAAAGCAATTTCAAGGGAAAGAGAGACCCATGTTTTTGGCTGCAGCCTTTCATATGATGGGCATGAACTTCACAGTCCATTGGAACTTCTCTTTCCAAAGTCAGTGGACATGACTTACAATCCATCACTCATCTCCCTGAAGTATGTCTGTGGTGGTTGACCTTCTTTATTATCTTTTAGGTCATCTCTTACTTCTTTTTCTTTTAATCCTCCCTTTGATACATGCATTTCTTATTTGGTTTTTCATGTTGAAGTTACTCAGCTATGTTTTGGTAGACATAGAAAAACCTATCTACAATTCACCAATCATTAGTTTTTAATAGGCATTAGGGATATGATCACATGGATGCCAAAAAAACCAACCCCCAGCTTCCATACAACACTAATACAGTGAAGTTGTGTAGCACACAACTGTGAGGGTGGGAATGTTCTGGGGATTGAGTAAACTCAAGGATGTGGTTGTGTCTGCCCACAGGCAAACACTTGTGCTGTTTCTGGCCTGTGAAACAGGTTCCTGTTGCACAGCAACTTTGCCAGTTTTCTCCATATTGGCCAGTTATCTACAGAAAAATCATCAGTTTGTTTGTATGCGCTAAGTTTCCTCTTAATGACGTTTACTGACAAGAATACAACTAGGGCAAAGCAAGATCTCTGAAGGATTAAAAAGCCTATGGTCTCATTTTCTTAGTTTCTCCACCATTGTTCTTGAGGCCTCCATTTGATCCTTAGTACTGCCATCTTGAATCCTACCAGACACCCAAGGGGTGCAGTGATGGTGCAGAGGGAAATTTTATTATTATTATTATTATTATTATTATTTATTATTGGGGGCAGGGATTGAGTCTGTAGCAAAGGGAGGGTGGGATATCTAGGTTGGATCTTGCTAAAGTCGCAAGGCACTGATTTCTCTGTGCAGGCTCCATTACTTCTGTAATGAAGCTACCTCCAACGCTACTTTCAAAGAGTCTTAGGAGGAATGCTGCTAAAATAGAAGCCATTTGCTCTGGCACCTGGGCCGCAGCCTCTTAATGAATATTTCCTATGGTAGGAGAAGTGGACCGAAAACTAGCTTTACCACGAGCCAATTCCTTCTTTTTATGAAGTCCTTTCACGCTTCGGTGCATGTGCTTGACTCTCATTAAGGCTAACTGAAACGAATTGAGCGCATGGGGAGGGGAACTGGGCCATCTGCTGGCAATGCTGTGGGGGACATTTTTGGTAGCATTAAGCTACAGGTAAGAGGAAGCTAATAAGGCTGACATCTTCAATAGATCAGTGTGATGCGAGGACTTGGGTATGGAAGGCACTGGTTCAAACTCTTATTTAGGCTTTGGTGGACCAGATCCCTTTCTGTGAGTACAGCCATTCACTTTTTCCTTTAGGATTACAGAAGTTACTTCTAAGATTGAGAGGTTCAGACCGAAATGGCTCCCCAGTGATCGCTTGCACCATTGCAGCTCTTAGAAGGAGTGAGGCCCTCTCTCTTTCTATCTGCCTGGCTAGGCCAGGTGCTTGAGCTCTGGCACAATGATTGCCAGTGGCTTGATTTGAATCAATTTTATAATGAATGATTTTAGAGTGTTGTTTGTGCTATATTTTTGTACTGTTTTATTGTTGTTAGCCGCCCTGAGCCCGGCTTCGGCTGGGGAGGGCGGGATATAAATAAAATTTATTATTATTATTATTATTGACTATTCACCTTTCATGAATTTATTTAACCCTATTTTAAACCCTCTTCATGTTAAATCTGTGTCTGTGTGTATTCAGTCAAAGATTTACTTTATATTGGGCGCAGCAGCCCAAGAAAGATCCATTGTATTTTAGTCCCATTAACATCTGTGCTCTGTGTGGCATTGTGTTTTTTCTTGTAGTGTGCTTGCTGTCTTAGAAGTTGCGTGATGACGACAGTTTGTATCTTTGAAAACCTCAGTGCTCCAAAGCACTTGAGTTTAGTTGCTACTCAGTTTAGCTAGAATTGCCATCTCATGTTGCTCCCCAGGCTCCACTTTTGCTCTATGCATTGCAGTTGTTTATTGTTGCTAATAATATGATAGCTCAGCACTCCCCTGGTCAAAGGGAAAGGCTGTAGTTAGAGATTTGTCTAGAAAGATGGATGAATTCTACTGCAGCAGTTGCCTTGACACATTATACTACTATGAGTGTTGGGTATAGTCTAGAGTGTTTCTTTAAAGCAACTCTTCGATACTCAGGCTCATCACTGAGCCTCTGAATATTGGCAGCTTGCATTCGACACCACAGTCTTTGGATTCCTTCTGCTGCTTCCTGGGCCTTTCTCAAAACAGCCAAGCCTTACCTTGCCACTTCCTGACCTCAGCTCCCTGACCTCAGCTCTACTCCTTATCCAGGGGACTTGAGAAAAGTACTGCTAACAAAATGTGAAATATATGTTTAATTAACAGCCAACCGACCAACCAACCACTGGATAAAATCAGAAAACAACAGTTACAAAAAGAAAGCACAAATGAATACGGAGTGCAACAGCAATTTAATAAAACAGATGTACTCAAAATAATATGCATCCTTCTCACATAAGGAAAATCATCCTCAAGGAAGAAAATGCCCTTGAAAAATCAAAGTGGTTCAGTTTGAAGCTAGCTTGAAGAGAAATAGTCAAAAGTTCAAGTTGTAAACTTTTAAGTGTTAGATTTGTCTGAGCACTTGGCTCAAACCTCTGTTTCAAAGAAATCTTTTTCACACATGTGTGAGCAAGCATATTATAAAAGGAGGTGGCAGCGTATCTATAATATATATTATAAAATATAGCATTCTACCCTTTATCAATCCCTGACTCCTCTGTCCCTAGTCTAACATAGATTGCAAGCATTCTGAGTTGCTTTTATGTTCTGTTCACCATCTAACATCATTGGACCTATTAAAAATTGCCAGCAGGTTTGTCTTGGACACTCAGTGGGGCAAATTATTGGATGTAGGCCATGTGGACCAGGGAGACCTGGAAAGGGGTATACCTCAGTCGGTAGAGCACCCGCTTTGCATGTGGAAGGCCCCGGGTTCAAACTCTGATATCTCCAGGTAGGGCAAGGAGAGACTTCTGCCTGAAACCCTGGAGATTACTATCAGCCCATGTAGACAATACTTGTATCTGAGTCCCTGCTTAGCCATGAACATCTCTTAGCAGCCTTAGATAAGCTGATCTCTCCTGTCCTATCTACCTCACAGGGTAGCTGTGCGGATACGTCTTGTGTGCTGTACCACATGCGTCTTGGATAAGAAGTTGGTTATACCCATCATGGCTGGATGGTGGAGTAGTAGTCACCTCTGGTCTGGTCTGGTCTGATTTCATACGTTGTATGAATGTTATGAGCCCCATGGGGATTTCTTGGCAGGATTGATCAGAGCAGGAGGAGGAATGGGATGGGAGCACTGAGACTGTTGGCAGGGAGCATCTGAGTAGTTCCACTAGACAACTTCCTTGTCCTGTTGGTGGCGGATGTCCCAGCAGAGGAGGGAAAGCTGAGTAAGCTGGCCCCATCCCACCTCCTGGGAGTGAGGTTGCCCCAGCAACTGGGGAGGGGTGTGAGCTTGGGTCACTCAGTGAGTCAGCTGGGCAGACTCAGACCCTGTCTCCAAGGACATCCCATTGGATGTGGTGGCATACGCAAACCCAGCCTGTTCACGAAGTGCCCTCTTGCTTGCTCAGCCCCATCACTTGGGAGGAGAACCATGGGAGGAGAAATGTCTGTGCCCATCCCATGCTTCAAAGGGGTGTGTCAGGTGTTGAGACAACGTCTTGGTTTGTGCCAAGGCCTGTAGCTTAGAGCTCTACTTTGAACTTCTGAACTGTGTAACCAGAAACTATATATGAATAAACCATGCGGTGGAATTTGTGGGAAGAGTTGAACTGAAAGTCCTAGTACTGCATCTGAGGGAGGGAGCCAAGAGAGTGATCCACATGGATGGCAGCTCATCCACAACAGCCCAAAATAGGTTGCAAGCATACATTGTCAACTTTCAAGCAAGGTCTTGAATTCAGAGAATTGTTGGTTTCCTTTCAGCGTTATGTCTTCATGGTAGGAAAAGCTGGAGGCTGAATAGAATGAGAGCTGCTAAGCAGGAGGGGGAGATTTGGGAGCACACAGTGCAGACAGAATGGTTTATCTTTCCATACACCGAAGTATTTGTCACCAGCTTGTTCTTAAAAGCAATATCTGTTCTGTAATAAGTGATAATACTGTAGCCCAATTCCCTAGTGTCTAGTTTCCCTCTTCAAATGCTGTGCATTTCTCCTTTTAGTACCTCCTCAATGACTGTGTCTTCAGTAGCAAATGATCTCTGGCGCATCCAGTAAGGTGGATGCTTTATGTTCATTATATGCATTAAGCTGCCTGCATGTTTAATCGTCGGCATCCTCTGACACTTTCAGAGCTTCAGTAAGATATCTTTTCTGCCAAGAAAGGGAGGGAGGCTGCAGGAGATGGTGTCAGAATGTGATGAGAAAGAAGCTTTCATCAACTTAGTTTTGCCAAATGCAGCTTTGTCCACTTGAAATGGCTGCTGTATTTTTGGAAGAGAAAAAGAGCAATATGGTGTTTTCATTCTACACAAAGGGGACCATTAGCACTTTGGCACTTCTTGGATTGGACGTAGCCATTATAAAATGCTTAGATCAATGTTGGACTCAGCTGCAGCCATTCAAGGCCCATGAGTTGACAGAATATTTTAAAGACATGCCAAGGACTATCGTGTTTCCATAAAAAGCAGAACTCCTTGATATTCTGGGTTTGTAAATCCACTTAATCATGATCATGAAAGGAGTATTATCCTGAAGTTAATACTTTTGCTTCTATCTGCACAACGAAGGAGCTCCAGAGTGTTTCATCCCACACACGTTGAAGGATATGGGCAGTAGCGAAGGCAGTCAGGAGGGAATGACCCACACTGGGCTGGCGTCTGTAGGGCAGCAGTGTTTTATGTTGGCTT
The DNA here is from genome assembly GCA_034642415.1 of Podarcis siculus. Classification (NCBI taxonomy): domain Eukaryota; kingdom Metazoa; phylum Chordata; class Lepidosauria; order Squamata; family Lacertidae; genus Podarcis; species Podarcis siculus. The sequence goes on from JAXCMG010000011.1 coordinate 37,721,286, forward strand.
ATGGTTAGCACAAATTGGTGGCTGCCCTAAAATAAGCTTGACGACTTTGATTTCCTCAGGAAAGCTCAAGAACTTTGGTCCGCCCCAGGTGTCTGCAGGGGTTGCTACGCTAGGGAATGTTAAATGCTATCTGCCATAGATAATAGTTATAGTCTTGTTCAGAGGACCATATAGGTAAAGGATGCCTCTTGGGTTTGTAAGCAGTTCAAAAGCTGAAGTTATGTTCAAGGGTTTTTATTCCAGGGTAATGGATCGTATGAGCTGACCTTTGGTTATTTCCGTAGAAGTGTTAGCTTTCAGTAGGAAGATCTCCTAGGCTCATTCAGCCATCCAGAGGATGACTTCTGAAAATATTTATGTGGCTTTCCCTGCTTCAGAATGGTGTCAAATTCTGCCCCTTGCTAAAACCAGTCTCATAACACAAAGCCACTGAAACAGTGTACTAGATAAAAGCAGAATAAAACGCAAGTTCTTGAAACAAAAGCAGTCATGACCAGGAAGGAGGAACGGCGTGGTCTCAGGCGGATACAGTAAACTAGGTCGGCTTACAGTATGGTTACCAGATTTTTTTCAATGAATCCAGGGACACTTTTTTTTTTCTTTTTGAAGGTGAGTAGCAACAGGGAGTCAGTAGTGGGGGTGGTGAGGCAAAAGACCCTGGGCCCAAGCACACATGCATATTGTATAAAGGTGCAAAGCCCTTCTTTCGCACCCTGTGAAACATAAATGCGAACAGTTTTTTTAAAAAACTGGGCAACGGCCGCCCGCCCACAACTCCCGAGCCTCCCCCGATCAGTCAAAACAAAGGGGGCAGGAGATCTGCACTGCCGGACGTCCCCGGTTCCCCTTTGGCGGTGGCAGTCAGCAGCCCAGAGCCAGCCTGGTAGCGCAGTTGGCTCTGGCTGGCTTCAGGAGCTGCTTGCTGCCGTGGTGCCCACCAGTTTGCCTCCCAGAAGTCCCTATATGATGTGTCTTGTGCACAACACATCATATGGGGACTTCCGGCGAGGAAAAATGGTGGGCGTCATGGCAGCGAGCAGCTCCTGAAGCCAGCCAGAGCCAACTGCACTACCAGGCTGGCTCTAGGCTGCTACTGCCACGTTTCCCAGGGACAGATTTGCAAATCTGGGGACGGAATTTATCCAAGGACAGATTTGCAAGTCCGGGGACTGTCCTTGGGAACCGGGGACTTCTGGTAACCCTAGCTTACAGCCCAGAGTAGCCTGCTCTGGTGATGGAGAACAGGTCATTTTTCACATAAGGTTGTCTGAGGTCATTGCAGAATTTCTGATAACTATCCCAAAGGACTACAAGTCTTGCTGGAACAAACTTTGAACATCACTGGCCTCATAAAACCAAGTTGTATGACCAAGTTGGCAGCTATATCAAACTACTGGTGCTGGGATAGAAGAGGAATTCATAGATCATAGAATCATAAAATTATAGGGTTGGAAGGGCCCCAAGCGTCATCTAGTCCAACCCCCTGCAATGCAGGAATATCAGCTAAAGCATCCATGACAGATGATCATCCAACCTCTACTTAAAAACCTCAAAGGAAGGAGAGTCCAGAACCTCCCAAGGGAGACCATTCCACTGTGGAACAGCTCTTACTGTCAGAAAGTTCTTCATATGTTGGAATCTCCTTTCTTGTAACTTGAATCCATTGGTTTGAGTCCTACCCTCCAGATCAGGAGAAAACAAGATTGTTTCCTCTTCCATGTGACAGTCCTTGAGATATTTGAAGATGGCTATCATATTTTCTTTATTATTGCAATATTCTTTTACAATAATTTAGCAAAACTGCGTTTTTAAACATCTCTTGTCTAAGAAGTGTTGCAACAGAAAAAGCAAAAGACTGACATAATTTGCAAAAGATGCAAAAGTCATCCGTTTCCTTAACAAATCTGTATTACAGGCTAGCTGAGGCAATAAAGTTGGGAGTTAAAATTAAGTTTTCGGAAACAAGTTGTTCCATGAATAACAATAAAAATACAATGACTTGCCATGGGGGGTGGGGGAGAAGCAGAAGAAGAGAGACACCTGATTTTACCTAAAGTGCTTTTCTGTCTAGAGGGACTGCTTAATTGTAGTCACAAATCACCTTGAATGCTTTCCTAGAAAGATAAAACAAGTTAAATTTGTATATCACTCGGCAAGCGCTTGCTTCTGAATTGGATATGAGATGGAGATTTCAGCTTTTCCTCCTGCATTTTTAGGGCTTCCTCCCAGACCCTGTTCTTCTCTTCAGGCATTTCATAGCAGTATGAGAACAGGCAAGAAATTCCCCCCTTCCCGCATTCAGCTTCATTAAGTTTTTGGACCCTCCCCACCCCCCAGCTCCCCTCATCAACTGGGGCCATGGTCTAGCAACCCAGAAATGTTCCTTGCTTTGCATTTTGATTTGCAGAAATCTCCTTAGCATTTTACAAGAATAAGCACTGCAGTTGTTATGTTAAATAAGTGTAATTACCATGCGTTAAGGGATTTTTCCATCCTTGACTTGCCATATGACTTGCTCTCTCACACTGAGAAAATACACCCCACAGGGCTTTTTACCTTTATGGGTTTTTCCTCTGTTCTCCTCTGCCGGTGCGAGATAGTTTCATTTGGGACCGCTGAGAGCAGAGTTTGATTCCCTTGGAAATTTACATCTGGATGGTTCTTTTCTTGATGAAATGGTTTAAGAAAAATTTCCCGCATAGACCTGCATGTCACGTTGGACCCACTCAGCCATATGCAGGATGTCAGCCACAAATTGCGGCTGCCAAGTAATTGAAAGGGACTTTAGCTTTGTCATCTCCTTCCTTCCAGGCAGTGATGGGCTGTTCTGATGCACTGGCTGTCCTCTGGTTGCCCCAATAATGCAACTATTCCCCCACTGCTTGCCCCAAGCCAGTGTATCCAAGGAGTAATCCCATAAACCCTATCTGTCCAATGATGCCATTTTAGATAAAGGTAAAGAACCCCTGGACAGTTAAGTCCAGTCAAAGGCAACTATGGGGTTGCAGCGTTCATCTCACTTTCAGGCCGAGACAGCTTTCCAGATCATGTGGCTAGATCACCACTTCTGGTGCAATGGAACACTGTGATGGAAGCCAGAGTGCACAGAAACGCCATTTACCTTCCCGCTGCAGCGGTACCTATTTATCTACTTGCACTGGCATGCTTTCAAACTGCTAGGTTGGCAGGAGCTGGGACAGAGCATCGGGAGCTCACCCCGTTGCGGGGATTCGAACCACCAACCTTCTAATTGGCAAGCCTAAGGGGCTCAGTGGTTTAGACTGCAGCACCACCCACCTCCCTGATGCCATTTTAGGCTCAGACTACACATTATAAAATTGTATTGGGTGTTAGCGGAGGGGTAGTACCTCTGGTGGGGGTCACGTCATGCTCCTTCTGGAGTACTTTGTCCACCTTTGGTCCCCACCCTGCACTCACTCTCACCCGTGGCTCCTAAAAACTGTCATCATGCGACAGCAGCCACATGGCTGCAAAGGCATCTGTCCCATGGGCTGGTGGTTCCCCAGCCTTGTTTTAATGGGAGCTGTACAAATGATAAGCTTTTTAAGACTTCTATCAATTCTAGTAGGAGCATGTTTCTGAAAAATAAGATAAGGATTCACCCCTTGTTCCATAAAACGTCTGGAAACCGTTAGCTGAAATCTAGTTCCATTTGACTTGGCAAACATAGTAACAGCGAGTTTCCCCTGCTTTAATGTGTTTCAGATTTATTCAAGAGATTGAGCACGCTTTAGGACTCAGCCCAACTAAGCAGTGCCCGCTCCGGGAATTCCTCACCATGTACATCAAGAACATCTTTCTTAGCCAAGTCCTGGGAGAAATCAACAAGGAAATCGAAGGAGTCACCAAGATAACTGAGCCACTGAAGATACTGGCCAGCGCAGACACCATGAAGATGCTGGGCGTGCAGAGGCCTCTGTTGCAGGTAAGAAAGCTGCGCCATTTCAGAAAGGGGCCTCCCTGTGAAGGCACTGGTGTGGCTTCAATGCTCGATGTTCCCATGCTTGTTTAGAATAAGTTGCGATTCCGATATGCCCTTGAGAAGCCTTCCTTCCAGATTCATCATACATGGTAGAATGTAAGCATTTTTGACAGAGGCATCATGATAGCGGATAGCCCAGTAAAACTCATTCTGAAGGCTGCCTGCACAGCTGCTTCTGCCATAATGAGTTGCTTATGATAATGAGGCCATTCCTGGGATTGGCCTTCTCTCTCGCTTCTGGGGGAGATCACTTGTGGCTCTCCCAAGAAAATGTCATTACCAGCCGCGATGGCATACTGTTCTCATCTTGTCAAATTACTGTACATTAATCAGATGGATGTTGGTGACGAGAGATGTTCAAATGGCCACGGAGAGCTGCCAAGCGAGTTTTGTTGTTTAGTGCCATAAACAAATGAGTTTTCTTTCAGGTCCATTTGCAGCCATAATCAGAAACTATTAGGCTGCAGTCGTAGCCGATCAATTGTGCATTCCATGCTTCTCAAGGGTGAACGTGACCTTTGAGACACGAGTGAAAATTCTGATCAATAGATAATACTTTGCGCAATGTAGTGATTTTCAGTCTCATCTGAAGTGCTTTTTTATATATTTGCACCCCTATATATATGTGTGTGTAAGCGTAAATTATTAGTGGCTAAACTGAGACACCAAGAGGTTGTTTAAGACTAGAGGTAACCTGGATGCAATCACAGGCATAGTTTGAGGTTAACCCACAATTAAGGGCAAACGGAGAAATGCAAATTGATTTGGGGTGTTTATGCCTTCATTTCCCCCCATTGATCCCAATTTGAATACCCACAGCAAATAATTGCACTATCAGTGTAAAAATAGCACATTTAAAACAAACCATGTTCACTGGTTGTTGCTAATTTACAAATACAGTTTCGTTCTTTGTATTCTACAATTATTTGGTCAACTTAGGTAGTTTTTTTTTTAAAAAAAGAGAGTTGTGTGCTTTCTTTGGCACCTTGTTGTTAAACCAAGATAGATAATTTACAAGTACATTCAATAGGGAGCATGCAGAACATAGTACAGATGTGTTCATGAGACCTGCAAAATCTTTCTAAACCTTTCTGCTGGCTCCCTACAGAATAAGAGCTAACCCAAGGAGGGAAGAAAGTGCAAGAAAGGAAAGGCATGTTTCTTTTTAGTTGTGACTTGGACTGAATCTGGACTGCCTGGACATACTGATGGATTGTGTGTGGGCTGAAATATTGAGACTCAATCCAGACAAGATAGAAGGGCAGTATGCAAGCCTGTTCTGGATGAAAAAGAAGCACTAGGTTCACTCACAACCTGAAGGGTATTTTGGATCCAGCATTACTCCTGGAGGGTCAAGTGGCTGCATTGGCTGGTACTCCAGCTATAACCCTTTGTGGAGGAGAAGGGAAAGGATCTGGCCCCAGTGATTCATGCCTGAATCATATGTTCCTTTAGGTTATTGCAGTGTGCTCTGTGTGGGGCTGCCCTTAAAGAGTGTCCAGAAACCTCAACTAGTGCAAAATGCGGCAGCCAGACTGTGACCGGTGTGCACTTTATGGACCAACTGGATGATATCAATTACCCTGCCTTTCAGTCTGAGCACAACTGAAGATGCTTGTTCTGTTCTATAAATCCCTAAATGATTTGGGGCCAGGATAACTGGAAGCTACTTTCAAGAAGAGGCTGGACTTGGTCACTGTTACTTTCTACAGTGTTTGTTCTCCTACTTACAGCCTTAATTTTGGACCCAGGGCAGGCAAACCTTGGGGGTGCCTGTGCAGTTTCACGCAAGTGTTTTCCAGTGTTCTGGACATATTACCCAGTGCAACTTGGATGGAACAAAATATGTCATTTCCCTTGTCCAGTGACCTGGTCCCAGAGCTAGAGGCTGCAGGGGCAAGCAGATGGAGAACTGGGTCTAGGTCAGGTTCCAGAGATTCCTGGATTGCAGGGGGTTGGGCTAGATGACTTTCAGGGTCTCTTCCAACTCTACAATTCTATGTTTCTATGATCCTTTAAGTAGAAAGAAGGCCTTCTGCACACAGCATTGCAGCTGTTGTTGTTGCATCATTGCAACTGTTTTGGAGTGTTATTTATCAAACACTTACTGTAGATAGAGCAGTAAAACCAACAAAACATTCTCACAATCTGGTACTGACACACACAGATGTGTATGTGCAAGTTCACACACAGATATTCACATACAAATATGCTTTTCCATCGGCACATCTTGACATTTGGTTTATACCCAGCTTTTCAGCTGACCTGGCCTCAGACACACACTGTGTGATGGATTATTTTAATTAGCCCAACGGCATGGACAAGCTTGCCTTCACAAGGCAAATATTGTGCTCATAAATCTTCATTTTTACCCCTTCGACCATATCTGTGTAGCTGCTCTCATCCCCTTGTCCACATCCAGGAGCCGTTTTGCTGGGAACTGCTTAGATTTGATTAAAGGTGTTTCTTGGTTCAGACCAAGGCTGAAATTCTGAGAATGAATGAGCTGCCTTAACCACCTAACGGATGCCCACCTAAGTCATTATCCTGCCTTGACCAGTGTTTGGTATTGGGTGCCAAAGGGAAATATTAGTAATCTGTATCCATCAGCTCTAGATTTCAAAACTCTGAGGTTTAACCTTTCACCAGCAGGTATTGATATTTCTGCCCTCAATTTCTTGATCTGAACCCCATAGCCACAACGTCCTGCCATCAGTTCTAATGACCAGTGGTGCATCCAGTTGTAGGAGTATCCTGCTGGTTAGTGAAGGCAATAATTAATCAGTGCTATGCTCTGTTGTTGGTAGTTGTGGATTTCGATCTCATCTGAAGTTCTCAGAGGGTGATAGGAAATACAGAACAGATGTCTTCCATGGTAGACTGGGAACCAGTTAGAGGAGGGTACCCACAAGTCCTCTTCCACACCACCATCCTCGGTCTTTCTTCATTTGTTCTGTTTCCCAGTGTGGTGTAGTGGTTAAGAGCGGTAGTCTCGTAATCTGGTGAACCGGGTTCGTGTCTCCGCTCCTCCACATGCAGCTGCTGGGTGACCTTAGTCACACTTCTCTGAAGTTTCTCAGCCTCACTCACCTCACAGAGTGTTTGTTGTGCGGGAGGAAGGGAAATGTTAGCCGCTTTGAGACTCCTTCAGGTAGTGATAAAGCGGGATATCAAATCCAAACTCTTCTTCCTTCCTTTGATGCTTGATTGCATATCTCTGCATTGTTCAAAAACCAGAATTCTTGCCAGTCACATAAAATGCTCATAACATAAAACAGTATATATAAATGCAGAGAATACACTCGTTTGGAAAATTGCCTGAGATAAATAAGAAATTGTGCATGAAATCTAGGAAGAGGTTGGACAGCGGCACCAAACCCAGAGTAAACATTGGTTGCGTCTCACACTCAGTCGATTACTCATAACTTGATGACTATCAGCTGAATATGTGAAACGCCTTACTCTCAGCTGAAAACTTGTGTTTGAGTTGGCATCAGGTGATATCATAGTTCTCGTGGCAGTGATTCATCTAATAGCTCATATGCACAAAGAAGCCATCGCTTGATGCTGCGGTCAAGTTTCAACCATGCATGCATAGTCCAGCCCCTAAGGGCCTTTCCATTCACTGAACAGTGGAAACCCTGGGTTTCCCATTAAAGCCACAGTTTTCAGGCACCCTGCTATGGCTCCCTATTGAGGGGTTCTGCATGAAAAATGTTTGCAAGCACAAGTTTACATTGTTCACACTTTGCATTTTTTCCCGGTTTTCCAAGTACTTTTCAATGTGAAGTAGAAGGCCGGTAGAAGGACTTCTGCGAGTCTACAAGTTGCAAAGCATCTGCTACTACGTAGCTTCAAGTTTCCAAGTTCCTCCTAGCTCATAAGGCACATAATTATACCTAGTTGTTTTGTGGGCTTTGTTTTTCAAGTAATATGAAATCCGACAGCAAATTCTTCCAGAGACAAAAGAAAGATTCATTACTTTTCAAACAAAGCTAGATAAGTTATCTTTTGAAGCACACACACACACCCGGCACAACTGAGAGGGAGGATTTTGCTAAGAAAAACCAAAGCTGAAATTACACAAGCACTATGGTCCCAGTGTTCATTTCTAACATGTTGGTGCTAAATAGCATCTAAGGAATGTGAAGTCTGCCAATTAAAAAAACCTCCCTCTTATTTTCTGCGGCAGAAAATAAATAACACCTTTTGAGTTTAAAGGATTGCACACTTACATGACCACATGGCTGCAGTCTTGAAGATTCAAAATTTGTGGAATCTTTGAGATGCTTTGATGAGTGGGATATAATAATAATAATAATAATAATAATAATAATAATAATTTATTATTTATACCCCCCCCCCCCCATCTGGCTGGGCTTCCCCAGCCACTCTGGGCGGCTTCCAACAAAATATTAAAATACAGTAATGCATCAAACATTAAAAGCTTCCATAAACAGGGCTGCCTTCAGATGTCTTCTAAAAGTCTGGTAGTTGTTGTTCTCTTTGACATCTCTTTGACATGGTGGGAGGGTGTTCCACAGGGGGGGTGCCACTACCGAGAAGGCCCTCTGCCTGGTTCCCTGTAATTTGGCTTCTCACAATGAGGGAACCGCCAGAAGGCCCTTGGCCCTGGACCTCAGTGACTGGGTGAAACGATGAGGGTGGAGACACTCCTTCAGACATACTTCAGATATATATATGAGCTCTTGATTTCTAAAGAGGTTTTAATGGATGTAGTCAGTAGAATAATCAAGCAGGACTGTAGGGTTCAGAGCAGCTCCGCCAGGGCCCCAGTATCACCTTACCCACCCACCCAGTAAGTTGGGAGCTCATTGCTTTTCCAAGCATGCTGTTACTCACCTGAGACCCCACCACTGCCACCATTGCAGTCTATAGGCATAATGGATCAATCTGTTGGGTGGCCAGTTTTATTGGGAGGTCTAAGACTAAGATGCACACTTACTTTTCAATGGATATGTGGAAAAATAGAGGTGGGGGCGGCTTTTGCCATTTCTAACCCTCCACTACAACTTGTGGAAGCAAATTCCATAGTTTAACTATGTAATATGTGAGGTATTTTCTGTTTGTCTGTCCTGAATCTCCCAATATTTAGTTTCATTGAATGTCCCTTAGGTCTAGTATAATTTAATGCACCTCTGTCATGTCCCCTGAGCGCAAAATATGGTCTGAAGCTCAACATCAAAAAACCGAAGATCATGGCCACTGGTCCCATCACCTCCTGGCAAATAGAAGGGGAAGAAATGGAGGCAGTGAGAGATTTTACTTTCTTGGGCTCCATGATCACTGCAGATGGTGACAGCAGCCACGGAATTAAAAGACGCTTGCTTCTTGGGAGAAAAGCAATGACAATCCTAGACAGCATCTTAAAAAGCAGAGACATCACCTTGCCAACAAAGGTCCGTATAGTAAAAGCTATGGTTTTCCCAGTAGTGATGTATGGAAGTGAGAGCTGGACCATAAAGAAGGCTGATCGCCGAAGAATGGATGCTTTTGAATTCTGGTGCTGGAGGAGACTCTTGAGAGTCCCATGGACTGCAAGAAGAACAAACCTCTCCATTCTGAAGGAAATCAGCCCTGATTGCTCACTGGAAGGACAGATCCTGAAGCTGAGGCTCCAATACTTTGGCCACCTCATGAGAAGAGAAGACTTCCAGGAGAAGATCCTGATGTTGGGAAAGATGGGGGGGGCACAAGGAGAAGGGGACGACAGAGGATGAGATGGTTGGACAGTGTTCTCGAAGCTACCAGCATGAGTTTGACCAAACTGCGGGAGGCAGTGGAAGACAGGAGCGCCTGGCGTGCTCTGGTCCAGGGGGTCACGAAGAGTCGGACACGACTATATGACTAAACAACAACAACAACATCATGTCCCTTCTTACCGTATAACGGCAGGTGTTGCATCTGCCTTGATTAGTAATATAGACAATGCAGACCAACTTAAAACTTTGCCTCAACTTATGGCAAACCTGTAGTATAGACAAGCCCTCAACCTTTAGCAAAAAATGCCACTTTGGTTTTATTTCCCCCCATTTATTCATGGTGACATACCACTCACTTTTACTGTTGTTGCAAAAAAAATTGAAACTAAGATTCTCAAATCCTGCATTTTTGCGCTGAAGGCTATACAATATGCCCTGTAATGTAGAAAACACCATGAAGCTTCCAGATCCCTTGACAGTAAATATGTATTTAGTATACTTCATTGCCAGCTGTCCGACTCTGGTGACATTTCAGTGTTGACAGAATATCTGTCCAGTATAAATAATAATTTGACCTTAATAACTGATCATGAAGAAAGTCCAGGAAAGGTCAGCCAGATGGACTGAGAGCCAGACGTTAAAGGCCTTGAACAGACGTAGGAGGTTCCTTCAAATATGTAATTTGGAATCTTTGAGACCTTCATGTGGTCAGAAGATGCTCTGTGACTATATTTGCTATTGATTCTGACAGCTGCTAAAGCTGCCTGGGTTTTGACTTCCAGTCTGGTCTCCATGCCCCACACGATCCCCCTGGGCCTGCCCATTGGCTCACTCAGTCTTCAGAAACACCTGGCAGCTTCCAACAGTAGAAGAGGACTAAGAAATATGCTACAGTTTCTCTGTGACTTTCTGTTCCTTGTGTGAATGAAGACGCCAGTGGCATTGCAAGAGGTTGCAAGGGGCTTCTCGACCAATGGCTCCACCTGAAGGCTTCCATCTACATGGAGTCTCCTTTGTAGCTACTTAACCTGCATTGCATTTGACATAGAGTGCAGTGGTGATGCAAGTCGGATTTTAGGTGGGGCTAAGGAAGATAATTACCTTTAACGTGGTCTAACAATGCTGCCATAGATGTCACTTAAAGGTAAAGGGACCCCTGACCGTTAGGTCCAGTCGTGGACGACGCTGGGGTTGCAGCGCTCATCTCGCTTTATTGGCCAGCATGACCAAGCCACTTCTGACGAACCAGAGCAGCGCACGGAAACGCCGTTTACCTTCCCGCCAGAGCGGTACCTGTTTATCTACTTGCATTTTGACGTGCTTTTGAACTGCTAGGTTGGCAGGAGCAGGGACAGAGCAACAGGAGCTCACCCCATCGCAGGGATTCGAACCACCGACCTTCTGATCGGCAAGCCCTAGGCTCTGTGGTTTAACCCACAGTGCCACCCGTGGCGCATGTTAATAATAATAATAGTAATTTATTATTTATACCCCGCCCATCTGGCTGGGTTTCCTCAGCCACCCTGGGCGGCTTCCAACCAAATATTAAAAACAATACAGCATCAAACATTAAAAACTTCCCTAAACAGGGCCACCTTCAGTTGTCTTTTAAAAGTAAAATAGTTGCTTATTGCCTTGACATCTGCTGGGAGGGCGTTCCACAGGGCAGGCGCCACTACTGAGAAGGCCCTCTGCCTGGTTCCCTGTAACCTCACTTCTCCCAATGAGGGAACCGCCAGAAGGCCCTCGGCGCTGGACCTCAGTGTCCAGGCTGAACGATGGGGGTGGAGATGCTCCTTCAGGTATACAGGACCGAGGCCATTTAGGGCTTTAAAGGTCAGCACCAACACTTTGAATTGTGCTCGGAAACATACTGGGAGCCAATGAAGATATTTTAGGACGGGTGTTATACTGTCTCGGCAGCCACTCCCAGTCACCAGTCTGACCAGTCATGTTATGTTTTAAGTGGACAAAATGAAGATGGAGTGCCACTCTGTTCTTGAGCACCACCAGACTTCACAGTAAGCATTTCTTTCGTGGTGCCAAAGTTGCTGTTGGATCTCTCCCCTTTATTGCCAAGGAGCACTTTAGAAAGATGACTAGCTTCTGAAGATGAATTACCTCCATTCCAAGTTAATTTCTGTTTCCCAGCAGGACCCCAGCTGAACCCCGCTGGGTTTGGAAATGCCACTGATTGGGTAATGGATGAGTGCTTTGCGGATGGCTGTGCCCGCGCTCGCCTGGTGCCAGCTTAGGCTTCCCCGGTGCCCTTCATTTCCCGCTTTGCAGCCAGCCTCGCTAGAGCTAAATGGATTTTTTCACAGGACAGTAACTTGACTGTCGTTAGCATGGGGGAAATAATGTATGAGAGCAAGACAGAATTGAAATGCTTACTCTGTGAAATCCACAACTGCCTGGGAGTTCTGTAGAGCAAGATCGGCAGGAAGCCATCTGCACTGGTAGCAGACATAAATCAGGAAGGGAAAAGGCCAGTCTGTCTAGGGGCCTTCTTAGAATAGCTACACGGTTCCATAGGCACCACTGGCTGAGACCAGTGCCAAAACTCAGGGCATTTCGACATACTCTGAGGAGCATAAGAGTTGTCCAACTGGGTCTACCAAGGTCCATCTACATAGATACACATTCTGTTCCCGAAATATTTTAGGGGGTTTTGTTGCTGGACTCTCGTTATGTGCCTCAGGGTCGAAACTGTAAGAGATAAATATTTTAAATAAACAAATGGCAAGTCAGATGCCCTGGGAAACTGGGAAGCATGGTGGCAATCATCCTTTGCTTCATCCCTGGCATTCAGTGCCAAGTTATGAGGCCTTTGATCATTTAGAACTTTTGTGGCTACCGGCTTTGGAGAGGTTAGTTCTGAGCGAAAATCCTACCTCAACTTCCATTGTGAGTTTGGCCTCCGCAGTTCCGCACCACCCCATTTGCCAAGGAACACCTCCAAAATTTAAGTCAGCTGTGCTGGCTGGGGCCAATGGGAGTTGTAGATCAAAACATCTGGATGGCAGCAGCTTAGTGAAGCTGGTCTAATACTTTTTCAAAAGGAAGTAAGAAGCCAGTGGAACGCAAAACTTTGAATTTCAGGATCATGAGTTCCAGCCCCATGTTGGGTGAAAGATTCCTTCATTGTAGGGGGTTGGACTAGATGACCCTCATAATCCCTTCCAACTCTACAATTGTATGAATCTAAGTGAGTTCCACAAACTGAGTCGTACTGTGTAAAGCCATTTTTCTGCTCTTCAGCCTACTGCCTGTCCATTACAGTCCTACATTTAATATTTATTCTTTCCACAGAAACCTGTATCATGTTTCTCCCTCGGTAATCTCTTTAAAAAAAAAAAAATAGTACAATATTTGCAACCAGTCTACAACCTGGAAGTTCAGAGAGCAGTAACAGTTTGCTAGGGGGGGGGGGAATACTGATATTAGAGAGAGAGAGAGAGGGAGATGAGGCAAACACCTCTCTACTGTTTTCTGCTCTTGCTTGTTGAGGCAAACCTATCCAGCCATGTAGATGCTGACATGGTTTAATCTATTTTACTGTTAATTTTAACCATTTATAAAGTGTGTTGATCATTTTTACCTTTTTTATTGATATCCTTGTATTTCTTTTAAACGCCTTAAAGGTTTTATTACAGTCAAGAGGTATATAATTTTTGTTAAATAAGCAAATAAAAAATAGACTGCTTGTGTGAATCCAGTCTAGCAGCATTATAGCTGGCAGTGACCCTCCAGGATCACCTAATTCCCAGGATTCTGGTATGTGTTGCTTGTACCTTGATCTCAGTAGCCTGCAGACCACTCTTATGGTCACTGCAAACATTTTTAGTAGTGTTTTTCCTGCAGATGAGCTTTTGCACCACACAAATTATACGTAAAGGTAAAGGGATCCCTGAGCGTTAGGTCCAGTCATGGACAACTCTGGGGTTGCGGCGCTCATCTCGCTTTACTGGCCGAGGGAGCCGGCATACAGCTTCTGGGTCATGTGGCTAGCATGACTAAGCCGCTTCTGGCGAACTAGAGCAGTGCACGGAAACGCCGTTTACCTTCCCACCGGAGCGGTACCTACTTGCACTTTGACGTGCTTTCAAACTGCTAGGTTGGCAGGAGCAGGGACCGAGCAATGGGAGCTCACCCCTTTGCAGGCATTCGAACTGCTGACCTTCTGATCAGCAAGTCCTAGGCTCTGTGGTTTAACCCACAGCGCCACCCACGTCCCTTAGTCCCTTAGTGTTTTTCCTACAAATGAGCTTTTGCACTACCACACACAAATTATAGAGGCTCACTAAATGTCACATCAGGAAAATAATCCCAGCACTGTGACTGGCACCCAAGTATGTGTGAGTGCCAGGTGCTGGGGGTGGGAGAACCCAAAGCATTGGATTCCTTGAACCCAGGTGGCTGAACTCAGGCTGGGCACGTTAGCCAGATAGACTGATGCAGATGTTGTGAAGGCAATTTTGCCTCTGGTGATATCTTTCCTAGCAGTGTTCACACCAGTGTTGAAATCCTGTCAATCCCTGTGAGTATCACAAAGTAGTATGGCCTTAGGCTCAAAGAGAGGGCTGGGGAAGGCTGCTTGTCTCTGCCTATAATGAAATGACCTTTGAATGAATGACAAGTGTGAGGAAGATTGGAAGAGAAATTAAGTGTGCTCTGTACCAGAAGCCATCCCATTCTGCACCAGCAAGCAGGCCTTCCCGCCTGGATTCTGTGATCAGAGTGAATTGTGCATGTGCTGCCAATTCTGTATGTATTCAAATAGAGTGTAAGCAATAATGATGACAAATTCTATGAAATTACAATCTTGCCCTGTTCCTCTGTCTATTATTATACATGTAGATGGGCGGTACACTGGGCATTGGTTTAGAGTAAAGCAAGTCCACCCATGTTTTAAAAGTTCCTGTTTCTTTTCTTTATTGTAGCATCCTTGATACAAATTTCCAGTTCATTCTTATCAAAGGCTTTTTCTACATCCAGGAAAATAAAGGCCGGTAGTTGTTTGCTTATTACATAGTTCTGTTCAATCCACTGCCTTCTTGGCACTAGATTGTAATTTTCAATGCCTTATAAACATTGTTTGGTCCTGGTGTATGCCTATTGGAATAATATTACTTAACCTGTTTGCCAATAGAGGGCTCCATATTTTTACATCTTGATTAAGGAGGGAAATCGGTCCATCTGATTGTGGTATCTTTTCCTGCTTTTGGAAGTACTTTTGCAATCACTTCTGACTATGATGTTGGCAAATTTCCCATTTGCAAAGGCTTATTTATCATTTTCCCATAATGTAAGTGCTTTTCCCCCGAAAAAGATTTTTAAAAACTCAGCCCATCTGGTCCTGATGCTTTGTTATGAAGTCAGCTATTATCTCATTAATTTCCTTTTCCATTATTAGGACTCCCAACATTGCTATATTTCCATTAGTGACTTTGGGCACAGTGATTGTAGAAAATATTCTATTATCTGTTTTGTTGACGGGTGTTTCCTGGTACTTGGTAAACTTGCCAAATATGTTCACTTATATCTTGTGAGGTTTCAACTGTTTAGTTCTTATACTTAATTGATGGTGTTAGGCATGGCACTTGTACTTTTTTAAGTATGTTGATAGTGGCGTTTATCAATGCCATTGATAAACCTTTAAGTTTTGCAGGTTCATTCCCATATTGAAGCCATTTTTGTTTGATAGTCTTAGTGTGTTTTTCTACTTTACTCAGTTGTGTTTGTTGTTACAATGCTCTTAAGAGGTTCAGTTGTTCTCCCCTTCCTGTTTCTGTTCATTTTCTTTTCCTGGATTTTTAAAATAAATTCTTCCGCTGATTGGCGGCTCTTCAGAAGCCCCAAGCATACTGCTCCTGAAGTCTTACTGCTCAGCAGGATTTCAAAGTTGAGGGCAGGGCTCTTTGCAAATCCTTCAAAGGGGCTTGCAAAGAACTTTGTGTGCACTTTGAATTAATCCATTGATTTGGGGGACTTCAAAGCACCGTATCATGTGAAGCCCACCCGCCAAATTTGGCCCAGAAGGGGTAGGGGCAATGGGGACCTGATGTGCTGACCAAAGGCAGTTTTCTCCCTTCTCTAGTTCAAGGGGCCCCCATAGAGAAGGGTCTTTGGCTTTGGGGCAGCCTTTCAAAATGGCTGCAGTTTTCCTCAGAGCTGTCCTTCAGACTTCAAGCTCTTGTTTTAATTGAAGTTGCTGAAGCGCCTGATGTTTTTCTCTGCTTCAAAGCAAGGATGGCAAGCTCTGGAAGTCCTTTTCTGGGCCCAATATCTCTAGCCAAGAGATAACGAGAGGTAGTTATGGATAGATAAATATAATAGATATTGATGAATCTATATGATAAAGTACCAAAAAGCAGAATGGGTGCATAAGAAAGATTATGGACTGGCAGGCCCAGTCACACACTTATAATCTAAAGAGAGATACAACACATGAGGATGAAAAGGTAGAAAATGGAAGGCATGCAGGAAGCAAATCTTACAGGAAGGCCCAAGTAAGAAGATGAGTCCTGTCTCTCTCCTGGGAAATGTGGAAAAGAATAAAGCAGATGTCAAAGAAGGGCTGTTGCCCCATGGTAGAACCTCTGCTTTGTATGCCAAAGGCTCTAGGTCAGGCATGGCCAAACTTGGCCCTCCAGATGTTTTAGGACTACAACTCCCATCATCCCTAGCTACAGGACCAGTGGTCAGGGATGATGGGAATTGTAGTCCCAAAACATCTGGAGGGCCAAGTTTGGCCATGCCTGATTCTAGGTTCAATCTGTGGTATCTCTAGGCAGGACTGGGAGACCACGGTCTCAGATGCTGAAGAGCTGCTGCCAGACAATATAGACAATACCGATCTAGATGGATCAACAGCCTGACTCAGTACAAGGCCATTTTCTGTGCTCCTGTGTGTCAGGGTGTTCCAGTGGTCAGTAGCAGCTCAGGAAAATGCCCACAGACAGGGCAGCTGTGGAAATGTTGAGCTTAAATGGAGATCAGTGGCAGATGAGCAAAGAGGAGGCAGAGAAAGGAGGTAGGAAGGAACAAAGTAATAGAGACATTTAAGGCCAATGGTAAACGCCATAGTTGATGTTGGATTTGAATTTAGGTGCCCCCAGTCCTGGTAGTGTAACCAAAATCTTAGTTTCCTTAGAGTTTGCGCAGTTGAATTTTGTGTCGCCTACGTTGAGGGAATAGTTAGTTTGTGTGAATTAAGTTATGCAAGGAATGTTTGTGATGACACTAACAAGGATTTGAATCCCCTTTTGTTTGTTCTCCTAAGTGTGCACTGAAAGGGCAGGAAAAAAATCCACCTTTCTGCCACTTTTCAACCACCTTCCCTGAATATATATCAGGGTGGCTCAACTAACCTTTAAATGATGTTGAGTTTGCAACCTGGGTCTGTCTCCCGAAGCCTCCCCTCTACCCAGCATAACAGTTCCCCTGAATAGCTCTTATAAGACATAAGAGCCCTGCTGGATCAAGCCAGAGGCCCCTCTAGACTTCTTCTTATTGTTGTTGTTGTTGTTGTTTCTATACCACCCTTCACTCGAGGATGACAGGGCAGTTTTCAGTATGAAAACACAAAAATAAATATCATAGTAACAAACAAAACCAGCCCTCTCCTGGTCTTTGCTCCCTAACATTCAAAGGTATACTGTCTCTGACCATGGAGGCTCCATTTGGCTGTTCCTGTTAAGAGGCGTTGATAGAGCAACACTCTGTGCTAAGTTTTACAACTGCTGCTTTCTTTATAGGGGAGCATCCCTCTCTCTCCCTTTAGCTGCAGCCTCATTTCTCTGTGCTACACCCTAAAGGCACAGGAGGAGCTGGAGCTAAGCCGATTTGTAGAGAATCTTGTCAGCCTAATTGATTACTGCGCGGTACACGCTGCTGACGACAGGTGAAATGGCGTGGAGTGGAACAAATCTGTATGTATCGCACATTCCCGCTGGGTCGGGCCAGGGCTCCTTCCTCTGACATGTTGATTTATATATTTGCAGCTCCCTTCCCTAATGAATAGTGCCCCATCACGGGTCACTGGAGCCCCCTGCTGTATAGACCCCATCAGTGCCACATCGAGGGAATGAATCATGCTTCCCAAAGCCTTATGCTGTGAATTTATGCGCTTGAACACTTGCAGGAGGCTAGCCAAGGAAAAGTAATTAAAAACCCCAGATATACACAGGACACTGACACAAACACACCCCGCCAAATGTCCCAGCAGGAAAATTACACATACACATATACAGGGTGCTGGGTTCTGCGAAATTTTCATCTCTAGTTTGCTTGAATTTTAAGATCCACCATCATGGTAAAGTACAATATCTGTGAGGCTGAAATACTTTCATCTGGCCTACACAGATTTGTTGTGTGATGGACACCAGAAGTCTGCATACAGGATCAAAGATCAGAAATTTCCTCTCTTTCGTGGGCCACTCATTCCCTGTTTCTCTTGTTTGGGCAAATGTTATCCAGGAAATCATTTCAAAACATGATAAATGCTCTCCAGAAAAACAATATTTTCAATATTGCAACGTTCTTTATTTTTATTTTTCCCGTGTGTGGTCCTCCTAATTTTAAAACCACAACAACCCATGCCTTCCTCCTGTGAAGTCCCAAGCAATTTGGAACTCAAATACCTAAAAGAGCACCACCATCAGTGTCAACCATCTCAGGCCGCCCTACAATTGGCAGAGGAGGCCCTCTTGGTGGTGCCACAGCTGGGTGCTGCCTGGTTGGCACTGACTCATTGACAGGGCCTTCTTGGTGGGGGTTCTCCATTGGTGGAATGCCCTCCCTGGTGAGGTGTGGTCTTCCTCATTAAGGAGCACGTAAGGTAAGATCCTGCTGGATCAGGTCAATAGCCAGTGTAGTCTAGCATCCTGTTCTCACAGTAGCCAACCAGATGCCTGCGGGAAACCAGCAAGCAGGATTTGACCACAGCATACATAGATGCATGCATGCGTACACCATTGTATTTGCATGCCACCTTTCCATAGTGAAAACCATGCTCAAGGAAGCTTAAAGGTAAAGGTAAAGGGACCCCTGACCATTAGGTCCAGTAGTGACCGACTCTGGGGTTGTGGCGCTCATCTTGCTTTATTGGCTGAGGGAGCTGGCGTACAGCTTCCGGGTCATGAGGCCAGCATGACTCAGCCGCTTCTGGCGAACCAGAGCAGCGCACGGAAACGCCGTTTACCTTCCCGCCGGAGTGGTACCTATTTATCTACTTGCACTTTGACGTGCTTTTGAACTGCTAGGTTGGCAGGAGCAGGGACCGAGCAATGGGAGCTCACCCCGTCGCAGGGGTTCGAACCGCCGACCTTCTGATCGGCAAGTCCTAGGCTCTGTGGTTTAACCCACAGCGCCACCCGCGTCCCTCAAGGCAGCTTACAACATGAAAAAAATACATATAATAAAAATAGTCATAAACAATAAATAAAACACATCAGAAGGTACACAACCAAATTAACAGTTTTCACATTAAATCTTAATAAGATCTAAAAGATACAAAAAGTATTGATGGCAGCAACAACCTCCTTCTAGGCTAGAATGCCTTCATTGATTGGCAGCAGCTCTCCAAGGATGGGTTCAGGCAGAAGAGGGTCTTTCCCATAACCTGCTTCCAGATCCTTCTAAACACATACTTCCAGGGTTGAACCGTGGTCTTATAAAGCAGATGCTCAGCCACTGATCTGTAGTCACACTCAAAACATCAGTTTTATCTGCAGTAGAGATCTGACCAGTGGTGTGCTCAAATCCATGACATTTGCCAACTGAAGGGCTTCTGAAATCAAGGAAGCTTGACATTTGGTCAGTTTTACCTTCACTGTGAGTCTAAGAAACCAACGACAGGTGCTCGGGTGCATAAACCTAATTTCTTTTTTGCCCAGAGCACATGCAACCCAAGACTTTTGTTTTTGGATGCATCATCTCTCACCCTTATGTAGCATCCGGTGACTTTCATTGGGGCAATTGTTACAATACAGTGGTAAAAGGTAAAGGGACCCCTGACTGTTAGGTCCCGTTGCAGACAACTCTGGGGTTGCGGCACTCATCTCGCTTTATTGGCCGAGGGAGCCGGCGTACAGCTTCTGGCAAACCAGAGCAGCGCACGGAAATGCTGTTTACCTTCCCGCCAGAGCGGTACCTATTTATCTACTTGCACTTTGATGTGCTTTTGAACTGCTAGTAGCTGGGACCGAGCAACGGGAGCTCACCCCTTTGCGGGGATTCGAACTGCGACCTTCTGATCGGCAAGCCCTAGGCTCTGTGATTTAACCCACAGCGCCACCCGCATCCCTTGCAATACAGTGGTACCAGTGGGTTAAGAACTTAATTCTTTCTGGTGGTCCGTTCTTAACCTGAAACTGTTCTTAACCTAAAGCACCACTTTAGCTAATGGGGACTCCCGCTGCTGCCGTGCCGCCGGAGCACGGTTTCTGTTCTCATCCTGAAGCAAAGTTCTTAACCTGAGGTACTATTTCTGGGTTAGTGGAGTCTGTAACCTGAAGTGTATGTAACCCGAGGTACCACTGTACTAGATATTCCTCCAGGGACAATTGAACATGACACACAAACATAAAGTTGGATAAAGAGAAGATGGAATGTTTTGAAGGACAGTAGAAGGTCTGTGGGTCAATGCCCCAAAGGACCTGTTGAAACCCAGGAGTGGGATCTGTTAGTCCTTCTGGCTGGGGGCTGCCATGCACAGTTTGTGATTCAGTTTGTGATTCAATCTTGTGCATTTGTAATTGTAAATATTGTACTTTCAGTTCTGTGCTGGTAAGAAACAGTTCCTTGGGCTCAGAAGGGGCAATAGGTGTGCCTCATTCTTGGTCTCCTACACAACCATCTGATGCCTGTTTCTGATGGTGGGACTTTGCTCCCTGTTTGCCTAGGGGCAACTGCCACTACCTTGATACCTTGAGAGCCAGTGTGGTGTAGAGGTTAAGACCGATAATTAAGACTCGTAATCTGGGGAATTGAGTTCGCATCTCCGCTCCTCCACCTGCAGCTGCTGGGTGACCTTGGGCCAGTCACACTTCTCTGAAGTCTCTCAGCCCCACTCACCTCACAGAGTGTTGGTTGTGGGGGAGGAAGGGAAAGGAGAATGTTAGCCGCTTTGAGACTCCTTCGGGTAGTGATAAAGCGGGGTATCAAATCCAAACTCTTCTTCTTCTTCTTCTTCCAAGGCTCAGTCCCATCATATATATTTTTAGTGTTCTAGCTGGCCAGGTGCTTGACGAGCCCTACCTCCTTCAGCCCCAGGCAGCCTCTGAAAAGCAGGAGCTTCCTCAAGCCCCAGGTGGGCTGAGGCAATGACCGAGGGGATACCTTCAGCTCAAAAAGTCACGAGTTGTTCAGGGCAGCTGTGGAATATCAGTCGATGTGCAGAGCTGAAGTGTTTTTCACCACCCTATATTCCCAGCCAAGGACACTCTCTGCAAAGTGCCTTTGACGACTGTCAAACTTCCTTCGGAATAACGTGCCGCACATGCAAAGGGCCGGGTTGCAGCGCTGAGCGAGGGGGAGGCTTCCTTATTCTTTTTAGCAGCTTGGAGAGCAGAATCAATTCCTGTCACTCACCGGTAAATCTGCAGGAACAGGATTATGGATCTGGGTCCTTCTTGCAGTACTTTAATCTTAAAATCGATGCTGAGAAGGAAGCCAGGCTTGGGGGAGGGGAGCGGAGAGGCTCCGGCTTTGACTCTGATGAGGTTTTGCAACTTCAAATGCAAAAAGTGTCCAACTCTCTTGCAAGGGAGGCGGGGAGAGAATGCCTCACCTGTCGCAGTCAATGGAATCAGCTGCACGGAGGACTTTAATTCAATATGTAAACCAAAGCAGGGCTTGGGAGATGCTTCAGCCTCTTGCTTTTAAG
Source organism: Podarcis siculus (assembly GCA_034642415.1). NCBI lineage: Eukaryota > Metazoa > Chordata > Lepidosauria > Squamata > Lacertidae > Podarcis > Podarcis siculus. The sequence continues at coordinate 37,742,902 of JAXCMG010000011.1, forward strand.
TGCACGGCTCAGAAAATAATCCTGCTATTCTGTGAAGCGAAATATTATTTTGCAGCGTGTTAAATTGGTTAGTAATTTTTAAGGTGCCACAAGACTAAGAAGCTAACACAATTGCCCCTCTGGAAGCTAGTTTTACCTTTCGCTTTCTTTCCTGCACCCATCAGTAGGGCTTACACGAAAGAGAAGTGTGCAGATACCCACACAGCGTACAAAATGCTGTAATAGCAAACCAGCTGCACTGAGATGACTTGTGGGGATCTTGGCTTGAGCCACTGGCTCTTCAGGGCCAACACAAATTGAGAAAGGGATGTGGATGTTCTCATAGAAACCAACTAAAAAAAATATATTGCTTACCTCGAAAAGATATAGAGTAAAGCAAAGTGATTGGGGGCTGGAGCACTTCGCCAACAAAGAAAGGGTGGTGCGTTTTGGGGAATGGGTTAGTTTAGGAAAGAAAAAAAACATTTTCTCGCAGTGACCAACCAGATGCCTATGGGAAACCTGCAAACAGGACCTTAGCCCAAGAGTGCTTGCCCTACTTGTGAGTCCCAGAAACGGGTATTCAGAGACATACTGCATCCAACAGTAGAAGTTGTACACAGCCATGATGATTAGTAGTCATATCCTTACCCTCCATGAATTTGCTCTGAAGGAGAGGATTGGCGGCCATCACCACCGTGGATTCCGGCGTATTAGGCAACTGGGCGTATTAAATGACCCCCCCAAATTGGCAGCTGCAATTTGGGGGTTCGTTTTATAAGCCCAGTCGCCTAATATGCTGGGCAGCTCTGTGCCGGGAGAAAGCCGCCCAGCATGGAGCGGAGCCCGCCGCCCCTGCTGCTGCTTCCGAAGCAGCAGTGGGCGGGCTCCGCACCGGGCGACTCTCTCCCGGCGCGGAGTGGAGCCCGCCACCGCCCATACCCGGCGTATAAGACGACCCCGACTTTTTAACCTCTTTTCCGTGGTTAAAAAGTCGTCTTATATGCCGGAATCTACGGTACATCTTGTGAGAGTGAATTGGTTAATTCAACTACAGTGTTACCCCGCTAGACGAATGCCCCGCTAAACGAAAAACGCGCAAGACGGAAGGGCTTTCCGACATTTTTCTGCTTCGCAAGACGTTTTTTTCTATGGGGCTTACTCGCAAAACGAATTTTTTTCTGTGGTCTCCCTTTTTTTTTTT
>JAXCMG010000011.1:37749346-37780439 GCA_034642415.1 Podarcis siculus
TTTATTTATTTATTTATTTATTTATTTATTTATTTATTTATTTATTTGATAATGTGAGCTGGAATATCAAATAACCAGGAAATACACCTCACCTCTTCCTTACATCACCGTTTGATGTAGGAGCATTGTTCAATCTGATGAGAAGCTGGTCATCAGTGCGTCTTGGGCAAAAGATGATGATATCACCAGACTCCTGAAGTCTCTTCCAAACTGGATCAACATGGCCCAGCCCAAGCAATTGCGACCAAAGAGGGAGGAAGAGGAGGACTTCATAAGGTAAATCATTCCTAAAATGGTAGTGGCAACAACAGGTAGCCTTGCCATGGATGGGTTGTCTTATCTTTCAGGGCAGACATGCGTAGCCCTCAAATTCCTTTGAATGTGCAGGATGAATTTCTTCAGGGTTGCCTGTTGCCAGGAAATAGATCTGAACTGCGGCGGGTTCCCTTTGGGCATTGTAAGTTACTTAATAATGTGTGTTCCTTTAGTGGATGACTCAGTGTTTGACCGCCTGACCCCGTGATCAATTTTACTAGCCTCCTCTGTCCAGCCGCCCAGCCCCTCCCTCTGGGACATCCGAAAAAGCCTGTTCATGAGCTACTAAGTTGTTTTAGAAATCCCTCGTGATGAATGAGAGGCTTGTTATTACAACTTACCGGAATCCATTAGGAAAATTATGTTAAGGAATTCTTCACCCTTCCTTGTAGTCTGGAGCCAGCCTGGTCGAGGTTTGAAATGGGTCAGACTCCTTCACATGATTTAGAAGAAAGCATGGATTGTTTCATTGTTGTGCCACTTATTCTGTTCTATTTTTTAACTTGGGGGGGGGACAAAACTCAAAATGATATAACATGCAAAAATAAATATAATGCAAAAAAAAGGGCTATCTCCATCTTGACAGTAAAGGTAAAGGGACCCCTGACCATTAGGTCCAGTCGTGACCGACTCTGGGGTTGTGGCGCTCATCTCGCTTTATTGGCCGAGGGAGCCGGCGTACAGCTTCCGGGTCATGTGGCCAGCATGACTAAGCCGCTTCTGGCGAACCAGAGCAGCTCACGGAAGCACCGTTCACCTTCCCGCCGGAGCAGTACCTATTTATCTACTTGCACTTTGACGTGCTTTCAAACTGCTAGGTTGGCAGGAGTAGGGACTGAGCAACGGGAGCTCACCCCGTCGCGGGGATTTGAACCGCTGACCTTCTGATCGGCAAGTCCTAGGCTCTGTGGTTTAACCCACAGCACCACCCGCATCCAATCTTGACAGTACATACACGTTAACTTGCTGCAGGTATAAATTCTGTAGTGAAGTTGTGTCACCACTTCTTCTTCTTCTTCTTTTTCTTCTTCTTCTTGTTAAAAACACATTTATTCAAAAGTTACACTTCAGCTTTGTCCACTGCCATAATAGTAACAGAACAATCACTCCAATCTTGTTTTGACCTACTGTTGTTTGATTCTTGTTTTCAATGTCTGGCCATGAGCTGCTTCTAGCTGAACAGTGGGATCAAATAATTTAAAATACATTAAACTTCAGTAAAAATGAGTCAGATCCAGACTTAGTTGTGCTTTAGTCCTGTTGAAATCAGTGAGGCAAGTGAATCACAACTAGCATGGATTTCCGTGAGGCTAGCATTCAGATTATCCTGGTGTCTGATCTGTACAGATCTAGCCTCAAAACTCCATTGTAACGTCGCTGGTTGCACTGATAAATAATACATTCAGGTTATCCCAGTTTCAGGAATCAAGAGCACCTGACAGGCTGATGTGGGAGCAGCATGGGCTCAGATGGACGTGTAAAATCCCACACCAGGAAAAGCCCCCCAGACAAATCTGACTGAGACAGTCCTTTTCTTTACACTATGGTTGAGTTCTGTATTAATTTTATACGTGTCTTGTGTTTTTCTTGTTCTAGAACCGCCTTTGGCAAAGAATCCGAAGTGCTCATTGGGAACCTGGGTGATAAACTGATTCCCACACAAGAGATTCTCTCTGATGTCAGCGACCTGAAGGCCTTGGCCAATATGCACGAAAGTTTGGAATGGCTCTCCAGCCGTATGAAGGCAGCTTTCTCCAACCTTCCAGTGGCACAAAGTGAGTTATCTCTAGACAAATAAATCCCTCTTCTCCCAGGCCTTTGACTAATTCATGGGTATGCAAACTAAGGCCCGGGGGCCGGATCCAGCCCAATTGCCTTCTAAATCTGGTCCGCGGACGGTTTGGGAATCAGCGTGTTTTTACATGAGTAGAATGTGTCCTTTTATTTAAAATTCATCTCTGGGTTATTTGTGGGGCATAGGAATTTGTTCATCCCCCCCCAAAAAAATATAGTCCAGCCCCCCACAAGGTCTGAGAGACAGGGGACCGTCCCCGTGCTATATAGATGGTACCACACCCCTGTGAAACTGGCCAAAATGTACAGATTAAAGGACAAGAGATGCTGGAAATGTGGCGAGGTGGAGGGTGACCTATATCATTTATGGTGGACATGTAAAAAGGTGAAAGGCTTTTGGGAATCAATTTATAATGAACTTAAAAAAATATTTAAGTATACCTTTCCCAAGAGGCCTGAAGCCTTCTTGTTGGGAATGATGGATAAAGAAATTAAAAAGGAAGATAGGACGATATTCCTCTACGCCACCACAGCAGCGAGAATTATGTTGGCACAATATTGGAAAGTGGAAACTATCCCCAACATAAAGGACTGGCAGATTAGAATGGTAAACTATGCTGAGCTTGACAAATTAACAGGTAAAATAAGAGATCAGGATGAACAGAAATTTCTGAAAAATTGGAGCAAATTTTGGAAATATATTGGAATAAATGTTTAAAGTGAACTGACGGGGTTAGAACAATACGACCAGCGAGTGAATTTAAGACTATAGATTGAAAATCAAATACGTAATGGAAGGAGATATTTGATACTTATCAAAAGGATGGAAGGAAGTTCAGATTGTGTGTTTTTCTTTTTTCGGATGTGTTTTTTTTTCTTTTTTTCTTTCTTTTCTCTTTGTAATTTCTTCTTTGTATTTTCTTATATGTCTGTTTTTGTGTATAACTTCAATAAAAATGCATTTAAAAAAAAAAAAAGTTTGCTGACCCCTGGAAACAATCAATGTCATTTTAAACTGTGGGACGTGTTGTTTTCTACAGGGCAGGGTTGTAGCTCAGTGCATCTGCCTTGCAGAAGGTCCGGGGATCAGTCCACAGTGTCCCCAGGTAGGGCTGGGAATGAGAGCTGCTGCCAGTCAGTGTGGACAATACTGAGCTAAATGGACCCAATGGTCCAACAGAACACAAAGCAGCTTCCTATGTTCCCAACACCTTGAGCTCCTCAGCTTCAGCAGTTTCCCTGGCTTGGTCAGGATTTTGGGTTAAGACACTCTTCTTAGGGCCCTCGTATTTACCTGGACCGCCTCTCCTGGTCTGCCCCACAGAGGACCTGAAGGTCCATGAATAACCATAGTTTTGAGGTCCCGGGTCCTAAGGAAGTCAGACTATCCTCCACCAGGGCCACAGCCTTTTCAGTGATGGCTCCGACCTGGTGGAATGCTCTGTCCCATAAGACTAGGGCCCCACAGGATTTAACCTCCTTTCGCCAGGCCTGTAAGACAGAGCTATTCTGCCTGGCCTTTAATTTGAATTCAGCCTGTTCTTTTATTTCCCTTCTCTTTCCTCCCCATCCCCTTTTATGAAGATTACCCGCTCTGAGACCCCACAGCTAATTCTCCCCTGGTCTCCTTGCTGGCCCAAATAGGACTAATTCAGCCAACTAGCCCTGGTGACTAATGTTTATTGGATGGATTTCCCCCAAATTGATTTTTGAACTTTGAATTTTATTGTTATTCATGCTTTTATACTGTATTTTATGCGGCTTCAATGTTGTATTACAATTAAGTGCTTTAAACTTGTTGTTAGCTGCCCTGAGCCCAGTTTTCTGAATTGGGAAGGGCGGGGTATAAATCAAAATTTATTTATTATTTATTTATTCTTCTTTTTTACAGTATTTGTACAATATACAAACTGGGCTGAGTGACTTTATAGTTAATCTGTCAAAGGCCTCCCCTTCCTACAGATAAAAATTCAATAACCTTTTTTTCTGTGTCTCTGCCACAATTATCACTCATTTAAAACCAGCCCAGCTAATGGAGTGTTTTATCACACCCCACAGTCTCTCCCTCGTTCATTATTTAGTGTTTGCTAAGCTGATGGCACTTCCACAGCTCTCCCCTTATCTGCGCTTCTTCAGAATTGGATTTTTGTATTTTCCAAACCAGTCAGATATGACACAGTCATTTTTGTCTTCTCCTGGTTTGTTTTCCCTCTTCTTCTTTCTCTTCCCCCGCCCGCAAAGAATGCAAACTTTACTCTTAGCAATAACTATTTGGATGCTAAGGTTGTAGCGTGTAGCTAAACTCACCAGAGTGCTCAAGCAAATTCTTTTTCATTCATTGATTTCAACTTTGCATTCACCACTTCCTGAGAACTTGGGTCTGGTGGTGATATTTGAAAACAAAAACTATGTCAAAGAGCTGAAGTGTATTGAGTTTATGGGGGAGAAGCCTCTGCTACTGACTGGCTGAGCAGGAGTGATGTTCTTCGAATGTTCAGTTGCTCAGGAAAGCAAAGCAGTTTGCAGGCCAACAACTGTGAGGGAAGGGTAAGCTGTCATTTTTGCTGGGAATAAAACTTCTCACAGATTCAGGCTAGAGACTTAGAAGAGGTCCCAAGGAGTAGTGGAGCTAAGGGACATGGAGATAAGAGACCAGGAGGCTGAAGGCAGAGGGGAGAATAAGATGTGGACATTCCACAAGCATAGAATCATAGAATCATAGAATCATAGAATCATAGAATCATAGAGTTGGAATAGACCACAAGGGCCATCGAGTCCAACCTCCTGCCAAGCAGGAAACGCCATCAGAGCACTCCTGACATATGGTTGTCAAGCCTCTGCTTAAAGACCTCCAAAGAAGGAGACTCCACCACACTCCTTGGCAGCAAATTCCACTGTCAAACAGCTCTTACTGTCGGGAAGTTCTTCCTAATGTTTAGGTGGAATCTTCTTTCAAATTAGGTTGAGTACGGAATGAGTAGAAATCGAATGTGCAACAATCTAACCTCCACGTAAGCTTTGTGCAAGCAAATCAGAGTGAATGCTCAATAAATATAGTGAGAGCTGGACCATAAAGAAGGCTGATCGCCGAAGAATTAATGCTTTTGAATTATGGTGCTGGAGGAGACTCTTGAGAGTCCCATGGACTGCAAGGAGATCAAACCTCTCCATTCTTAAGGAAATCAGCCCTGAGTGCTCACTGGAAGGACAGATCGTGAAGCTGAGGCTCCAGTACTTTGGCCCCCTCATGAGAAGACTCCCTGGAAAAGACCCTGATGTTTGGAAAGATGGAGGGCACAAGGAGAGGGGACAACAGAGGACGAGATGATTGGACAGTGTTCTCGAAGCTACCAGCATGAGTTTGACCAAACTGCGGGAGGCAGTGGAAGACAGGAGTGCCTGGCATGCTCTGGTCCAGGGGGTCACGAAGAGTCGGACACGACTAAACGACGAAACAACAACAACAAATGCAAGCAGCTTTTAAGCATTTCCCTCTTTGTTTCATGAGTGTGTCATGTTATCTGCACACTTTGGAATTCTGTGCTAATACAGCATTCAGAATATTGTCCTTGTGAACTGCATCTGTATACTGTGGGGATCTCTTCTCTCCTGGACTATCCTTTCGCCTTCATCTAGATTGTATTTTGGTGTGGCACCTGACTGTGCAAACACACAAAGAGTGTGAGCTGAGCACAGAGTTCCCCAGATTTCTAGTCACTGAGGCAGGCTTTTCCAGAATTAAAACTGGCAGCATGGTGGAAAGGTATTAGAAAAGCAGGCGGTGATAGGAATTGCCATATGTTTCTGTAAGAGATGCTCTTCTGCAGTGCTCTTCCTCCAGATTTGTAGCCCTAAAATGCAGAGATGCAACAGGCAATCTTGGAGGCTCAACACCAGAGACACACACACACACCACATGGCATACAGAGACACAACTCATCATCTTTAAAGTAGAATAAGATTTTGACTCTTTATCTCACAGACCTCTTGCATCTCTTCTTTTGGGGCTTGGGACACTAGTTTTAAAATTACCCTTTAGTAAATTTGAGCAGCCAGTTAATGCAGAGTGGGGAGAGAGAAAGAGGGTTAGCACAAGAGCAGAATTGCCTTTTCTCCCCAGAGAAACCGTCAGGAGCAGGGTTGGGACAGTTGCTTCGCATGGCATGTTGATATGCATAATCCTGTGTATACCCAAAGATTTATTTGTGCCCAGCATAATCGCTCATTAGGAGTGTTGTCTCTGTCTCCTGTCCCTATTTAGGGAGGATTACAGGTTGCTTCCGGTTAATAAACCTTGAATATTTCTTGGTATTTAACATTGGCTGGCTGGCTGGCTACCTGAAAGCTTACCTTTTCTAGAATTCCTGTTTTTGAGCACAGGTTCCTATTCTGAAGATCTGGGAAAGAAGGGCTTGTGGGAAAGTTCAGGCTCTGTGCGGAGAATAAGTCCCTACAAGAAACATTATGAGTTGACTGTAGTGACCCTTTCCCTTTGCTCGCACAACCATTTTTCCAGTGGGCGGCTGGGCAGCAGCTTCTTAGCACCTGTCCACAACTGCTCCTTTACCATGGTGTGCTTCCATGCTAGAGAATCCAAAGTGCAACCCTAAAACGCTTCGAGATGCTATCTTGTACCTTCACATTGTGTTCAGGACCATAAGCAGTCTGGGGAGCTGGAGATAGCCAAGTGGGCAGGGACACAAGGCAGACTGCTGCCTGATCAAAAGCCAAGCCAGACTCAGGAGCTTCTGTTGCTTCTAGAACTAGAGGGAGCCACTGTGGAGTCAGGAGGACATCTTAGGCTCAGGAACGCTTCATGTAGCAGAGCATAGATCCAGAAGTTCCGAGTTCTATCTCCAGCAGCTCCTGACATTTCTAAAGAAGGAGCAGTGTGTGGCATTAACATGCTTTGTGTGTGCATGCAGATCACCCTGGAATATGTTTAGGTTTGTTTAAGTCTCCGTTCATTATGATTTTTCTACCTTCTGGGATTTCTAAGCCCATTATGTGAATGTTGAGGCACTGATATCAAGATTTAAACCAGCACAGCTAAATTTACCAAGAGTGGTGGTGGTGGTGGTGGTGATTAATTCATCATTTGGGCTATATTAGGAATATTCGTGGATACTGATCCTTCATTCTCTTTTTTTATATTTTCTGATATCAGATTTTGTATTGCAAACCACCAAGAAGAAGCTGCAAAGCCAGGTGCCCCACTTTGGGTAAATGTTCTTCCACTGTATTATTTTGTTTTTAAGAGATTTGATAGTGCAGTCCTTTCCACCCAAACTCAGCCCTACATCAGCTAAAGGGGGAGATGGTTCTTCAGCTGGTGGATTCGTCTTTTAACCAAGAAACCATCTTCCTTCCCATCCTTGTGCAATCAAGGCCCTGATTATGTTGATTGCCTCTGCATTAATAAGCACTGATCATCTTGTGTGTGTGTTATCTGAAAAAGGAGCACACCCAGAGCTGTTAGCTTTTTAAGAGTTTGCTTTGAGTCCTACTTTTACCTCATCTGGCTGAATTAATATTCTTCTTTTTTGTAGCAGAGGCTCCTTATCAGTAGATAATTGTCAGGGGTGCTTCTCAGCCAAAAGAATGCACACGGCAGATAGTTAAGTATTTATTGTCCAAGATAACACTTAACAATTGCTGCTACAGCTCTGGAAATCTACGCACACCAATCTAACAACTAGGCTGCTATTCCCAGGTCAGCGCTGTATGGAACAGTTGCTGTAACAGGGGACCGCTCCCCCTCCACCAGTTAATGTACCTCTCCCCAATGGTCTGCATGCATGCAGCCGGAGACTGTGCCTGCGTGGAAACTTCTTCTGTTCATCCTTTTTCAGTCTCCTCCTGGTTCTGTGAGTCAGTGGAAAGGAGAGGGTGGGGAAGCCCTTCACTTCCTCCTCTCCTTCCGTCCTCCAACTCTGAAGCTTCCCCTACTTGAGTCTTGCCTCCTGGCTGATACAGGCCCCCACAAACCACTGCCCTGAGTCAGACTCCAGCCCCCCTGCCCCTGGTGCACACTCGCCAGCAGCCTGCCAGTCCCTGACAAGAAAGTATAATGAGAGATGTTGCTTTTGGATATTGTTGTTTAGTCGTGTCCGACTCTTCGTGACCCCATGGACCAGAGCACGTGTGCTTTTGGATAGCACTTGCTTTTATGCACTGCATGAGTCTCCCACCAGAACAGGAATCCGTAAGGATATTGGAAGATCCCTGCTGGACCATAACAAAGGTCCATCTAGTTCAGAGTTTTGTTTCCTACCTGGTTGGGTAGCGAATCAGGTGCTTCAGGGAATCCAGTGAAATTAAAAAAAATAAGGTGTGTGTGTGTGTATTCATAACTGCATATATAAACCACATGTCTGAACCCCCCCCCCCGAAAAAGTCCTGAAGCCATTTTGTCCCTCCCAAATTGACCTCTGCAAGGTCGAAGAAAATGGAAAAGCCTCCCCATTGTCGTTTCGTTCACAAATCCTGTCTTAAGGGTATGTGTGTCTATGAATAGGGTGAGCCTGTGACCTGGCTCAGGAACTAAGTATTTGTCATTACGAAAGACTGCCCAGGCTCCCCAGGGTATCCAATCAAGTGACCATTAACAGGTCTGCCAGACAGGAGATAAACAATGCACTCAGATTTCTGTTGTAGACCGCCCTTTCTGTGATGTAGGTATGATGTATCTGGGGGGTGGTCTTGAGCTACACCCCTTCTGTGATGTATGTATGATGTTTCTGGGGGTGGTCTTGGACTTCAGGGTGGGCAATTTAGAATGTCTATATAAGGGTGGGCACACCTTTGTTCGGGGTCCTCCTCCTTTCCTGCCTAGGAGGGGAGCACCCTGTTGCAAAAGTTCAATAAAGATCAGGCTTACTAGCTGCTTTGCTTCTCAATATTCTCTGGTTGACCTCTGTTATTTGCTCCGACCGATGGAGAACCTACAAAGGACTTTATAAGGGCTCTTGTGTCCCCCATAAGGGAATAAGGGCAGATTTTTGTTTATTACACCAGTAAATCCCCATGTCCAGTTCTCTCCAGTCCCTTTTGTAAAACGCAGCTAGTTTCCACATGTTGTGAAAAGGCCATCGTTGGGTGGTAGAGCATATAAGGCAGCTTCTGTGTTGGAGAAGGGCCTTAGCTCAGCGGAAGGGCATCTGCTTTGAATGCAGAAGGTCCAAGGTTCAATACCTGGCCTCTCTAGGAAGGGCTGGGAATTCCCCTGCCTGAAATCAGTAGAGAACTGATTTCAGTAGAGAACTGCTACCAGCCATTATGTACAATGCTAAGACCCAGCCTTATGCAGATTCCTGTGTTCCTCTTTCTGCTGCACTGACTGATGTTGGCAGGACAGAGAAATGCACAATGCAATGATATCAAAACACAAGCTCTGGAAAGCGGCCAGGTTGCAGGGGGTGGGGAGAGCACAAGCCGCAGGTGCCAGCTCCCTGTTACACACAAACACCAGTTTCCTTCTGGCTGCCTTTGCTAAATGCAGGTCAGGTCCTTTGAGTGTGATAAAAATTCTCAAAGAGGCTTGCAAAAAAACCCCACGCCATTATTAACACAATGTAAAATCCAAATAAAATGATAAATAGGAGAAGCATAAAACCGGAATAAAATGCGAAGAGCCGCAGTAAAATTTAAGAGCGGTGGTTAAAACGAATCACCATTCAGTTCAAAGTCCAAGCAAATGAAATGAAAAGAAAAGGGACTCCTTTGGGAAAAACAGGATATAAATTGAATTATATTAATAAAAGTAATAATCAATAATATATACACAGGGTTGGCACCAGGCAAAGAACCTGGAGAAGAAGTTTTTGTAACTAGGGGCCCACCAGAAAGAAGGCACCTCAGCTGAATAATACTGATCAACTTTATGGGGTTGTTGTAAGGATCTGAAGCAGTCAAAAACATTCCTTTTTACCTGGGTTTTTGTCCCTTCATTTGGAGGACTTTAGATGTTTGTGGCTTCATCCAGTTGGAAGAGGTTAGACCATGGGTAGGCAAACTAAGGCCCAGGGGTTGGATCAGGCCCAGTTGCCTTCTAAATCCGGCCCGCGGACAGTCCGGGAATCAGCGTGTTTTTAAATGAATAGAATGTGTCCTTTTATTTAAAATAATAATAATAATAATAATAATAATAATAATAATAATAATAATAATAATAATTTATTTATATCCCGCCCTCCCCAGCCAAAGCCGGGCTCAGAGCGGCTAACAACAGTAAAATAATGCAGCATTCTAAAAACATTTCATTATAAAAATTAATTAAAATCAAATTGATGGCAACCATTAAGCAAAAATTCTGTGCCGGTTGCCAGAGGAGGGAGTCAGGCTGTGCCCTGGCCAAAGGCCTGGTGGAACAGCTCTGTCTTGCAGGCCCTGCGGAAAGATGTCAGGTCCCACAGGGCCCTAGTCTCTTGTGATAGAGCGTTCCACCAGATTGGAGCTGCAGCCGAGAAAGCCCTGGCTCTAGTTGAGGCCAGCCTAACCTCTCTGTGGCCCGGGACCTCTAAGATGTTTTTGTTTGAAGACTGTAAGGTCTTCCGTGGAACATACCAGGAGAGGTGGTCCCGTAGATACGAGGGTCCTAGGCCGTATAGGGCTTTAAAGGTCAAAACCAGCACCTTAAACCTGATTCTGTACTCCACTGGGAGCCAGTGCAGCTGGTATAGTACCGGGTGAATGTGATCTCGCAGCGAAGACCCCGTAAGGAGTCTCGCCGCGGCATTCTGCACCCGCTGGAGTTCCTGGGTCAGTCTCAAGGGCAGCCCCACGTAGAGCGAGTTACAATAATCCAGTCTGGAGGTGACCGTTGCGTGGATCACAGTAGCTAGGTCAGGACGAGAGAGATAAATGCATCTCTGGGTTATTTGTGGGGCATAGGAATCCCTTCATTTTTATTTTTATTTTCAAAATATAGTCCTGCCCACCACAAGGTCTGAGGGGCAATGGACCAGCCCCCTGCTGAAAAAGTTTGCTGACTCCTGGGTTAGACCTAACTTTTGAATAAGTATGGGTGTGTTTTTAGGGGTTTTTTTTTTGGTTGTTGTTCTAGTTTCATACTGTTTTGTAAATCATGTTAAGTCACTTTTGGTGAAAAAGGCAACAAATTAGTGCAATTTAATACTGTTGTTGTTGTTGTTGTTAACAATCCTGACCATTTTGAGCTCAAAGGGGCCATAGCTCAGTGATCGAAGGATGTGCTGTGCCTGGCAAGTATCTCAGGCTCAATCTTTGGTGTCTCCAGGTAGGGTTAAGAATGGTCCTTGTCTGAAACCCTGGAGAACTGAGCCAATCTGTGTAGACAATATTGTGAGCTAGCTGGATCAACACTATAAAATGTTATAGAAGTGCTTAGGAGTAGCAGTAGTAGTAAATTGTATGTGCCAAATGTAGACCGCTCCTTCCCCTGCAAACTTAGCAGATCTCGCCTATGTTGTGCTATGTGACAATGGTGCCTTTCATTGCTGAATGCACTTCTTGAGCTGTTTTATTCTGAACTTACTGTGCTGTGCATGTCCATTGCCTTGAAATTCTTTGAGACTCACACGTTTGATAAATAAAATAAACATGGCACAAGAAAAGCACCTGGTAGGTTGCTTCTGGGTCATGGAAAGGGGCCGACAGTTCACTCAGGAACGGACCAAGCTTTAGAGAACTTAGAAAGTGTTTATGGAGTCTCTGCATGAGCCGGAATTAACTGCTGAGAAAAAAATCAGGTATCATTTCTCCCTTGCCGCACCACACTCTATAGTTCGCGAACCTGTCGCCCTGAAGTCCAGCCGCACAGTTTCTGCAGCCAGAGTTTTGATTACACCACCAACTCAGTTGCATATATTTATGTGATAGTTCTCCACATACATGGAGGGTTAGGAGGTTGAAGGGCGGGGAGGGGGGCGTGGAGGAAAGTAGGACAAGGAGCAATTAGCGTAATCATAACCTCAAGCGCGAGCGTTGATCCCAGGACACAAGATCAATCTCCAGGAGAGCAAAGATGTGCAGTGTCTGGGAAGGAAGGCTATCAACTCTGTGCACTGGAGGCGGGAGGGCTGCTTTCTAATTCTCTGGCTGTTAAATATTTGATGCAGAGGTTCAGGAGGGCTCCGGCTGCTAATAACCTCTGCATCAATCTTTTTTCTAAGGCCCCACTAAGAAGTTGGACCGTTGCTGAGGGAGGAAAAATAGAGAGGAACGTTCTCTGCCCAGTGTCCTTGGTAGGATCTCTGCAGGTTCAGCCCCAAGCCAGGCTGGAAGAGGATACGGTTTGGCTTCTTTAGTCACTGTCCCAAGAACATAGCAGGCAAGACTAGCATGCTCATGGCTTTTAAGGGCCAGCAGTCTCCGAGTCCAGATTGCACTGAATCCAGTGTGAACAGTTGGACCTGAAGGAAGGAAGGTGCAAGTGGAACAGTGCTAAGCATTTTCAGTTTCCTGCCTGGTGGCAGTGCAACTTAAAGCCTTGCTATTCTTGCCCTGCCCTGCCCTATCGTATCTACCTACCTACCTGCCTACCTACCTATCTATTTCTTTACAGTGGTACCTTGGATTACAGACACTTCAGGTTACAGACGCTTCAGGTTACAGACTCCACTAACCCAGAAATAGTACCTCGGGTTAAGAACTTTGCTTCAGGATAAGAACAGAAATCGCATGGCGGCAGCAGGAGGCCCCATAAGCTAAAGTGGCACCTCAGGTTAAGAACAGTTTCAGGTTAAGAACAGACCTCCAGAACGAATTAAGTTCTTAACCTGAGGTACCACTGTATTTATTTTGCATTCCACTCTATACCCGTAGATCTCAAGGCGGTTCACAACATAAAATTACAATGTAAAAAACACAGAATACAACAACAACAACAAAGACAACCCAATAAACCCCCATTCCACAACAAATTTGAAAGGGAACAACAACAACCCAATAACCCCCCCCCATTCCACAACAAATTTGAAAGGGTATCAGATGTCAATCAGCCAAAGACCTGGTTAAAAGGGAGCATTTTTGCCTGGTACCTAAAGGTATATAATGAAGGCGTCAGATAAGCCTCCTTGGAAGAGAGCATTCCACAGATGGGAGCCACAGCAGAAAAGGCCCCACGGGACTCCCAGCAGATAAGTCTTCAAAGTGCTGGGCAGCCTCAGTCTTTTGAGGCTGTGGTGTGTCAGGGCAAGCAGGGGGTTTGTCCCACAAGACTCACATCAGATGCGATCTTCATCATGTGACGCTACATCAAAAGATCAAGCAGGGAAAGGCCATTCCCTTTGTATGATTCTGGGCCAAATCAGATGTCACCGTAAGCACCTCTGCCATCCCCCTGGTAACATTCGAGTGAAGAAAATGCACAATTTGATGCCATTGTGTTCAACAGTTTTCTCTCCCAGCTGAGTCCCCACAAGAGGCAGTCTCTGAAATGGAACTGGGGGTGAGGAGAGAAAGCTGATTGCAACAAGGTAGTCTATAAGCATTTCTCAGGAGACACAGCAAATGTGGGTCAGTGTCAGCCATATATTTATGACAATGTGTAGTTTGGCCCTCCAGGATAAACAGTTAAAATGGAGAGGAGCTGGATGAACTTGCTCATGGCTTTTAGCCAAATATGGAGGTCCAAGTAAACGGAACATGTATTTGGGAGATACTTGTAAGATTTATCGTCTTCCTGTGAGAGCTCTGGGTCAGTCCGTGGTGTCCATGGAAAAGAAAAGCACTTGAAATGTATTAGTTTAAAATACTAATAGCCGACTTACATCGCGGTGCAGCAGGGAGACGCATAAAACTTCTCTTAAAATCTACATTTATTGCAGTAATGAAACACCAACATTCATTAAGGCTGGCTACTGCTGTCTGAGGTCAGGCAGACACTAAAGAATTTGTAATTCTGGCTCTAAACCAAATTATGTATTAATAAAAGATCTAATGAGGGAGAGAAAGGGAGCAAAGTCCCCTCTCAGTGGGGACTTCATAGTAAGTGAAACAAGGTAGGGGGTTAAACAAAGTCATCTCCAACTTGAGAGACTGCAGCTGCAACTTAGACGCTTAGTGCACCCACATTAAAATTGGTGTCAATTTACAAACTTAAGACAGGGATAAGGATTCGTAGAGAATAAGACTATTGATGGCTACTAGCCAGGATGAACTTGTTCTACTTCCGCTGTCCGAGAAAGCATCAATTTATGTGAATAACAAGTGGGTTGATAGCTACTGCGTTTGGGTTCTACTAGCAGACTTCCTGGAGGCAGCTAGTTGGCCACTGTGAGACGGGCCTTTGGCCTGATCCCGCTGCAGGTCCCTTCTGATGTTCTTATGCTTTAGTGTCATAGAATTATATGATTCTACACTCCCATGCAACTCTCCGGGTTTGGAAGCAGGATACGAGTAGCTATTCTTATGCATTGGTTCCCTTGACTCTCGGTAGTGGCGCCCGCCCTGTGGAATGCCCTCCTTTCAGATGTCAAGGAAATAAACAACTATCTGACTTTTAGAAGACATCCGAAGGCAGCCCTGCTTAGGGAAGTTTTCAATGTTTGATGTTGTTGCTTTTTTATTATTGTTGGTGTTCTGTTGGGAGCCGCCCAGAGTGGCTGGGGAAATCCAGCCAGATGGATAGGGTATAAATAATAATGATTAATAATAATTGTTATTGTTATTATTTCTTCAAGTATTCATTTGTATTTCAAGCCTGTCTGTTTTTCCAACCTTAGTTCACAGTATACAGATTGATATGAGTCCTGTTCCTTTCTCTCTCTCTCTCTCTCTCTCTCTCTCTCTTTCTCCTTTTCGAACTTTACTCTTTCTTCTCCTTACCCCACTCCCTAGCAATAAACCCTTTCTTGGGGCTGTATATATGCAGAAACGGGCAGAAAGCAAGCCACTTTTTCAAGGAGTTATTGCCTTTTTAAAAAGTGCTAATTTCCTTGTGAAATTTATGCCTGCCAGCAGAGGCGGCTGAGGAGCACCCCAGGCAGTTCTAACGAGACAATTCATTAGCTGACGAGTGTACACACGCCATAAAGAACATTAATTCGCAAAATGAAAAACTAATAGAGTGTTTAGCCGGCTCTTTATCACCAGTGACAGTCGGCACTCGCCCAATCATTAGTGTTTACTGAACGGATGGGGGCCGCTGCCCTGGCCTGCCTTATCGCCACTCATCTCAAATGAGATCCTTGTGCCTTTCCGGCTCAGCTGCTCTGCCTCTCTCCCTCACCTTAAACGTTTCAACCTGCTGTACTTAGCTGCAGAGATTTATGGGCTCCTACTCTCAGTGCTGGAAGGGGAACAGCTTTCTCTGTTGTAAACATTTTATCGGCCTCCTGCAACACCTGGAGAATCTCTCTCTCTCTCTCTCTCTCTCTCTCACACACACACACACACACACACACACACATACACTTTCTGCAGGAGAGAGAGAGAGCCAGCATGATGTACCGTATTTTTCGCTCTATAAGACGCACCAGACCACAAGACTCACCTACTTTTTGGAGGAGGAAAACAAGAAAAAAATTATTCTGAATCTCAGAAGCTAGAACAGCAAGAGGGATCGCTGTGCAGTGAAAACAGCGATCCCTCTTGCTGTTCTGGCTTCTGTGATAGCTGTGCAGCCTGCATTCGCTCCATAAGACGCACACACATTCCCCCTTACTTTTTAGGAGGGAAAAAGTGAGTCTTATACAGCAAAAAATACGGTAGTCATTCCATGTGTTGGACTAGGACAAGGGGAACCCAGGTGCATATCCACACCTTGGCACAAAGGTGACCTTGGGAGCAGCCCCTTTCTCTTTCTCATAGGGTGGGGATAGAAGTGGGGACCATGTACACTTCCCTGAGCTCCCTAGAGGAAGGACAGGATGAAATCCTATCCAGTGGTACCTCGGGTTACATACGCTTCAGGTTACAGACTCCACTAACCCAGAAATATTACCTCAGGTTAAGAACTTTGCTTCAGGATGAGAACAGAAATTGTGCTCCAGCGGCAGTGGGAGGCCCCATTAGCTAAAGTGGTGCTTCAGGTTAAGAACAGTTTCAGGTTAAGAACGGACCTCCGGAACGAATTAAGTACTTAACCCGAGGTACCACTGTATATGAATAGTGAACTTAGTCCTCTGAGTGTTAATCCTTATGTAGCCAAAATGGCATAAGGCCCCACACAAGAGAAAAGTTTCCGCCACCTCGGGAGAATCCCGGAAGTACCAAAGCAAAGTTAGGAGGAAGCAACCTAAGCAGGGGAAGGGGGAACCCAAAACAGATTAATGAGGGCTGAATGTGCTCAGTGGTCATGAAAGCCTGATGGAAGGGGAGTGGGAAATTGAAGGGGAGGAGAGGAGGACAAGAATGGCGTATTCTGAAAGAGGATGTGGCTGGCATCCTAGCCATTCATTGCAGGCCCTACCTATATAATAATAGCACAAGTTTCTTAGCAAAATCCTGCTCATGGATACATTGATTTCCAGTCCCCTGATCCCCGCAAAGCAGTTGTGATTACCTTTCCTCATAAAAACTATAGCAATGTTAACCACACAAGTCAGAGACCCTCCACGCTCCAAGAGAAAGGGATTTGTGACTTTGGTATGCATACCAATTATGTAGACCAACAGGTAGTATTCAACTACTGAGAGTAGACTTACTGCAGTTAATGAAACTAAGTTAGTCACAGCCTCTTCTTCTTCTTCTCCTTCTTTGCCCATCTGACTGGGTTGCCCCAGCTACTCTAGGTGTCTTCCAGCAAAATATAAAAACAAAATAAAATATTAAAAGCTTTCCATACAGGACTGCCTTCAGATGTCTTCTAAAGGACATATAGCTATGTATCTGTTTGACATCTGATAGGATGGTGATCCACAGGGCGGGCACCACTACCAAAAAGGCCTTCTGCCTGGTTCTCTTTAACTTCAGTGGGTCTACCGTGATCAAGACTAGCATTGAATACCACCCCATTCAGCTATTTTTAATGGTAGAACTGGGGAGTTGGCTGGAAAAGAGAGGTGTTCCTGGAACATGTCATTGGGTTGGTGGGTACTGGAATCAACAGCACCAGCAGTCTTTGGAAGAGGTTTAGGTTTGGGTGATTCTTTGAGGACGCAGCTTTTCATAGTTGCAGGAAGCAATTGAGGGCTGCTGCTGTACTTCCCATGGGCACATGGATGCAACAGAACGGGTGAGAACACCTGAAATTAGGAAATTAATTTGAGACATAGAGGGGAGGCACTCTTTCAAGGCTTGCCAGAATGTAAGCTGTTCATTCATTATTTGTTAGGGGTATGTATGGGCTCTGTGTGTGCCTTGACTAACAAGAGTGTTTTTTGAATAATGATCTCACGTTCCCAAGTCAGTTTGCACCATTAACAAGGTTTCTCAAGGCAGATGAGAGGTCTCCTAAGCTTTTCAGTCACTCCGTGGCCTTGGTTTTTAGAAAAACGTTTTAAAAAACAGCCTTTCTCCTCCTACCTCCACTGCATTTCTTTCTCTCCCCCCCCAAGCTGACTGAAACTAATTCTTTTTCGAAAGGGAAGGGGGGTATTGTTTTGATAGGCAGGTCTAGCTTTTAATGACAGCACATTATTTTATTAGGCCACTCCAATCACAAGTGATTTGGGAAAGGGGATATTGAAGTAAATAGAGTTCTTCAACAGGGGTCAACCTTCTTCTCTGAGTTCCAGCTGTGAGAGCAGGTATATAAGTGGAGGAATTAGACAATTGGGGTTGCCTGCTGATTTCTCAGTTCTTTTCCCCCCAATAAACAATTAAAAATCCTATTGCTCTCTTTTTACTTCATATGGGGAGGGGGAAAGTGTGACTTTTCTAGTATTTTTCTTTTTAAAAAAAGGTAAAATAAATTAGCGCGGTAGCACCTGGGCCTACATCTCTGAACTTTAGCAGGTTTCCTCCCTCCCTCATGACCTTAGTTTTCCAACTGATTGCCCAGCAGAAAAAGGAGGAGATGTGATTTCTATTTTCCCACCCAAAGCTGAACAACACGGAGCAGATCCAAAGCAGATTGGGGTCTCAGAGCAGCTTACAATAAAATAAAATTAAAAATCAATAAAAAAATAAACAAGCAAACTGTTTCAGTCAATTAAAACCAGTACAGACCAGAGGCAGAAAGTCACCAGTTGAAGAGCTGAAAGACTAAAAGGTCTGGGGTGGACAGAAAGGTTTTCAGCTGGCACCAGAAAGAGAATAAAGATGTCATCAGATGATAAGGCTGGAAAAGGAAACACCAAAGTTAGGGTGCCACACTTGAAAAACCTTGCTTCTCATCACCACCGGCCTTACTTCAGTTCAGAGCTTTGTAAGTTAAAAATGGCACCTTGATTTGGGCTTGGAAAACTCTGGGAAGCTGCAATAGATGTCAGAGTGCTGTTGTAGTAGTCACCCAGCCCAAATCTTTCCAGAAGCCCCTGGACTCTGGTATTTGGGTGCTGAAGCGCATGTTGCTGTTGTCAATAAAGATGGATGGATGGATGGATGGATAGTTGGTCTTCAGCACAAGAAATGTGTCAAAGGGAAGGGAACAGGATCCAGGGGGCTGCAGAGGGGGTACTTTGCTTTTTGCTCCAGAATGTATGGAGACTGCTGGAATATTATATGAATCTAGATTGTCTGTTATCTTTTATATATATATATATAAATTTTTATTCATTTTCAAATACAATTTTATACAATCAAATCAAAGTTTTTCACATATTCTTCTTTTTTGGACTTCCCTCAGTTTCTCTGCCAATCTTCCGTTTTTTAAAATTATTATTTATTTACACATTTCCTAATTTTAATATTGCCTTGAAGTATACCCTCTCCAGTCTTATTCCCTTTTTTACAATATTCCTCATATTTTTACAGAACATCTTGAAAACCTACAAGCGTTGTCTGTTCATCACATATACTTTTCAGATAATCTGTGAATTTTCCCCACTCCTCGATGAACTTGTGGTCTCGCAGATATCGAATCTTCCCTGTTAGTTTATCCAGTTCTGCATAGTCCATCAGTTTCATTCTCCATTCTTCGACCGTCGGTAATTCTTCCTGTTTCCATTTTTGAGCCAGAAGTATTCTCGCCGCTGTTACTGCGTATTGGAAAAGTTTACAATCTTTTTTATTTATTTCATTTCCTACTATTCCTAATAGAAAAGCCTCCGGTTTCTTAACAAATGTAGATTTCAACATCTTTTTCAACTCATTATATATCATTTCCCAGAAGCCTTTCACTTTCTTACATTCCCACTAGATTGTCTGTTATCAGAGCTGTAGCCGAGAGCTCTCTCAGCTATAGTACAACTTCCTTCTCAAATGCTGGCTTTCTCTTGTTGTGAGTTTCAGAACTGTGTCAGGGGCGATTCCAGAGAACAATTTGTGTGCATGTTCAAGATGACATGTTATACTTTTAAAAACGCACACGCTTCATGTTGCGCTGCAACCAAGCCAGAATCTGAAACCCCAAACCGTTTTTCTTCCCACTGCGATTAAACCATTCAAAAGTCTTCCCTGACATTCTGTTCAATCAGGAAGTGGTCCGTGGACTTTCACAATGGGCCTTGATTTGCTACAAAGCATTATGCTTCAGGAGCACCTCAAGTCCTGTTTCCTGTTCCTGAGCTCTTGTCATTTGCATGCATTGATTTGCAGGAGTCAGTTTTTCAAGAGGCACTGCCATTCTTTCGTGTAACAAAATTATTGAAATTGCTGGTGACAACCAGTGCAAATGACTTAATTTCCACCACCACCACCCCCTTCACTTTGCCAGAATGAATGATTCCTCTATTTGTCAGGACAGGTTATTGTAAAACCATCTTGAGCTATCAAGAAAGGAATGGCCCACCTCCCAAATCAGTCCTATTAGATAAAATGTTGTTGTTTAGTCTTTTAGTCGTGTCCGACTCTTCGTGACCCCATGGACCAGAGCACACCAGGCACTCCTGTCTTTCAAAGTATTGGAGCCTCAGCTTCAGGATCTGTCCTTCCAGGGAGCACTCAGGGCTGATTTCCTTCAGAATGGAGAGGTTTGATCTTCTTGCAGTCCGTGGGACTCTCAAGAGTCTCTTCCAACACCATAATTCAAAAATTAGATAAAAAGCTGACCCCTAAACTACTTGCTAGATGGAAACATGGAATGATAAGCAATCCTTGTAGTTGGGGTAGTCATAGAAAATTGTGTGCAGTCTTGGCAATCCTGTGTGTATGTTCCTTAAACAGAGCATTTTTTCCTAGCCCTTATTGTTGCAAGAAAAGGCAACATGGTGCAATGAAAGTGTCTGATAAAAATAATTGACTTGAGGGAGTCTCTGAGTCTCCCTTTTCCCCAAGGGAGGATTTCATTCTTCTGTCCTTAGATCACAAGAGATAACCAAGATCAGTCAACTCATGTTCAAGAGTTCCATGAGACTGTAGCCCTCGTATTTATGGTAGTAAATATGTTTTTGCATAGAGAATATTTTTATTGGGCGGCTCATAAATTGAATGACTAAATAAATATGATAGGCATTTCAGTGAACTCTCTGAAGAGTCCATAAACTAGCCTTTCTTTTTTCTTTTTTAATGCTACACTGCCTTTCCTCTCAACCTGGTGCTGTAGCTGCTTAAATCCTCCATGGCTGTTCACCACCGAGAATAGCTCTGCTGGGAGGCATTTTGCAGCTACATCATTGGAAAAAAATAAGATTTCAAGGGCCCAGTCTGTTGCCTAGGAACGTTGACACAACATCTACTTCAAGAGCTTAGTCCCTGTGACCTTTCCTCCCCTAACTGGGCTGACAATTCAGTAGATGCCAACTGAGATGGCACAGGTGCAGTGATGGAATGTCCCAGGCAGTCACCACATTCCACTTTCTCTTTCATCTGCAGTGTCACCTGGCCAAGATGGACATGCCAACATGGATCTCCCTCCAGTGTCCGAGCAGATCATGCAAACCCTCACTGAGCTGGCCCGATCCTTCCAGGAAATGGCTGACCGCTGCTTGCTGGTTCTGCACTTAGAAGTTAGGTATGTATTCAGCTGGATATACAGAGAGACCAGTGTGTGCCTCCTTCAGTCTCAGTATTGCCTTTGCAGAACTCAACAGGGAGGAGGAATTGGTGGCAGAGGGGAAAAATTAGCTGGCTCTGCCTAAGATTGTTGGTCTTTTCCTTGGCTGGGCCCAATGGACACCAACCTCCATTGGACTTTAGGGATACTTTTTCAAGATGTATCACACTTGCATGAGGATCCATAAAGCAATCGTACAAGGCAAACTAGAATCCGGAAGCTTCTCTAAGGCTGACTCCGTGACTGAGCCCAGGGGCTTCCATTTCACAGCAGCGAATGTTTCTGACTCTCTGTGCCATTAGTTGTTTTTGAGGGCCAATGCTTGGAATGAAATAGTTCCCATAATGGCTTGGTGAACTGGACACAAATTAAGTTCATTTTGGGGTGCAACTTTGTATGATTCCTGGTTCATCTTCAAGCTCATTTTCTTACATGTGTTTTTTACTCTTCAGATTCTTTGGACCTTTAAGCTTAATTATCACAATTATTAGGGAAAATCTTGACAGTTCACATTTCACTATGTGTGTGTTTTGATGTTTTCTTAAACCTTTTAAGTTTATTTTATACCTTAGCAAAGCAGTTTATTACATTCTTAACGCTAAAAGGTTGCTACTCTGCTGATGATCATAGGAAGAACTTGAACTGTGTGAACGAAACTAGCTTGTTTTGTAAAGGGACAAATGTGAACTGGAATTAATTCCTCTTGGGACATGTTGAACTAGTTCCTTTAAGAAATGAACTTTCCAATCTATGAGGGGGGAGTGGTTAGTGTGGTACAGTGGATCAAAGCATTGTCTTTGAATGTAAGTTGTTGGGCTCAAAAAATAATAACAATAATTTATTCTTTATACCCCACCCATCTGGCTGGGTTTCCCCAGCCACTCTGGCCGGCTCCCAGCGAAATGTTAAAATGCAACAACAAAAAACAACCATTCAACCAAAGTTTTGTGCTTTTATCTGACATTTTCTCATCACCATGGGCTGGCTATTTCTTTATTGTAATAAGGGAGCTGGGCTTAAACTGAAATTCCAGTGTTCTGATGCTGGAAGAATTTCCAGAGGGTTGTTAGTCTGTTGCAGCAAAAACTGCAAATGGTCTTGTGACCAACAAAGCTATCGGAGCAGAAGCTTTTATGGACCGGACGCCACTTCCTCAGATTCATGAAGTGTAGCAAAGTGGTCTCTGGTTCATGAACACATTTGCCAGAATAAATTGGTTAGCCTTCAAAGTGCTACTAGACTCTGTTGATGATTCTAGAAGGAACCTCATTAGTTCATTTTTTTTTAATAAAGCTTTTAAAATGATGTTTTATCTCTAAGAAAGCAGCTGGGTTTGAGGGTGGGGAGAATTCCATATTGGGGGGGGGACCCTCCATGGGGGCAAAGGTTTAACGTATACCCTGCCAGTGCTGTAGTCAAAGCATCCTTCAGTTGCCTTAAAATGCAAAGATTTAAAAATGAAAGAAAAAAGATTGGTCATTGTTTCAACGTCTCTTCCTCACCGCGGCTAATTTGGCTGTTCCTGCTCTCCAACCCGCTTTTGCTCACGTGTTTCAGAAGGGTATGTGGATGTAGAATGGAAGTGAGTGCATAAAATGAGAGCAAGCCTCCAGAATCTGAGGCTTCAGTAGGCAAGTCCAGCGCTGACCTACAAATGCATGTTCCACAGCCCCCAAGCTCTCATTAGCCTGGTTATCACTCCAGACTCCTGTGTCACCACTTGAGGATTTCATTTGAAATGCCTCCAAAGGACGTATTTGCTGAACCAGCATATACTACGTCGGGAGAGCCAAAAGAAAAGGAACATTTGGCATTTTACCTGTGACAACTTGCACTGCATCTAATCAGCACAGGCCTTTATATGTATTTTCCCCACAGGGGGGCGGGAAATGACAGGCTGAAATGGCGGTTACATTTAAAGCAGAAATCACCTACCAGGATTCTTCCCCTATTATTATTATTATTATTCACCTATTTGAACTTTAAAGGGAAAATACTACGTTGTCACTTTATTTTGAGAATGTCACCTTTATCAGGCAGTTTCAATAAATAAAAGGTCTGCCCTTGGGGTGGGGGGTTAGTGATTTGGCACCAGCCACGCATCACAGTTAACAATCCCGAAGAAGCATTTTGCAAAAATCAACCTCCCTGCTGTGCAATCAGCAATGTTTTCAGAAAACCTTAATGCCAAAGTTGCATCAAGGTCAACACAAACATGTCAGCACACAGACGGGGGAGATTCTGGGGGCGACAACTGCGCGATTTGTCTTTTGCACTTCATTACATTTTTGATAAAAGGAGAACAAACCTTGATGGCAGAAAGTGAGGAGGAATTAAAGAACCTTTTAATGAGGGTGAAAGAGGAGAGCGCAGAATATGGTCTGAAGCTCAACATCAAAAAAACTAAGATCATGGCCACTGGTCCCATCACCTCCTGGCAAATAGAAGGGGAAGAAATGAAGGCAGTGAGAGATTTTACTTTCTTGGGCTCCATGATCTCTGCAGATGGTGACAGCAGTCATGAAATTAAAAGACGCCTTCTCCCTGGGAGAAAAGCAATGACAAACCTAGACAGCATCTTAAAAAGCAGAGATATCACCTTACCAATAAAGGTCCGTATAGTGAAAGTTATGGTTTTCCCAGTAGAGATGTATGGAAGTGAGAGCTGGACCATAAAGAAGGCTAATCGCCGAAGAATGGAAGCTTTTGAATTATGGTGCTGGAGGAGACTCTTGAGAGTCCCATGGACTGCAAGAAGATCAAATGTATCCATTCTGAAGGAAATCAGCCCTGAGTGCTCACTGGAAGGACAGATCCTGAAGCTGAGGCTCCAAGACTTTGGCCACCTCATGAGAAGAGAAGACTCCCTGGAAAAGACCCTGATGTTGGGAAAGATGGAGGGCACAAGGAGAAGGGGAGGACAGAGGACGAGATGGTGGGACAGTGTTCTCGAAGCTACCAGCATGAGTCTGACCAAACTGCGGGAGGCAGTGGAAGACAGGAATGCCTGGCGTGCTCTGGTCCATGGGGTCACGAAGAGTCGGACACGACTAAACGACTAAACAACAACTAAACAACAACACATTTTTCAACAGGCCATGCCATGGGATGGCATGGATGCAACTGGGTCTCTGTCTTAACTGCGGCTTAATGAATCCAGAAGTAGCCTTAGGAGCAAGTGCTCTCTCCCTTGACCAATTCCTTCTCACCCTCGGAATAAGCAATTTGCCACCTCTGTGATTAACTGCTGTTAACGGGGTCCCCCTGTTTAACCAGAATGTGAAATTATAGGTTTCACATCCTGGGTTAAGGGAGAACCCTGGCTAATGGTTGTGCTGCTGATATGCTTAGATGTGTTTGAGGAAATGTGCTTCAGAGAGAAGGTGATGAGGGATATGGAGCCAGCATTCTCATGGCTAGCTCTTAATTGGTCAACAGGGTGACAACATCACAGCTTGCTCGGCCTACAGTTGGACAACCCAGGTGGCCACCCTGTCCAGCCCCCCTCCATATGGTAGGACCTCACCCACATCAGTGCCCAAAAGCCATTTCCATAGTTCTAGGCCTGCACAGGGCACTGCACATTGTGCCTTGCAAGACGGGAGGGTTTGAACCAGGAGGTTCTGAATACAAAGCTGAAACCAAATATCATGTCTTCTTCACCTCAACAGGATAATGAGCTTCAGAGCCTATTCTAGGAGCAGAAAGGAAATAGGGGTTTGCAACAGCAGCTCCTGTGATTGGCTAGCAGTATCTCTAGTCTCTATATCAGCAAAGTATAAATACTAGCATCCTGGCCTTCTGCCCACTGTAGCTCCAACTCCAGCTCCTGCCACTGATCTGTGGCACCCTAGGCTGGTGGCCAGATGGTCTGGGAGGGGCTATGGCAGCTTCTTCTGAGTGTCTGCTTGCCAGTTCTCTGCCCCCCCCCCAGCTTTAAGTCCTTGCCTTCAGAGCTGCCTTATTCAAGCAATCAAGGCAACCACAAACCCCATAATCTGCAATTGGACTGCATTATGGAAATTGGGCCTATTTGCATAAATGTATGTAATTGACACACTTTACAAAATTTGCCTTTTGTACAGTTCAGTTCAGATGCTCTTTGGATGCTCTCCTGAAGCCATGGGGAAGGAAGCACAACCAACCTCTTCTTAATTCTATATCTCTGAGTCTTAAGAGCCCCCCGTCTTTGGACACAGCCCAGGCCAGTTTGCATATTCAGTAGAATCAAGTGTTGCCACCTTCCCTGGACTCTACCACTTCAGACTTCCGGTTTGGGGCAGGACAGTTTTCGATCAGAAATAGTGCAAGGGAAGAGAGGGAAATGGGTTTGTGAGGCACAGGAGATAGATGTGATATATAAAATACCACAATCATAATTCTATAGCTACATACCGGGAAGATTCCAATAAGTAGACAAGACAACATTTCTTACTTTGTGGTTAAGGTTTTAGAGAAAAAACAAAAAATCACTATTCCACACCCCGGACGCCATTGCATAAGACTAAAGTGTTCAGGAAAAGATGTAGTTGACGTTTCTTCTTGGCCCAGGCCTGAATTCTCCCCTACCTTGGAGCAACAAGAATAATGGATGGCTTTCAAACTGAGTCCTACTCACAGTACACCCGTTGAAAATAATGAACCCAAGTCTACTCTGGGTAGGACTAGCATTGACTTCCACCCAGTGCTACTGTCTTCTTCAGTATAAAGAAGGCAATATGATGTTTGGCACATCCATAGATTCCGCATGTCTTGTCCAAGGGATCCATGGATGATTTGGATTTCCCCACATGCAAATGTACACCCAACCATTGGGTCTTGGCAGCTGTTGATTAAGCTAAATATTTTCTCTGACTAAGTAGTATGACATCGTTGCACAGCTATCATTGCCTTCTGTTTTGCAGGGTTCACTGCTTCCACTATCTGATCCCCTTGACTAAGCAAGGAAATTACGCCATTGTTGCCAATGTGGAGAGCATGGATTATGACCCCCTGGTGGTGCGACTCAATAAGGACATCAGCTTCATTGAAGAAGCCATGAGTGCCAGTCTTCAGCAGCACAAGTTCCAGTATATCTTTGAAGGTCATTTGTTTTCCAGTGATTTGGGGATGGTGAGCCCTATACAGTCCAGCAAGCAGTGGTGTGGGGGAGATTTCTATTTTCTGGGTGAAAGCAGGCTTTATTGAGTCCATATATGGAATTGCAGGCTGTCTTAGGTTAAAGACATGAGTCTTGTTGCTAAGCCAATATATGACTTCATGAGAATGAGCAAACATATGAGTGCCCCAGTTAGTGTGTTAGACTAGGACCTGGGAGACCAGGGTTCAAATCTCCACTCATGAAGATCACTTGGTGACCTTGAGCTAGTTACTGCCTCTCAGCCTAACCTACCTCACAGGATTGTTGTGGAGGTTAAATGGGGAGTGGAAAGAACCACGTTCACCACCTTGAGCTCTTCCCCCTTGCATTTCATCAGGCAGGGCAGCCAAAACTAAAAGGTTGCAAAAATTCTGTGCTACGGACATATGTTGGAAAGCTTTTGTGAGTGCCCTGAAATAAATGGGACCCAGGAAAAGGGCAAAATGTTGCCTGTTTGATGTGCCTCATTAAGCAAAATCAAGTTGTTTCATAAGTTACTGTTTTGCTGATTTTATCTCTCTCTCTTAATCCTTTCTTCTTACCGGTCACCTATATGTGAAATTTTCCTTACCTTTCCTGCTCCCTCCAGGTTTGGGCCACTTGATTTCCTGTATTCTCATAAACGGGGCCCAGTACTTCAAGCGCATCAGTGAATCTGGCATCAAGAAGATGTGCCGAAACATCTTTATCCTTCAACAGAACCTGACCAACATCACCATGTCACGGGAAGCAGACCTGGACTTTGCAAGGTGAGAGAGGAACTTGTGCTGCCTCCAAAATGTGGGCTGCAAAAGTTTAGCACAGGAGGATGGGCTCGATGTCTGAGGGCAAGTTTTGCATGTAGAAAGACCTCACTTCAGTTGGATTTTGACACGGTGGCCCCATGATCATTAGCATGCAGTGTGGATGCTGTTTTGTCACAAATCCAGCCTTAGGGCAAGAGTTTGGCCTGGATGACTTTTCCAGACACAATTCCGCTGTAATTCAGTGTGGGCCATGGACTGGCGCCCAGGTTAATGAAAGCAAGCATCAACAGCCCCCCGCCCACCCCCATCACCACCAGAAGGATTGCATTGATTTTGCAAACAGATAGGAGAAGTGCGGGCTGCCTCTCTCTGGCCGATTGTCTCTTTAATCTTGGCATTAGTTATTTCAGCAATGGACAGCTGAATGTATGAAATATTCATAAGGATATTTTTGGGGTCAGGAATCAAAATGCCTGTCTGGACTGAGCAGAAAAAGCTTTTGTGTCTGTCCCCCCGTGCCTTGGACTCGGAATAATCCACCAATAATGGAAGGGGAAGCTCACAGTCTTTTGTCCCCTTTTTTCCTTCCCCGAGACCGAATTAGATGGGTGAAGAAGTCTGACTTGAGCAGATTTAGGGGGAACAAAGTCCGCTGGTGAGCTTCAATTATTTGGATTCTCATATGGGGAATGATCTCATTATTGAGTTAGCCTATTCATAATAACATTGACATGGGGAAATTACAAAACCCCGAGGCAGAGAGGGGGGCTCCATTACCAATTCTCTCCGGAATATAATTCTCAAATTCAATCATTTCCTTTTTAAATGATTTAAAACACACACACACACACAACTTGAAATGTTAACTAAATTAGCACAGGTTTTTGGCAGGCGGCACAGGACTCAAACATGTGCTGACAGCAACTGGCACCCATATCGGAGACCCAAGTGCAGGAGAAGGTTGGCAGCGGAACGAGCCAAGGCAATGAACAGTGTTTGGGGCATGGAGGGTGACATTTGCTGGGTCATCCGCTCTGCACGCTATTCCCATGTTGGTCACCACCCTGCACTGCCTCCTGCCGTGGTCTGGCCTTACGAATGCCAGGGCGTCAGTAAAAAGCAACGGCACCACATTCACGTGCTTTCTCAGCCCTGTATGCCCCACTGGATGGGCTGTGGCTCATCTCTTCAGCTGCCACACAAGTGAGGTTCTGCCCACAGCCCACAGTAAGCACTGTTGGTGCTTCCATATTCCCCCTTTGCGCAGGGTAGACCACACTTCTTGCTGGGCGATTCTCCTTCTCCTGCTAACCCCGGTCAGAGGAGCCCCACTCTTCGGAATTCCGTGCCTTTTTAAAAATAAAATAAAATTTAATTAAAAGTTTTCGGCATAAAATGCAATCAGGCCACACTAATCTAGAGAAGAAAAATGTGAAAAAGGGAAGAATAACAAAGAATAATGAAAAGAACAGAAGACGAGAAAGGGAATGAAAGCCCAGCCTCTATCACAATTATATGTTGAGTCTTACCCCCACACAGAAGAGTGAACCCTCCCAGCTCTCACCTGGTAGCTTCCACCTCTCCAAGTCGATCTCCCATGCACCTCTCAGGACCAGCACTGCTTACTGCTGAGGAGTCCAATCCGTTCTGTTGTTGTTGTTGTTTAGTCGTGTCCGACTCTTCGTGACCCCCTGGACCAGAGCACACCAGGCACTCCTGTCTTCCACTGCCTCCCACAGTTTGGTCAAACTCATGTTGGTAGCTTCGAGAACACTGTCCCACCATCTCAGCCTCTGTCGTCCCCATCTCCTTGTGCCCTCCATTTTCCCAACATCAGGGTCTTTTCCAAGGAGTCTTCTCTTCTCATGAGGTGGCCAAAGTCTTGGAGCCTCAGCTGTCCTTCCAGTGAGCACTCAGGGCTGATTTCCTGAAGAATTGATAGGTCTGATCTTCTTGCAGTCCATGGGACTCTCAAGAGTCTCCTCCAGCACCATAATTCAAAAGCATCCATTCTTCGGCGATCAGCCTTCTTTATGGTCCAGCTCTCACTTCCATACATCACTACTGGGAAAACCATAGCTTTAACTATATGGACCTTTGTCAGCAAGGTGATGTCTCTGCTTTTTAAGATGCTGTCTAGGTTTGTCATTGTTTTTCTCCGAAGAAGCAGGCGTCTTTTAATTACATGACTGCTGTCACCATCTGCAGTGATCATGGAGCCCAAGTAAGTAAACTCCCTCACTGCCTCCATTTCTTCCCCTTCTATTTGCCAGGAGGTGATGGGCCCAGTGGCCATGATCTTCGGTTTTTTTGTCTGTTCTGTAGCCATTTGAGAAGCAGGAGCAACTCTGACTCTGCTTCCACTTACAGTCTCCCCAAGGAGATTCACATACGTCAAATGCAGTTTGTTTCAGACTTGTTTTAATAAATATACCGCTTCTTTGGACTTGCATGGAGTGCCAAATGCATTTGGACAACTGGGCAGTGGCCCTGCCTCAAAACAGCGCCCTCAAGACTGTTCTTTGGCCCAGTGCTCTTCGCATTCTTGCACTGGAGCTCCGATCTTCTCTAGCTGTGCAGTTTCCAGCACATATCTCATATTTGCACATATCTCAAGTCAGTTTATGAAACATGTGAATCACATAGCTGCCATTAGATTAAAACCACCGTGTTCTTCAAACAGGTGAATGTGGGGGGCAGCTGCAAATGGCTTTCAGCCATCCAAGTGTTCTTTAAGTATTAAAAAGCCCAAGCAGGGCTGATGAGGAAAGGGTTCTGTGATGAGGGGACCACCACTGAAAAAGCCCTGCTCCTTGCAGCTATTGGCCAGGCTTTCTGGAACAATGGAGTTCAGAGCAAGACTTTGTTCACGGGTTGTAGCAGTGGAGGATGAGGAGACCCACTGCAGTCCTCGCCATGAGTTTGCCCCTTCCAAGAGCTTTCTAAAATTGGCACTAAAGCACGTTCCCATGCCCATGGACTCATCCCCCAAGGTGAGTTTCCCATGTGTGTGTTGGGGTGCTTATGTGACAATGACGGTCATATTCAGTGTTTATGCAAAACCATCAAAGCCCTATATAGGAGTGTGCAGGCTTTGGAGTTTCTCAGACCTCTCCATCTCACAAGACGAGGGGCTGGGGGCTGGATGGTGTACGTACCTCAAGAGCCATGACGCAGCTCTAGCTCACATGCCCTGCATGCATGAGGTTGCTGGGCCCCATGCTGGGCAAAAGATTCCTGCATTGCAGGGGGGTGGTCTAGGATGAGCTTTGGGGTCCCTTCTAACTTGTATGGTTCTATGACTCCAGAGCAATAGTATATAGCAGTGAGATGGACCAATGTTCTGCTCTGGTTTAAAGCCGGTGTGTGTGTGTGTGTGTGTGTGTGTGTGTGTGTGTAACAATTGCTAAACGAAGCAAACTGCAGTCCCTGAAATGCTGCTGTTTAAATGGAACCTCTTCTACGGGATATGATGTTGTGATTGATAAGCAGCAACCTGAGCATTATAGACGCTGAGATGTTTTGGATTCAATTCAGCTCCCCTTGAAATATTTGGCAACACACTGCTTGATTTCGACAAGGGCCGACTCAGTGGCACACATCCAGTTGGGATCCAGCTCTGTTGAGCTGGTGCTGTGCGGCAAATTGCACCCAGTTGCCAAGGTCCCTTTTATGCTGTCATTGTGTGGTTCTGTTGTTTTTAATTTTGTTCTCTAGCAAGCTGCAGGGGTTTTCCTCCCCAGACTACTTGTAATGTGTCTGTGTTCCTGCAGCAGCCATTTGGTAATATAATGCTGCCATCTACTGGTGTTTTCTGGCAGGAGCTGGACATTTATTTACTTACTTTCCCATTTATGCGCCACGCTTTCCCCCAGTGAGCTCATAGCAGGGTGCATCATACCATCACAAAGTCCCTGTGAAGTAGGCTCCATAGAAAGCATTTCCCACAAGGCTGTGCTTGAAGCTCGAACTCTGCATCCATAATATAATATAATAATATAATATAATTAATATAATATAATATAATGTAATGTAATATAATATAATATAATATAATATAATATAATATAATATAATATA
>JAXCMG010000011.1:37780449-37824216 GCA_034642415.1 Podarcis siculus
AATATAATATAATATAATATAATATAATATAATATAATATAATATAAATGTGGTACCTGGTATTGATGTCAGACTGACTGACTGACATATTACCTCGGGTTAAGAGCTTTGCTTCAGGATGAGAACAGAAGGCCCCCATTAGCTAAAGTGGTGCTTCAGGTTAAGAACAGTTTCAGGTTAAGAATAGACCTCTGGAACGAATTAAGTACTTAACCTGAGGTACCACTGTGTCTTGGTCTTGGTTGACCACAAACTTGACATGAGCCAACAGTGTGATGCGGCAGCTAAAAAAGCCAATGCAATTCTGGGCTGCATCAATAGGAGTATAGCATCTAGATCAAGGGAAGTAATAGTGCCACTGTATTCTGCTCTGGTCAGACTTCACCTGGAGTACTGTGTCCAGTTCTGGGCACCACAGTTCAAGAAGGACACTGACAAACTGGAACGTGTCCAGAGGAGGGCAACCAAAATGGTCAAAGGTCTGGAAACGATGCCTCATGAGGAACGGCTAAGGGAGCTGGGCATGTTTAGCCTGGAGAAGAGGAGGTTAAGGGGTGATATATGATAGCCATGTTCAAATATATAAAAGGATGTCACATAGAGGAGGGAGAAAGGTTGTTTTCTGCTGCTCCAGAGAAGCGGACACAGAGCAATGGATCCAAACTGCAGGAAAGAAGATTCCACCTAAACATTAGGAAGAACTTCCTGACAGTAAGAGCTGTTCGACAGTGGAATTTGCTGCCAAGGAGTGTGGTGGAGTCTCCTTCTTTGGAGGTCTTTAAGCAGAGGCTTGACAACCATATGTCAGGAGTGCTCTGATGGTGTTTCCTGCTTGGCAGGGGGTTGGACTCGATGGCCCTTGTGGTCTATTCCAACTCTATGATTCTATGATTCTATGAGTCTGTAACCTGAAGCGTATGTAACCTGAAGCATATGTAATCCAAGGTACCACTGTAATATATTGTTGTTTAGTCGTTTAGTCGTGTCTGACTCTTCGTGACCCCCTGGACCAGAACATGCCAGGCACTCCTGTCCTCCACTGCCTCCTGCAGTTTGGTCAAGCTCATGCTGGTAGCTTCGAGAACACTGTCCAACCATCTCATCCTCTGTCCTCCCCTTCTCCTTGTGCCCTCCATCTTTCCCAACATCAGGGTCTTTTCCAGGGAGTCTTCTCTTCTCATGAGGTGGCCAAAGTATTGGAGCCTCAGCTTCAGGATCTGACTTCCAGTAGAAGAAGAAGAAGAGTCTGGATTTGATATCCCGCTTTATCACTACCCTAAGGAGTCTCAAAGCAGCTAACAATCTCCTTTCCCTTCCTCCCCCACAACAAACACTCAGGGCACTCAGGGCTGATTTCCTTGAGAATGGATAGGTTTGATCTTCTTGCAGTCCATGAGACTCTCAAGAGTCTCCTCCAGCACCATAATAATATATAAATTGCATTTTTGAATTTTTCAGTTTTACATACATAGAATAAAAACAAAATACACATATCCCCTTTGACTTCCCTCACCCCCTTTTGTGGAAGCTTATGTTATAATTTCCCCCCTGCATCTCCTTTATAACTCCAATTTTTGATAAGTCCTTAAATATTCCTTAATTCAATTTTTTTTAAGTACAGGTTTTATGTTCATCCTACTAATGACTTGAATTGTTTACAGTAATTTTTCAAATACATTATATACTCCCCCCTTCTTTATTAAAAATATTATTCTTCCTAGTTTCAAATTCTTCTAGTAATTTTTGCCGTTTCGGCCTAGTCCTATTAATGCACAAATTAATAAATAAACATTGATGCACCCTTTATTTATTTATTTAGGTTTAAACGACCTTTCAACGCAGCAGTATGACATCTATAAAAGCCATAATATTTTTAATTCTTTTTATAAAAAAAAATATTTTTGCATTTTCACAGGATCTTATCAAATATTCTTTTATACATTTAATATTGGTATTGATATTAAATGTAGAAAAGCCATAATAAAACCACCCAACTAACACTGAAAGATATTAAGATATTGGGCAAAACAAGAATGTCTTCACCTGCTGCTGAAAAGAGATCAGAATTGGCGCCAGTCCTGGGGAGCATGTTCCAAAAGTGAGGTCTTCAAGAGAGGGAGCCCCTTCCTGGGTTCCACTTGCCTCACCTTGGACTGTAGAGGAACCTACATAAGGTCCTTTGCTGTGGCCCTTAATACCCAGGCAGGCTCAGGAGACAGAAGGCACAGTCCTTGAGGTCTCCTGCTCCTAGCTGGTTAGGCCTTCAAAGGTTTAGAATGATTAAAGACAGCTTTAATGGCGTCTCCTTGGGTCCTGCTTTCTGTTGGTGCTTAAGAACACATGCTTTGCTTGCTTTTCAATTAAGAACTTGGCTCCCAAAAATACTTCCTTTCCCTTTTAAATTTCCCCCCGTCTTGTTTGTCTTCTTCCCTGTAGTTTCTGCTGAGCTCTGATCTCAGCATAGCTTTAATTAGTTCTAATTAGCACTTGCGCTACATTGAGGACAACAAAAGCCCCCAAACATGGTGGATTAAGCCCGAACCCCCCTCTGCTTTGCTGTGCCGTTCCTCATTGTGGTTCCCGTTTGCATGGAGCGATCAAAGTCTGGGCTTCCCTTCTCTTCTGTAGAGGAAGCAAGAAAACAGATCTGCCGGATTCTGTCTGTGGAATAGGACAGTGGTGTCGTCAGTAGCTGCGTCGGCAGGAGAATTTTGGGCAAAATGCAGGTTCTCCCGCCATCGTTGTTTTCATTATCCTTGTTCCAACATGTGCTGCTGTGCCAGATGGGAGTTGTAGTGCAAAACATATGGAGGGCACCTGGTTGGGGTAGGGTGCTTAAGGGCACAGCCAGCATAGGAGTGTAAATAATAATAATAATAATAATAATAATAATAATAATAATAATAATAATTTATTTGTACCCCGCCCATCTGGCTGGGTTTCCCCAGCCACTCTGGGCGGCTTCCACAAAGACCAAAAATACAGTAAGATGTCACACATTAAAAACTTCCCTGAAGATGTCTTCTGAATGTCAGGTGGTTGTTTATCTCTTTGACATCTGATGGGAGGGCGTGCCACAGGGCAGGTGCCACTACCGAGAAGGCCCTCTGCCTGGTTCCCTGTAGCTTTGCTTCTCGCAATGAGGGAACCGCCAGAAGGCCCTCAGCGCTGGACCTCAGTGTCCAGGCAGAACGATAGGGGTGGAGACGCTCCTTCAGGTATACTGGGCTGAGACCGTTTAGGGCTTTAAAGGTCAGCACCAACACTTTGAATTGTGCTTGGAAAGGGAAAGGGAAAGCAGGCATAGGCAAACTCCAGCCCTCCAGAAGATTGGACTACAATTCCCATCATCCATAGCTAACAGGACCTGTGGTCAGGGATGATGGGAATTGTAGTCCCAAACATCTGGAGGACCAGAGTTTGCCATGCCTGGTGTAAAGTGTTGGGGAGTCTAGCAGTGTCTTCCTCCCTGCACCTTGATAACACTCTGGCAGAGAGAGTTATGGGTTGGACTTTTGCTGTCCTGCAGAGCCTCCCGTAACTTGGCCAGAGCTGGTTCTTCCACTGTTCAGCCCAGCTGGATTAGGTGATGTAGGGACTTGAGGAATCAATGAGAATCTGGCTGGCCTGTCTAATTGCTGCTCCAGCTTTGCTTCCTTGCTTGCTTCCTTGTTTGATTGATTTTATGTACCGCCCTTCATCAAAAGATCTCAGGGCAGCTCACAAGATAGAAACACGAGATAAAAGCGCAAATAAATAATTAAAGCAGAAACAACAAAACAATAGCCCCCCCTCCCACAAACACATTCTGCCCGTCATCCAGAAAGTAGCAAATTACAGTTTTCACTGCAGTGGGGGTCATAGTCTGAAGAAATGCTTCGCATGGGAAAGTTATAGGTAAACATCTATGCATACAGGGGTCGTCTGTAATACAGTGAAGTGCTGGTGGTGGCTAGTGTGGCTTGAGAAGTCTTATTTCGCAACTTGTGATAAAATCCCTTAGCTCTGGAGTGCCTCTGGCTTCAAAGCCAAGGGGAAAGCAGTTGATGGCAGTGACTGATGTTACCTCTCCCCTGAGACTGCGCCACTGTTTGTGCAAGGAGGAAGCAGCCCTTTCTGAAGTTCTGTCTTCAGAGCAGCTTTCAGAAGGCACAGAAGGTCCTGCCCTGGATTGGACAGGCCTCTACTCTTGGGTGCCACAGGTTTTCTTCTTAGCTGGCAGCACACTGTGCTCAGTCGCTCAGTCCTGCTCCTATCTTTTTCTGAGCTAGGCCTTAGACAGGCCACTGTCCCCATAACTTAAGTCCTTCTCCTTCTGAAACCCTTCAGGTCTTATTCCTCAACTCAGGCTTCCCAGGCTGCCAAGTCTCCCAAGCCAGGCACCTCCAGCCATCTCCTGCGCAAAATGGCCTTTGGAGCTACGTCTCGGGCTGCTGACAGCCTTGCAGGCCTCTCCTCTCTGCCAGCCCTCCTCAAACTCTGCCTGCTCCAGACTCCAACCTTCTAAGAACACCAGAAGAGCGGGACAGCTGGATTAGGTCAAAATCCCGTCTAGTCCAGTATCCTGTTCTCACAGTGGCCAACCAGGTAGTAGTAGTAGTAGTAATTATTATTATTATTATTATTATTATTATTATTATTATTATTATTATTATAATATTTATACTGCACCCTCCCCAGCCAAGACCGGGCTTTGTTGTTGTTTAGTCGTTTAGTCGTGTCCGACTCTTCGTGACCCCATGGACCAGAGCACGCCAGGCCCTCCTGTCTTCCACTGCCTCCCGCAGTTTGGTCAAACTCACACTGGTAGCTTCGAGAACACTATCCAACCATCTTGTCCTCTGTCGTCCCCTTCTCCTTGTGCCCTCCATCTTTCCATCTTTCCCAGCATCAGGGTCTTTTCCAGGGAGTCTTCTCTTCTCATGAGGTGGCCAAAGTATTGGAGCCTCAGCTTCAGGATCTGTCCTTCCAGTGAGCACTCAGGGCTGATTTCCTTCAGAATGGAGAGGTTTGATCTTCTTGCAGTCCACGGGACTCTCAAGAGTCTCCTCCAGCACCCTAATTCAAAAGCATCAATTCTTTGGTGATCAGCCTTCTTTGTGGTCCAGCTTTCACTTCCATACATCACTACTGGGAAAACCATAGCTTTTACTATACAGACCTTTGTTGGCATGGTCAGGGCGGCTAACAACCAATAATAAAAACAAGTTCATTAAAATACAATTTAAAAACAAGATTAAAATACAACATTGAAACATTAAAACCCACAAGCAGGACATGAGTGCATTGGTGCTCTCAGCAACTGGCATTCAGAGGCATAACTGCCTCGGACAGTTGAGGGACATCATGGCTAGTGGCCATTAGTCTCTGGCTTTTCTTCTCAGGCACGACCCTCCTGCTTTGAGAATCACAGTTAAATATCTATCATCTCCTTGCAGCATCTCCTTGGATGGAATAGGGTTCAAACAGGTCAGAAGCACAAGTTGCCAGGAATAATGTTTGTGTTTATTACTTTCATTGGGTAGCCTGTCTCGTTCTGAACAAGTAATGACATGCAGACACATGCCTGTGCACCGTTAAAATAGCAAGAGAGCCACCTCAAAACGCTGAAATAACCAGCTTGTTGGTTCTCCTCCAGCCCTCTGAGGACAACCCAGAGAGCTCAAAATGCTTCCCGTAGAGAGTGTTTCCCCTGAGCATGCAACCTGAAGATGCAGAATGAAGTCAGGCAGACTATAAAAAGAGAAGCCACAGCAGGCTTTTTGCCCGTGGTGTGAGCTCAGATTCTTCTCAGCTTCACAGTTTGCATGCTAGACATATATCCCAGCGTCAGTCTTTTTAAAGAAAATAATAACGTGCCATATGTACATTTATCTGTTCATCTTTCCATCTTGAGAGCAAGAAAAAAGAAGCTCTGCAAACATTTTTTTTTAAGAGTTACTAAAGCTGCTCTAGGGGGTGGTAAGGGGAGGTAGGTTTCTGACATTACAGGCATCCGCCAATAGGCGCACTCCACAAGGGGATTTCCCCCCTTTCGTCTTATTGAATGAAAACCCTGCACAGCCACTTCTGCCACTCCACCAGCCCGGCCGTCTTGAAACAGAAATATTGTGTCTGCTTATAAAGAGACAAAACTTCCACGCTTGCAGCAGTACTTTTGTGCACACCAGGGCTGAGACAAAAAATGCTGAAATGTTAATGTTGGCAATTTTTTTCAGAGGGAAGGAAAATGACATGCATGCACCAAAAATACCTCCCTGCCCCCACCCACATAAAAAACACAGTCCTTGGTTTTGCTTATTTTCAGAGAGGTGACAAAACCCATCCACATTCTGGGAGCTGGGCTTACCATCGGTGGGAAATTAATTTTGCCAATACCGCGGGGTTCAGCAGCAGTCCACTGTTTTCCTTCTCCTAGAAATCTGGAGTGGAGTCCCTAAAACGGTTGGATGGTGCCTGTACGCCTCCTTCCGGCAACTTCTGCAGCCAAGCTGGTGCCAAACGTCTTGCTCTGCCTTCCTTTGGACCACATCAGTGAGGCCAATGGGGGGGGTCTTGGCATCTGGGCAGCCCAGGATCTCCAGACACACTGCCCATAGAGTGCCCCCTAGAGATCACTTAGGTGCTGCTAACACAGTGGTTTGGACTTCACCCCCAGAGGCACACTCTCTTGTCTTTCGAGACAGACTGATGACAACAACAACAGAATGCACTGAAAGCAGCGTCCTTCGAAGTGGACTGGGAATGCCAGCCCCACAGGGTCTGCCCACCCTGTACTGTTTTCCTGATTTAAATCAAACAACCCAACCTATCTGGGGAAATGGGGACAGGGATTTTCACAGAAAGGACGGGTTCACTCTTCTTCTTCTTCTTCTTCTTCTTCTTCTTCTTCTTCTTCTTCTTCTTCTTCTTCTTCTTCTTCTGTGTTCACTCATAGCCAAGTATGATTGTCTTCCATGGGTACGGTCTTAACAGTGAGTCAGTAAGTGACTGTGGAGGCCAATTCTGGATCCACACATCCTTCCACAGTGGGGATATAGGTTTTCAGGCAGGAGGTGATCACGGTGAGGGTTTGCCAAGTGTGCCTTCCTCTTAGCACGTTTCTCCCTTTCGTCCTGAGTTTGAACATTTTCAAAGTCCATGACATCTTTGGTAAATAAAGGCTGTTCTCCAGTTGGAGCACTCGCAGGCCAGTGTTTCCCAGTTGTCAGTGTTTATACTACATTTTTAAAAAATTGCCTTGAGAGAGTCTTTAAACCTCTTTTGTTGACCACCAGCATTACACTTTCCGTTTTTAAGTTTGGAATAGAGTAGTTGCTTTGGAAGATGATCATCAGGCATCCGCACAACATGACCAGTCCAACCAAGTTGATGTTGAAGAATCATTGCTTCGACACTGGTGATCTTGGCTTCTTCCAGTACACTGGCATTAGTGCGCCTGTCTTCCCAAGCGATGTGTAAAAATTTTCAGAGACACCAATGATGGAATCTTTCAAGGAGTTGGAGATGGCATTTATAAGTGGTCCATGCTTCACAAGCATTTTCACAGAAAGGAAGGGTTCACTACTATCCCCAAAGGTGTCCCACTCCTGATTGTATTGGGTCAGGGCAGGGGGCATTCCCTGCAGCTGTTATTGAATTGTTTGTTTTTTGAACAACAACAATCAGCGGAGTCACCGGTCTCTCGCCATTTCATCCTTATTATCCCAAAACAGCAGGTGCAGTGGAGTGTGGGTGGTCCTGGCCAAGTGTTTTTTTGAGCCAGGACCATCCTGATTTTGCAGCTCAGAGCTCCTTCAGGTGACCTGCTTGTGGAGGCAATCGCAATCCCCTAGCTGCTCCAGGATATAAGTGTATCAAACAAATAAATGAGCTGCACAAACTTTCTATAATAATCAACATTATTCCTCTTTTAAGCAGCTTGTTCAAAAGTGTAGAGCACCTAGCAGTAAGTTGGGCATTTAATACTCCATCCTGCCTGCCCTCTGCACACCACTGCCTCTCTCTTCTAGGTGGTTAGGGTTAGGGCAGCAAAGATTTTATGTAGATCCGCCATTTGAACGTTTCCTGGGGGCACTTTTAATCCCTTTGCTCTAACCTTTTAAATATAAAGGTGTTCGTGGCCTTGGTAATGATTTTCACTGCCTGAATGTGGATGCTATTCGGTTGCTCTTAATGAAGAGGTGCAATTCCATTTTCTTCAGCTAAAAATACCATTGTCAGGGGTACATTGATGGGTGGAAATTTAAGGGCGGGGAGGACCTTTTCTCACCTGGCAATTTTTGATATTGAAGGGGAGCGTTGACTGTTTGATGACCTTTTCAGTCTACAGGAAACCTGTTTTCACATTCTCAGAGACAAGAAATTTCACACAGGAGCTGGATCCAGTACTTTCAGCCTCCTCTTCCTCCTCTACTAGGGGGTGTGCTGGCAGAGTAGGAATACAGGCACCAGAAGTTGGCAGTCTTTGGGCCAAATCAAAACTCATCCCCTGCTACCAACCCCTGAATAGGCGAGGAGCTTGGTCTCACCACTCAAAGAACCTGGCCCCTTGGTTCCCTTCTCCTCTCTGAGTGGGACGCAGGTGGCACTGTGGTCCAAACCCCTGAGCCTCTTGGGTTTGCTGATCAGAAGGTTAGCAGTTCGAATCCACGCAGCAGGATGAACTCCCATTGCTCTGTCCCAGCTCCTGCCAGCCTAGCAGTTTGAAAACATTTCAGTGCAAGTGGATAAATAGGTACCACTGCGGCTGGAAGGTAAATGGTGTTTACGTGCGCTCTGGCAGTCATCACAGTCCTCTGTGCGCCAGAAGCGGTTTAGTCATGCTGGCCACACGACCTGGAAAGCTGTCTGTGGACAATCACCAGCTCCCTCGTCCTGAAAAGCGAGATGAGTGCCGCACCCCATCGTCGCCTTTGACTGAACTTAACCGTCCTGGGGTCCTTTACCTTACCCTCTCTGGGTATCTCCCCAAATACAGCATTGGACCCAAAGGGGTGCAGCAAATCCAGTGTTGGAATAACAGACCAAGTATTGTAGGCAGATCAGTCAGCAGTGCTGGCAGGTTGGAGGACCATCAGGCAGGAGGAGCAGGCTGGGCAACAAGACAAGTATCCGGGGGCAGCAGCAAGGCAGAGAACAAGCTGGGACCTTGGCAAGGATCACACTCTGGTTGCCCCCTCAAACAAAGCACCATCTGGGCATGTGCTGCAATGTTCTCCATCCCACAGAGGTGGGCTTAAGACCATGTGTGTATCAGCTCTCCTTGAACTATTCCCATTACTGAGAGATGCCTGGGGACAAAGGGACTTGCTTCCCTCTCGCACATGGAGATGCTGTCCTTGTCCGGCAGACGGAGGTGTCAGAAAGAGACAGGAGGGTAAAGAGGAGAGGAGTGTAGGGTGAGAAAAGGGCTAGATCTAGGTACATCAATTAAATGTACAGTAGTACCTCAGGTTACAGACGCTTCAGGTTACAGACTCCGCTAACCCAGAAATAGTGTTTCATGTTAAGAACTTTGCTTCAGGATGAGAACAGAAATGGTGCTCCAGCGGCAGGGCGGCAGCAGGAGGCCCCACTAGCTAAAGTGGTGCTTCAGGTTATGAACAGTTTCAGGTTAAGAACGGACCTCCGGAACAAATTAAGTACTTAACCCGAGGTACCACTGTATTTCAAACTTTGTATGAGAAATTGGGTTGGCAAAAACAGAACTCCATAGTGCCATCTGGTGTCAGTGTTAGAAAGCATAAACAACGCATATAAAGCACTTTTTCTTTGCCAATGTAGCTGAGTCCAAGATAGAAGCAGGGTGAGAAGAAGCACCTTCTGCTTGCAAATTCTGCATCCCTCCCATCTTTTCCCACAACCTAAAAAGAAAGGCGGGTAAATATTGAATTGTCAACTTGAAAGGAGAAGTCTGTCACTTTGTTCTAACCTCTGAATGGGAGGAACTCTTTTTTCTGGGCTATGTTTTTGTACCAGGAAGCCCATCTAAAGAAGATGGGGAGACATTCTGCCACCAAGGTGTTTTTCACCTCCCCATAGGAGGCTATGCTGCTTCGTGCTTGCCTCTCTGTAGACAGTAACAGATATTTTGCAGAAGGTGGTATCATTCTGTTTCAGAGTACACCTCAGTGGGACCACTTAATCCCACGTTTTGCATATCCCATTGTCCATCGCTCCCTCTTAATTAAATTAAGCTGGTGCGGTGAACTTTTCAGCTGTCAGGAGAGGCTTTTGAAGCTATTCAGAGAACAAGATAAGCCAGCAACAGCACTTCTCTTCTATCCAGAGTCACTTGACCTTGGTCGGGGGATGCTGCGCCCACCCCCTGCCCTA
Organism: Podarcis siculus; assembly: GCA_034642415.1. Taxonomy (NCBI): domain Eukaryota; kingdom Metazoa; phylum Chordata; class Lepidosauria; order Squamata; family Lacertidae; genus Podarcis; species Podarcis siculus. The sequence continues at coordinate 37,790,788 of JAXCMG010000011.1, forward strand.
ATGCTTACAGTTCTCTAGAGCACAAAAGCATCACTTGGGAATGGCTAAAATAGACCAGCTGAACACTGTACACTTTTTGTGGAGGCTTCTTCCTCTTCAGGTTCAGATTGTAAGTGTGAGGTGCAGGGCACTTCCACACAGTGAGGCAATTCTCCAGCCAGGTGAGGTTTCGCTTCACCCCTTCCGTGTTTTCTGTATTCCACCTTCCTCTGTTTCCCAAGAGAGCCTTCTATAGCAGTGGTTGGGCACCTCTGGCCCATGGGCTAAGGTTCCCAGATGTCCCCGTTTCCCAGGGACATTCCCCGGATTTACAAATCAGTCTCCATACAAAATCCATGGAAGTTGAAAAGTGTCCCCGGATTCATTGAAAAAAATCCGGTAACCTTACCGTGGGCCCAATCAGGCCTCCCCATGTGGCCTGTGGAGCACTTTGGCCAGGCTGGGCCACACACCCCTGTCCTACCCCTGACGCATAGCTGTCAAGCGTCCCTTATTTGGCGGGACAGTCCCTTATCCCAGCGCCATGTCCCACTGCTATCCCTTATTGATGATGTCCCTTAAATTAAGCTACTGAAGGTAATGATGCCCTTTCTATGTCCAGCTGTCCTTTGTCAACAACAAATTGTTGCTGTTTTTTTGTGTTGAATATATGCTATAAGGTAATTTATGGACCTAATAGGTATCTAAAGCCATTTGCACGCAACAAAATATGTATTTTATCAAAGTAATTGTTGATCCCTTATTTTGGCTGCTGGTCCCTTATTTTCAAATCTGTAAGTTGACAGCTATGCCCTGACGTCATATAAGATCTGGGTGTGGTGCAGGTAAAGATGTAGCTGTACGATCCTTCACAGCTTGCAAAACACCATGCTCATTGCTATGTTCCAACCTAGAGTCTATGGCTTTCTCTCCAGCCTCTTCTATTTTGATGCCTATCCTGTTCCCCACTCCCTATTTTAATCTCAAAGGTGGACCCCACCTTGGTTGCATCTGGTCCAGCCCTCTAATGGCCTTCCATCTACGGGCTAAGACCTTTCTGTTTCCAGGGGACTTTGATTGATTGCACCAATGTTTTTTCTATGCCGTTGCACTGCTGCATATTTATTTACCTTTAGCTCAGAGCTGGCTGCTGGTCTTTATCTGTGGTGTTCATCGTTGTAGTTTTCGATAAGCTATTGTGCTGTGTTCTGTATACTTTACGGTTTTCTTGTTGGCTGCCTTGGGCATCTAAACATGGAAAGGTGCAATAAGAAGTAAATAGGGAGGGAAGCCACCATCAGAGCTCATCTCTGGAGTAAGAGAAAACGGCCCCACCAAGCAAATCATAGCACTCAATGGGACCCGTCCCACAGCTCAGATGGCTTTGTAAGAAGGCAGTTCTCCTTCTCTGTTCTTTTGCCACACCTTTGAAACACTGTGCCAGAAAAGCAGAGAGCATGGCACTAAGGAGGGAGATTATTGATTTTTGCCGTTGGATTAGCATATCTGGCAGATGGAGGCTGTCTAAGAACGGTTCAGAGTGGCATCTGCGAGCTGCCTGATGGGAAGCCCTGAACTTCACACATCAGATGTGAGATTTCAGCAGTGTGTGTGTGTGTGTGTGTGTAATGCAGCAGTCCAATCCACCGCACCATCAACCAGCTCTGTGCGGCCAAGAATAAACATTTGCCGCTAGCAGAGATTTAAGAGCGCAGATTTTCATTTTTGGCATGGGAGGGGAGGTGCAGGGACGGGGGAAGTTGAAGGCAAAATATATTGTGCTATGCAACTGAACATTACTTGGCAGAACCGATAAGCTAAGCTAGATCCTGATATGCATCTGTCTACCTGACAGGCACACTGTGACTGTATTAGCTTAAATCTAATTACTTTTTGAGTAAATTGTGGATAAGCCTGTATTTGTCAAATAAAGCCCAGTCCACAATCCAGTTAGCTGGTTTCGCTCTTTCCTTTCTATTCCTCCTTCAGCCCTGTTTGTGGAGAACTGGATTAGCTGGTGAACTGTTCTTGGGGCCAAGATTACAGGCACACATTGCATGCCTCCAAAAACACTCCCCATGTGAACTGGGGTCTGTTGTTCTCCCTCAGGAAACACGCATGCTGATCAGCCACCCATAATGGCTCCCTTTTGTATACCTCTTAGATTAGGCATGTCCAAAGTCCATTTTGGGGGCTTAATCCGGCCCGCTGGTCAGTTTAATCCAGCCCCTGTTGCACTTTATTTCCTGGGGTAAAATCCTAAAAACCTCAACAACTTCAATGCTAAAAAATGGTTAACAACTGTGGTTGGCCCTTTGGTCGGCCCTCACGGCCCTTCACTTAATCGAATCTGGCCCTCTTTGAAAAAAGTTTGGACATCACTGTCTTAGATGGATTTCTGCCAATATGAGGCCTCTTCCAGGAAGGAACAGAAGAAGGTGGGCGCTCTTGTGGCTTGCATCTGAGGACTCCCTGACCCTCTCTAAATCAATGTCCTTCGACCTTGAGTCCCCAGATGTTGTTGGACTACAACTTCCATGAACTGTGACCATTGAATAATCTGACTGGGGATGATAGGCATTGTAGTTCAATGACATCTGGGGACCCAAGGTTGAAGACACTGCTCTAAATGATCCTTCTGTACCTCCCTCCTTCCTTCTTTCCTTCCTTCCTTCCTCTTTCTTTCTTTCTTGAAAATAGATATAAAAGACTGAGGGAGAGCAGCACTACGTTCCAGAAACCTCTCTCCTTCTGCAGTTTTCTCCTAATGTATTATTGCAATCTGCAGAGGTAGTTTGCTGTTGTTTTCTTGAAAAGAAAAGAAAAAACTGACCAGAGATCTAATCTATTAAGGATATAGAACTTCAGTGCAATCTGCTATGCATAGCTGTGTTAACACCTGACACTATTAAGCTCTACGCCTTGCATACAATAGACATCTACTCCGTATAAAATTGTATCACCACTGCAAATAAAGGGCAACAGCCAGTAGCAAAAGAGTCTGAAGTGGATGGAATTCATGTTTAAGGTTGCAAAGTATGAAGCCTTATGGGGAATTGTGGACGCAGCAGACTCTCATCCCCCTAGGAACACCAAGTGCTGATACCTTCCAGATGTTTGGGACCTACAAACCCATTGGGATTGCACTGGGGTCATTAAAAGTAACCAGAGCTGCCCCAGACTAAGGTTGGTTCATTTCAGTGGAGCTTGCATGGCAGACGGCCCTAGAGAGTATTCCCAGATTTTACCCATGTTAATTGTTGTTGTTGTTTAGTCGTCCTGTCCATAGCTGTCAACGTTTCCCTTTTTTTAAGGGAAATTCCCTTATTCCGAATAGGATTCCTTGAAGAAAAGGGAAAAGTTGACAGCTATGGTCCTGCCCTGCTGCTTTGGAAGGGGGCACAGCTGGGGTTCATTTGGCTCTCCAGGCCTTTACACCCCTCAACTTTCCCCCCACCCAAATATATCATTCCCAAGAAGACAGTTGGCTGGTTGGTTGGCTATGTCTGCCCAGAGCAACTTCCCTGTTCCTCATGCTCATCTTCATCTTCCTGCACCTGGTTTGGGGTCTCTGGTCCTAAGTGACCTTCAGCCTCTTATTTGAACCTTTCCCTGAAGCCTCGCTCTACGCCCTTCTTCCTTGCCCTCCCATTTCCCCTCCTTCTGTCTGCTCTCTTATATTGAGCCTGATCCCATCTCTCCTGTCCAAGACCTGATGCCATGTTCTGCCTACATCTGGGCAAGATGTTTAACCCTGGTTTACCTGAGACCTTGGGAGAGTCCCTTCCAGCCAGAGGAGGCCATGCTGAGCCATTCGGTCTTCATACAAATCAGCTTCATCTGCCACCAAGCTATGTCTCGGCCTCAGTTCCCTGTCTGTGAAATGGTATCATGGTTTCTTCTGAAGGCAAAGGCACAATATATAATAAAGCAACCGGTGATTACAAGCGCCGTATACGTGATAAATCGCAATAGCCCCTTTGTTTCGGCATCTGGGTCCACTTCCCACACAGTTCGTGTTACGCACGCCAGGCTGCTCTCTGCTGCATTTGTTCTTCCCAGCGGGCAGCTAAAATTGTATTTTATTTTGTGCTGACTGGCGCACTCTTGTCGTTGCCTTTTCCACCAAAGTGCTGACTGTCTCCTTCCTCTTCTTCAGGGAGGCATTTCATTTCCACCTCTTCCCCCTTATTTGCAAGGAGGGAAGTCGCTTAATATTCTTTATAAAGTGGCATCCAGTTCAGATAATTTTTGTCCTTTGTGCAGTAAAAATGCAAATCTGTCTGACTTACGTGCAATGGCAAGCATTAATAAGTGATGTTTAAATAGACTGGATTAGCAGTTTTACTGATATATGAACAAGATCCCAGCTCTCTCTCTCCTCCCTCCCTGCCCCTCCTCCCGAATAATTTGCACATGCAAAATCAATTTGAATACAACACACTAAATTCAATTTAGTTTTTGTGTAGGAAATTGCACTTATCGGCCTGAACCATTAAATTTACTGTTTAATATGTACTTTCCAGCTCACTTGGTTAGAATTTCATTGCCCTTTATCTGTATAAATTTAATTAGGCCTGATATCATCAGTATATTATAGAACTAATTAAAGATTTAGATAAGTGTGGAGGGTGTTTCTTTAATGCCCTATAAAGTTCCACTTGGCAAAGGAGGGGATTTTTCCTTCCTGCTTTGCCACAGCACTTTGTGGGAGGCTAAGAGGACCCTGAGTCAGAGAATGCTTTTGGAAGCAACATGCAGCGAGTTTGAAGGTGTACAACCTGACTCTCATAGTCTTCCATAATTAACCTGCAGTGTCTAGTTTGGGGTACGGGAGAAATAAATTCCCTAGGTGAAGAGTGTACACACAGTATGACTGCTGCGGTGTGACATGACTATTTGCTGACTCACTGGATCTCCCCAGGTTGCTTATCCCATCATAAGGGAAAGGTAAAGGGACCCCTGACCGTTAGGTCCAGTCGTGGATGACTCTGGAGTTCTGGCGCTCATCTCGCTTTACAGTGGTACCTCGGGTTAAGTACTTAATTCGTTCCAGAGGTCCGTTCTTAACCTGAAACTGTTCTTAACCTGAAGCACCATTTTAGCTAATGGGGACTCCTGCTGCTGCTGCGCCGCCACCACACGATTTCTGTTCTCATCCTGAAGCAAAGTTCTTAACCCGAGGTAATATTTCTGGGTTAGCGGAGTCTGTAACCTGAAGCATATGTAACCTCAAGCATATGTAACCCGAGGTACCACTGAGGGAGCTGGCATACAGCTTCCGGGTCATGTGGCCAGCATGAGTAAGCCGCTTCTGGCGAACCAGAGCAGTGCGCGGAAACACCGTTTACCTTCCTGCCGGAGTGGTACCTATTTATCTACTTGCACTTTGATGTGCTTTCGAACTGCTAGGTTGGCAGGAGCAGGGGCTGAGCAACGAGAACTCACCCCATTGCAGGGATTCGAACCGCCGACCTTCTGATCGGCAAGCCCTAGGCTCAGTGGTTTAACCCACAGTGCCACCCACATCCCTATCCCATCATAGCTGGCCACTTAGTCATGTGATATCCCCTGGCCAGGCATTTCCTACACGTTAGATGGGCTTTGTCTTTGCAGGAATGGCAATGAGTGCCTGTTTGGAAACTATGGCTGGCTCAGAACGATTGATGAGGGCCAGTTATTTGTGGCATGCGACTCCGTTGTTTTTTAACCTGCATTGTCTCCTGGTGGGCTGCCAAACCCCATTCAAAGTTCTGGGTATCGCCTTCAAAGTCAGGTCCATTTTGGATCCAGTATGTCTGCAGGACCATCTGCTCCAGCATGATTCTTCATACCCACCTCTTCAGTTCTTCTGGGGAGGCCGTTCCTCTGCATCCAACCGGTCCATGATAGCCACATTTTACCACAATGTACAGTGGTACCTCGGGTTAAGTACTTAATTCGTTCCGGAGGTCCATTCTTAACCTGAAACTGTTCTTAACCTGAAGCACCACTTTAGCCAATGGGGCCTCCCGCTGCCGCCGCACCGCTGGAGCACAATTTCTGTTCTCATCCTGAAGCAAAGTTCTTAACCCGAGGTACTATTTCTGGGTTAGTGGAGTCTGTAACCTGAAGCATCTGTAACCTGAAGCGTATGTAAACCGAGGTACCGCTGTATTAATGTCTGTACGCATTACTCATCTGCAGAACCCAGAGAAGTGTGAATTGTGAAGAATGGCAGCCTTGTGGTTTGTGCATTGTTTTGAAAGTGTGAATTTGGTAGGTTCACCTTTAAATACATGCTGAGTAGATTTATTTCTATCCCATCCCTACTTGGGAGGTTCCTTTAGCCCCTTCTGGGTAGTTTTCAGGACCGCTAAAACTGTTTCATTCAGTTGGGCTGTTGGTGCTGTCTGATCTGTGGAGTCTGTTTATGATGCTGCATTTTTTATTAAGTTAGTTGTTTGTTTTCAATTAATTTTACTGCTCAGTTTCTGCTATGTTTGTGAGCTTCTGCAGTGATTCCTGTGCTTTGGGCCTCTTCACTGCGCAATTTCTGGCTGTGGGCCTAATTAAAGGTCAATCCAGCCCATTGCTATCAGTCATTAAGTAGCCAAGGGTCTCAAGAACATATCCCAGCTCTCCGATCCTATTGTCTTTTTCCTGCCCTGTCACTGGAGACGAGATCAGAGACAAGTCTGGACTCTGTAGCAACTGATCCCTAAACTTCATTCCCATTCAGAACATACAAATGGAGTCTTGAACCAGAACCACACCTTTTAAAAAATAAAATAATGAAATATTGGTGCAATTCTTAAAAGCCTCTTTTTTTTCTGGGAAAGCTCTGTGGGGAGAAGCAATCCTATCTTGAACTGCCTGCCTTGGAGGAAAGTCCCTAGATATTTAAAAATAATAATAATCTCAGTGGAAAGGCAGCCAAGATGAAACAATCTCCCATGAGTGCCATCAATACTTTTCTCCATTTAAATGCTAATTTTCACCTCTAACCCTGGCTAGCCTGCATAAACAAAACAAAACAAAACAAAATGTTTCAAGGGGTAGTCAGGGGAAATTCCTGATTGAATCCTGATCTGGATAAGATTTGATTTCTTCTCAAGATGGTGGCTGGGGGGGGGGCAGGGGGACCTTGCATTTAATTTGAAGGAGACAGCTCCTCAAACGTTCCTGAATCTATCTGCGGAAAGTAGCTTGCTGCCTTTGCCTTTCCCATTCCAGCCTCCTCTCTGCTTATATCCCCTTTTGGTCTCGCCCCCTCCCCATCCCATGCACCCCCTTAGGATGAAGAATTTATTTGGGGCAGAATTTCTTTCCCTCTTTCTCTCCTCCTTGCTTTCTATGTACATTGATGGTGCCAGATAAATAAACAACAGTAGTAGAGGTTCTGTGTAGGAATTGGAATGGAAGTTGCTTGTCGATCGTGTCCTTATTGCATATAAACAGATTGTCTTCCACCGAGTCCTGGCATTGGTCCATCTAGCCCAGAATTTTCTCTGGCTGTCAATGGTTCTACAAGGTCTGAAGCAAAGGTTTCCCCATTGTCTCCCTCCTGCTCCTTTTAAGCAGGGCTGATTTCAGACTGGAGAAGCTCTATATGTTTACAATAAAGGTAAAGGTAAAGGGACCCCTGACCATTAGGTCCAGTCGTGACCGACTCTGGGGTTGCGGCGCTCATCTCGCTTTATTGGCTAAGGGAGCCGGCGTACAGCTTCCGGGTCATGTGGCCAGCATGACTAAGCTGCTTCTGGTGAACCAGAGCAGCGCACGGAAACACTGTTTACCTTCCCGCCGGAGCGGTACCTATTTATCTACTTGCACTCTGACGTGCTTTCGAACTTCTAGGTTGGCAGGAGCAGGGACTGAGCAATGGGAGCTCACCCTGTCGCGGGGATTCAAACCGCCGACCTTCTGATCGGCAAGTCCTAGGCTCTGTGGTTTAACCCACAGAGCCACCCACGTCCCTGTGTTTACAATACTTCTCGGTTATTTGGAGGCCACCAACTGCACAAGAGCATGGCAGTCACTACCTTCTAATATTGTCCAATGCTTCCTTCCCACCCCCCTCCACAAGCTGCATCAGTGTCCTCATTGGCTCTCTGACCCCAAATGATTGGCCACAGTCAGTGCCACTCTCCTTTTGGGGGACCTAAATGATGTAAACTCAGATGGCAGTCAGCTAGACCCTTGGCTGCTGCTGTTTTCAGGGTCATTTGGGGTCCATAAGGCCTTGGGTTTGCACTCCGTTCCTGGCATTGCCATTGGTCCCATGTTACAGGGGAATGTAGCAACCAGAGTGAGTTAGGGAGCAATTTCATAGGGTGGCGTTCAACTACATATTATACAGAGTATAATATCGTGTCGTTTAGTCGTGTCTGACTTTTTGTGACCCCATGGACCAGAGCACACCAGGCACTCCTGTCTTCCACTGCCTCCCACAGTTTGGTCAAACACATGCTGGTAGCTTCGAGAACACTGTCCAACCATCTCGTCCTCTGTCGTCCCCTTCTCCTTGTGCCCTCCATCTTTCCCAACATCAGGGTCTTTTCCAAGGAGTCTTCTCTTCTCATGAGGTGGCCAAAGTATTGGAGCCTCAGCTTCAGGATCTGTCCTTCCAATGAGCACTCAGGGCTGATTTCCTTCAGAATGGAGAGGTTTGATCTTCTTGCAGTCCATGGGACTCTCAAGAGTCTCCTCCAGCACCATAATTCAAAAGCATCCATTCTTCGGTGATCAGCCTTCTTTATGGTCCAGCTCTCACTTCCATACATCACTACTGGGAGTATACCTACTGCAATTAATGAACATGGCTTCAGTTGGAGAATGACCCACAGAATTTACCTTGCACATATCACTGCTTGGCATGTGTATTCCTCTGCCAGTGTGGGACTGCACCCTTGATAAATGTCCGTCACCCTCCTTGTGTGTGAAAGGAGGCTGTCTAGAACAGGCATAGGCAAACTTGGCCCTCCAGATGTTTTTTGAGACTACAACTCCCATCATCCCTAGCTAACAGGACCAGTTGTCAGGGATGATGGGAGTTGTAGTCCCAAAACATCTGGAGGGCCAAGTTTGCCTATGCCTGGTCTAGAAACTGGAAAGCAAACCTTTCTGATGCATTTTGGATCCTACAGCCCCGTTGCACAATTCAGGGTCCCATCCCATCACATCAGGTCCACCAAGTCTCTCCAACTAGCCTACTAACCTTCTCCTCCTTCTCCAATAAGTTGCACGTACGGGCAGTGTAAAATTGGGCGGACTTTTTTGAAAGAAAAAATGGGCTGCATGGGAAGTGAAGGGAGGTGGTAAGGCTGGAAGGAACCCCTTTTCAGACATGCTTGTTCGTACATTCAAGTTTTCATTGTGGGGAGAATTGAAACTTTGATCTCTCACCTGCAGTCTGCAAATACACTCATGGGAAAAAGAAAGGGCACCCTCTTTGAATTCTGTGGTTTTTACATATGAAGACATAACAACAATCATCTGTTCCTTAGCAGGTCTTAAAATTAGGTAAATGCAACCTCAGATGAACAACACATGGCATATTACACCTTGTCATGATTTATTTAACAGAAGTAAAGCCAGAATAGAAAAGTCATGTGTGAAAAATAAGTACACCTTACGATTCAATAGCTTGTAGAACTACCTTTAGCAGCAGTAACAGGGAGTTTATCTGTCTCTCCCATTGTTGTGGATGAATTTTGGCCCATTCTTCTTTACAACGTTCCTTCAGTTCATTGAGGTTTGCTGGCATTTGCTTATGCACAGCTCTCTTAAGATCCCACACAGCATTTCAATTGGGTTGAGGTCTGGATTTTGACTGGGCCATTGCCACACCTTGATTCTGGGTTTTTTCAGTCATTTCCTTGTAGATTTGCTGGTGTGCTTGGGATCCTTGTCCTGTTGCATGACCCAGTTTCAGCCAAGCTTCAGCTGTTGGGCAGATGGCCAAACATTTGTCTGTAGGAGTTCATGGTCGACTCAGTGACTGCAAGGTTCCCAGGTCCTGTGGCTGCAAAACAACCCCAAATCATCACCATTGTGCTTGACAGTTGTTATGAGGTGTTTGTTCTGGTTTCCTGTGTTTGGTTTTTGCTAAACGTGGCACTGCATTATGGCCAAACATCTCCACTTTGGTCTCAAAGGTCATTGTCCTAGAAGTGGTTTGTTCAGATGCGACTTTGCAAACCAAAGCCATGCTGCCATGTTCTTTTTAGAGAGACGAGGCTTTCTCCTGGAAACCCTTCCAAACAAACCACACTTGTTTGGTCTTTTTCTAATTGTGCTGTCACAAACTTTAACATTTAACATGTTAACTGAGGCCTATAGAGCCTGAGAAGTAACTCTTGCGTTTTTTGCAATTTCTCTGATCATTGCACGGTCTGACCTTGGGGTGAATTCACTGGGACGTCCCCTCCTGAGAAGATTGGCAACTGTCTTGAATGTTTTCCACTTTTGAATAATCTTTCTCAGTGTAGAATGATGGACTTAAAATTGGTTGGAGATTACCGTAGAATCCTGTTTCTTGGGCAGCAGCACTTGTTTCTCTAAGAGCATTGTGTCGTTTTTCCTTCTTTGCATTGTGTTAAAACACAACTGAATGCTCCAGACCAGCAAACTGCTAAAACTTTGGCTTTTATAGAGGTGGGCACATTTGCTGATGATCAATTAAGCAAGGGCATTTGATTAGCAGCCCCTGTCTGCTACTTAGCCTCTTAATTCCTATGAGAACAGTAAGGATGTACTTAGTTTTTCACACTTGATTTCTCCATCGGCTTAAATAAATCATGACACGATGTAATATGTCATGTGTTGTTGTTCACCTGGGGTTGTATTTACCTAATTTTAAGACCTGCTAGGGAACAAATGATTGCTATTATGTCCTGATATGTAAAACCACAGAATTCAAAGAGGGTGCACTTTCTTTTCCCCATGACTGTAGGTGCACCATGTGATTTTCCTGTTTGGAGGGGGTTGCTGGCTCCTCAGAAGCTGAGAATGAAGCACCTAGACCAGAAAATGCAGTGTGTGTGTGTGTGTGTGTGTGTGTGTGTGTGTGTGTGTGTCTTCCTGATGATTTAAAAGTTGTGCTGCCGGCCAGAATGCCTCTCTCTAGCCTCTCCTAAAAAAATCAAACAAAACATTTCTGATGGCTGGAAGCAAAAACTATGAAAAGGGAACAAAGGCTAATCAAGAGGCGAATTCTTCTCCCTCTCTCTCTCTTTCATATTTCATTATTTGATAACATCAGGAGAGCAGGCCTATCAGAATTGCTTTGGCAAAGGCAAACAGGAAGCACGCCTGATCAATATTTATTAATACTTTTCAAAGACAGGGGAGGCAAACCTGGAGCGGAGCGGCTAATCGAGTGAGTAATTCCACATGCGTAGGCCGGCTGGCCAAAGGCAACACCAGGCCAAACAAGGCAGTGGTTTTAATTGCAACCAATTAAAAATGCAGGTTTCTCTCTCCCCAGCCCCCGCACCACTGCCTTTATATTAATTGTTTATTTTAATTAGAAAATAATCTGATTCTCTAAGGAGTGGCAAGTAACTCCTGAAAGCAGTGAGTTCTCGAATCTGGTCAGAATGTCCTTTTGCAGCTTCAGCCATTTAGCCTCCTGTGGATGGAGTTTGTAGGCTCATCCAGTCTTCTACTTGTCCTGCGACATTCCCCTGGGAGAACCCAATTTTTACCGCTGAATCAGAGCAAACGTCAATTGGGCTTTTTGCAGATTGCTGTTTGCTGCGATTCAGCACGAAAGAGCGGGTTCTCCCAGGGAAAGCGGAGGGGCAAACAGAAAAGAACTCAGACCCGTGCTTAGAAAACATGGGACAAGCAGAAAACTACTCAAACCTTGCTTTCTAGGCACGGAACAAGTGGAAGCCCTCTGTCTACTCAATGCAGTGTCAGATCGTGGCCTCCTCATTTCAAATAGGCTGGGTTGTACCGGCTGAGTGGGAGAAGGTAGGCATAGTCTAAGCACCTGTCCACCTAGCGTAGTGTTGCCTACACTGACTGGCAGCGGCTGCCCTGAGTTTCAGTTGGAGGACATTCCCAGTCCTACCTGGAAATGCCAGGGATTGAACCAGGGACCTTGTGCATGCAAAATAGACCCGCCACCATTGGGCTACAGCCCTTCCACTGGGACAGCTCTTCCTCTGGAGGCAGATAATAGTTCTTGAAAATGACTTTCCTCCATTCTAGTCCCAGAACCACTTTGAACCCTAACCTCCTACACAGGACTCGTTTTAATTTTCTTTCCTATTTTAATCTATTACCTTTTATAAGTCTCCATTTCCCCCTTTTTTATTTTCTAACTGTCAGTGTGATTCCTGTTTGGTCAGCTGACAGCATGTTGTTGTTGTTGTCATTTAGTCGTGTCTGACTCTTCTTGACCCCATGGACCAGAGCACGCCAGGCCCTCCTGTCTTCCACTGCCTCCCGCAGTTTGGTCAAACTCATGCTGGTAGCTTTGAGAACACTGTCCCACCATCTCGTCCTCTGTCGTCCCCTTCGCCCTGTGACCTCAGTCTTTCCCAACATCAGGGTCTTTTCCAGGGAGTCTTCTCTTCTCATGAGGTGGCCAAAGTCTTGGAGCCTCAGCTTCACGATCTGTCCTTCCAGTGAGCACTCAGGGCTGATTTCCTTCAGAATGGATCGGTTTGATCTTCTTGCAGTCCATGGGACTCTCAAGAGTCTCCTCCAGCACCAGAATTCAAAAGCATTAATTCTTCAGCGATCAGCCTTCTTTATGGTCCAGATCTCACTTCCATACATCACTACTGGGAAAACCATAGCTTTAACTATACAGACCTTTGTTGGCAAGGTGATGTCTCTGTTTTTTAAGATGCTATCTAGGTTTGTCATTGTTTTTCTCCCAAGACGCAGGCATCTTTCAATTTCATGACTGCTGTCACCATCTGCAGTGATCATGGAGTCCAAGAAAGTAAAATCTCTCACTGCCTCCATTTGCTGAAGTGAACGTGGAACTTTCTTCTTTGCATTGCAGGCAATACTACGAGATGCTGTATAACACCGCAGACGAGTTGCTGAATCTGGTGGTGGATCAAGGGGTGAAATACACTGAGCTGGAGTACATCTATGCCCTGAGCTTATTGCACCGCAGCCAGACCGGCGTTGGGGACCAAACCACCCAGAACATGAGGCTGCAGCGCCTGAAAGAGATAATCTGTGAGCAGGCAGCTATCAAGCAAGCCACCAAGGACAAGAAAATCACCACGGTTTAATTGATGCCATTGTGGGAGGGCGGCTAGCCAGAGAAGCTTCATGCTTGCTTGCAGCCAACAAGAATTGCATTGTTTTGGGCGTTGCATTGTTAAAGCGGGGTGTCTGTTTCATTTTTGGGTCTCACGCCCTTTTCATGAAAATATTATCCACTGGGTTTTTTGGGTGGGTGTGGGTTAGAGGCCAGTTATGTGGCAAGATGAGATTAGGAAATATCACCATGATGAAATTGAATGCAAATGACTGGTGTGCCTGTCACTTTAGAGCTTTGGTGGATTTAGCTGGGCGTGAGGGAGGGGAGTAGAAAAAGGAGGGGTACCTGTTGTTCACTTGATCTAGTTGGATCTACAGCATTGAGAAAGACGGATAAGTAATTTTTAACTAAAATTCAGTTCTAGCTGTCAAAATGAGAGGGACAGACGTAGCTGAGATTCCTGCCCCCTTCCTATCAAGTGGTTTTTTATTGTGCCAGTACTGTCATGATATACAGCTGCCCTTATTTCCAAGATTCTCTTTTTCCCAGGTAAGCTGCAGATGAAGCTTGTCCACCATCTTGAATAGCATTTAACTGGTTTGTATGGGAAAGGGAGAGAGAGAGCCAGATGCCACATGGCTGCACTGCTTTGGATTTATACCGTTTACCATGGTATACAGCTGGTTGCCTGTATCATCTAGCCAAGCAGTGAGGAAAAGTTTGTCACTCCTTTCCCCCCAGTATTCCAGTTGGTTGTGGAAATATTCTCTGCACCACTCAGCAGACCAGCTCAGTAAATGCTTACATGCTTACTCTGTGGTACATTACCACTTGATTAATAGAGAAGACCATTTGCCATCCGTAACCAATATCACTGGGTCTCCCTGGAGATGCTGGCTCTAAATCCGCAAAACTCATTAGTTATCTAATAGGGGATCATTGGTTTCTTTCAAGGTTTTTCTCTCTAGTTCAAAAGCGGAAGTTGGGTTGTTACAACTTTCTTCAGTGGCTGCAACTCAAGGACACTTCTTGCATTACAGCAAGCCTGAGAGGTTGTGTTTGCTCATACAAAATACACTTGATCCACACAGCCCACAGGTAGCTAGTTCTGCAAGGGGAGAGGTCTGCAACCTTTCTTGGCAGAGGTGGCTATAGGACCAGTGTGTGGTCAGCAGGGCAGACTCCAAGCTGTCATTGCAAGAATATCAGCTTGCTGTCCTTCAGGCTTCAGGTTGAGCACAACCAGGTCAAAGATGATGTCTAAAAGTTGTCAAGTAACCTTTCTGTAAAAGTTTAGCACATCGCTGCCACAGCTAGCTCAGATCTGTTCCTAATAATGACGAGGTTTGCATGTAACCATAGTTAAACTTAAACTGTGGTTTGCTGTGAATGAGCAGCATGCTGTTCCATGCTGCTCAGAAGTCCACTTTCATCCATCCGTCCGTCCCCCCGGTTCCTTCTGTTGTTGCACCAAAGAGGAAAGAAACCAGTGTCTTGCTTTGCTTTTTGTGTGGACCAGCACTTGTGGTATGCTTCTCACCAAACAAACCACAAATGGAAGCCATTCTCTCCCTAGACTTACCACTCATGGTTTGCTTAAGGGAAACAAACCACAAGTGCTAGTTTACACGTAAACCACAGCCAGCCTTTGGTTTCTCTTCCCCGCCCCCCAGAGTGTGACAGCCACAGGAGCAAAGACTTTTGAACAGCTTGCACCCAAATGCTGCTCATTCATATTAAACCATGGGTTTTCTTAAGCTATGGTTTTGTGTGTTTTCCAAACGGTGGGCCAATGTCACATTCTGGCCGTTGACTTAGGTCAGCCAGCTCCATAGACACCTCCCTTCCCTTCGCCTTGGAAAGCCTAGAAATATTGACTGCTTCTCTATAACCTTTATCGAAAGGGAGTCAGGTCAGAGGGGAGGGGCGATACAACGCTGACACTGTAGGTTTTGCCCTTCACTGCAGGACAGGCTGTGTTCTCTCCTCTTCGCACAAGATTGCCCACTCCCTTTGCCTACAGCTTGAAGTAGAAGTTGCCCTCTCTGAGCCGCTTCTTTTCCCTTGCTGCTTACGTTGCTTTCCTCTTGGTTCGACTGGAAAATTAAAGGATAATTTTGGAGCCCTTAATTACTGTATAGTGGTTTGCTTGGATGCACTGGTACTCTCCAAGGCTTATTCAGCAACTTCCGTGCCGTGATTTTTAAGGAGGTTGCAAGTCAGGCTTTGAATTCCCTGAGGAGGTCAGACTTTCCCCACCATCCTATAAGCAGCAGCATTTCAGGCATGAAGAAGAGATACACTTAACTAAGGTCACAGGAACCCAGGAGGTCCCCTGGAAGATATTGCCGTGCCTGTTCAAAATGGCTCTGGGCTGTTGGTGTCTTAGTGGTGAAACTTAAGAAGAGCTTTCACCAGCTCGCTCCAAACTTCAACGTTTTCCCCAACCCTGCCTGCAAGTAGCATGTGGAAGAAACCCATAAAAACGCATTTGAGTTCTTAATCCACAGGAGAATAACGCAGAATAGGATTTGGCCAAAGAAATTAGATCTTACAAGGGAAATGCAGTTTCCAGCCCCATATTTCCCTTCTGATGCTAATGGGATGAGCAGATGCTTGCGATACAGGATTGGCAAGATGGATGGATCATTATTCTCACCTTCAAGTACCATTTTTTTAAAAAGCTTATCTCCAGCTGGAAAACCTGAAGTTAGTTATTTTGGGGGGGAACTGTCCGGGGGGAATGTCAGTGGTAGGTGGAAAGGAACCAGCAGGTGCAGGAGGAGGGGTTAAGCACCTCCATCCCCTGTAAGTGCCTGGCCCCACCCGCATCCTTCCATTCCTGTTAACTCAGCGCAAGCAAATGCAGTCAAGGAGGACTACTGCCCAGGTCTGCATAGGGTGCCAGAAGCAGAGGCCACTGAAATGAACGAAGACACAAGGTGCTTTTTCCTCCAGTCCTTGGTATGCACACAACCCTAGTTCCATGAGAGTTTCTGCCTTGAGATGCTGTTGGCGGTGGATCACACCATGAAGAATAAAAGTACTTTGGCTGGGGAGAGGGAGGACGATGTGAACTGAAAAGATCCTTTTGTGTATGATCTGAGACAAATTAATAGGCAGCACTTGCGCATATTCTATGTGGGTTTTGCTATTAAATATTAACACATGTATACACCCTGCTTTGAGCTTAATTTGTTCTTTGAGCCGCATCCCAAACATAAAGGCCTTCCAAACATCGGAAAGAGGCAAGCCTCCAGGAAAAGGGAAATTATGCAGTAGGCAGATGTAGCCTCTTACAAACTGGTGCATGGGTTATAATCAGGCGGACTCTCTCCGCTGCCTTCCCATTCTGCACAATCTAGAAATATTTGCTGAGAGACCTAGTCTGTGATGACAGTGTACCAGCCAGACGTAGTGAGAAGCAGCTTTGGCTATTAGAAAGCCCAATTTCAGGTTCATCCAAGAACAAGCAAGGGCGACTTTCTAATAGAGCGGCTGATGATTTGCCAAAGGTATTTTGCTGCACAGCTCAGCGGAGGAAATTGCAAATGCTCGCGCATCCAAAACCCTAACAAGCCAATCTTCCCCCTTGATTGCCACTTGCTCCTACGCCTAACAGAGTGAACTGTGAACACTGATGCAATGAACATCCTCATAAATTGCCGCTGATGAAAAACAAATTTGATGATTACGGCTGGGCAATAAGCGGCCCGAATTGTGTTTATTACTGCCTCCTCCTCCACCCCCGGCTCAGTTGGATAGATGAAAGCAGCAAGAGACGGGAGGAAGGCAAAACCTGGCCCCGCGATCACAGTTATTAAGCCCGCCTCTGCTGCGCACTGGGGGTCTGGATGTGGACATCCACGTTCACATCTCTGCTCAGCCATAAAAGCTTATTGCGAGCCAATTACATACAAGACAGGGGCTCTGCGATTTTATCTCCCAATGTTTCTCTCTTTCCCTAAAAGCTGCTACTTGGGCGAGGGCCACAGAATATGATGCTTAACCCCCCCCATTCCATTCTGCAGCTCACATCCACGCACAGTGCCAATTTGCCATGATTCTGTTTGAATCTCCTGCACCTTGCATTGCTTGGCCCCGGGTGCATGTGGCCTGATAGAAATCACTACCTCTGGCTCACTAGCTTGCTTCAAAGGATGCTTGCAAAGGCAGAATAAGAGACAAGGAGTTTGGCATGTTGCTTTTGTTCTCAGCCATCTGAAGCAGAAGGAAGGGATGAGGAAGCACTTGTTATCCCAGTTGACTCATGTATACACATGTACACACGTACCTGTATCTTACTTGCAAGTTCACAGCGCTACTCTTTTGGCAGCGAGGGGGGTGTTTTTGCTGGAGACGATTGCACGCCACAGACATTGTTGGAATGGGCACGATTATTTTAGGCGCACCCACTTCACCTTACTTAATTGGGTGAAATGAGCACAATCAAAACAGTAAATCTCAATATTATCTAGCTCACATAGGGGAGTTAGCAAAAAACATGCAATTACTGTGATTAAAAATACAGTGGTATCTCGGGTTAAGTACTTAATTCGTTCCGGAGGTCCGTTCTTAACCTGAAACTGTTCTTAACCTGAAGCACCACTTTAGCTAATGGAGCCTCCCGCTGCTGCTGTGCCGCCACTGCACAATTTCTGTTCTCATCCTGAATAAAAGTTCTTAACCCGAGGTACTATTTCTGGGTTAGCAGAGTCTTTAACCTGAAGCGTATGTAACCTGAAGCATATGTAACCCGAGGTACCACTGTATTTAGTCCCACAAAATGGCTCTCAGAGAGTAAAAAATAGTTTTGAGGCTTGAACAGAAATATGAAAAAGTAAGCTAGTTAGTTGATATAAATAGCTAGAGTTCGAACTAATGTTTCAGGCAGAAGGGAAATAAGGTAGCAAGGAGGAGGAAGACACCAATAATTACCTCTCCCAAGAAGGGGAGAACAAAGAGAAGCAATCTCCTTGGTTTCACCATGGATGCCTGGTCACAATTCAGTGCAGGCTTCCTAGCCCTGAGGAGTTGATTTGGCTGGTAGAAGAGATCCAGACAATAATGTAGAATTGGATTAAACTTGTCTTTGCTCCCTGTAACAGACTACAACCAGCCCAATAAGGCTTTCCCCCAGTCTTGCCACAATTCCCATAAAACAGGTTTCTGCTCTTCCCATTTTATGGATGAGGAACGAAGGCTCAGAGAAAGAGAGACTTGCTTAAGGCCACTCACACTTAGGTTTGGACCCCTTTGCCATCTTCTGCCTCTCCCTGCTCACCTGCAACTCAACAGCTCTCAAATCCCTCAATCGAAAGTGGCTTTTAATTGGCCACTTCATAAAGCAAGGACCCCCAAAGCCAAACTTCGTGGGGCCGGGGAGGGGGGGGGGCAAAGAACACAACACACAAAAGGCACTTGTGTGTTTTGTGTCTACATGTGGGAGCAAGAGAGAGCAGATACCTCCACCCTGTTCCTCAGCCTGTGTGATTTGATACTCTGTCTACCCCGAAATTAAAGCCTACTGAGATCTTAATAAGGAACAGCCTGTGAGAGAGATTGGAATATTATTTAGATATAGATAATTAGGGCTTGAGACCGCAGCAGCAGCAGCAGAGGAACCGATAGAAGCTTCTGCTCTGATTCTGCTTGTCGGCTTTTGAGTATGGAGCAGCCACTAGTTACAATTCTGTCAAACTGAATTGGCTTTACTTTGCTGTATATGTATACACACACACCAATATTTTACAGATCATGCACTGAGCATTAAATTTCAAGAGAGAGAGAGAGATCCAGATTGTAGCTTTGCAACCCAGCTCAGTCACTTTAAAAGAGCCAGTGTGGTTCAAAAGTGTGTGTGTTCAGCTGAGACCAGGAAGACCCAAGTTTGCTTGCTTGCTTTTTTTATTTTATTTTATACCACCCATTAGCAGTAAGTTCAAATCCCCATTCGGCTACTGAGCTATGGCCATCCCTCCCTGAACAAAGGATAGGAGACGGTTTCCATGCCCTGCTTCTGTGATTCTAGAGATAGGGTTGCCATATTTTATATTTATATTTTGTTTTCATTTTAGTAAGTGTGGGGTGGGAAATTCTTCAAGAAACCTGCCTGGGGGTCTCTGGCCACCCCAGGCCACAACTGCAAACAAAAGGTCTTCGCTTATTTATTTGGAGATACTTTTGGATTCTGTTTTTTAAAAGGAACCAATCTTTGGGCGGGTGCCAGCTTCAGTTTTTAGAAGCGGCTATTTTGCCCGCTATTCTCCTGTACCTTCTCTGAGTCTTTTTTTTTTAAAAGAACCCTTTTCCTGCGGCAGTGGCGACGCATCCAGCATCCAAAATACATATGGCTAATGTGATCAAAATGGAGAGCCATTGCGGCGAGGTGCCATCAAGGAGCCATTCTGCTGGAGATGAGCAAAGTGCCAGCCATTCCCACCATGCCAAAGTGGAGCAGATGGCGGTGGCTGCTGCTTCTTTTTTTCCAGTCCTGAAGTTTTTAATAATCCCTTCTTTTGGCTGAACCCTTGTGAATCCCAGTGGAAGGGGCAGGCATTTTCCAGATGGTGGGAAATAAACTCTGGAACACTTCAGTGCGGAGAACTCATTAACCTAGGCTGGCGTGGTGCCAATTTGCACAGAAGTTCATGGAAGCCGCCCTGGCACCAGCCTGTCTCTTCCGTGAGCTCCCACCAAGTCAGCAGCTCAAGTCTTCCACGGAAGGTTTGCCAGCCTAGCCGTTAATTTGATTACGGGCGGTGCTTTTTGCACAGGGAGCCTGGCTTCTCCAGCTGAATTCTCAACAGGATTTTAAGAACGCTTATCCCTGTGTCTGTGCCTAGGCTTGGAACTGAAATTCTTATCAGCTAAACAGTCAGGTGCATCCCATATCAACTTTATTTGAGAAGAGTGAACGAATACAATTTGCTATCATATATAAACACGCGCAATGATCTCAATTCTCGGAGTGCCAGAACTTACACAGCTGTAACTGCACCATCCAAACACAGGGAGAATGTATCTGTGAGCTCAAGGGAACCCCATAGTGTGATAAATAAAAATGAAACCTGAGCATGCTCAGTGGACACAGAAATGCTGAGTGACTGAGGGTGGGTGGAGGAATTTAATATCTTAAACAGGAGCATCCCACACTGCAATGTTTTGCTACAGCCCCCATCCCTCCAGGTTGGTTAGTATTTCCTCCCATTCCTTATCACAGTAGCTTAAAAGGTAAAGGGAACCCCTGACCATTAGGTCCAGTTGTGGCCGACTCTGGGGTTGCGGCACGCATTTCGCTTTATTGGCCGAGGGAGCCGGCATACAGCTTCCAGGTCATTTGGCCAGCATGACTAAGCCGCTTCTGGCGAACCAGAGCAGTGCACGGAAATGCCGTTTACCTTCCCGCCGGAGCGGTACCTATTTATCTACTTGCACTGGCGTGCTTTCGAACTGCTAGGTTAGCAGGAGCAGGGACCGAGCAACGGGAGCTCACCCCATCGTGGGGATTCGAACCGCTGACCTTCTGATCGCCAAGTCCTAGGCTCTGTGGTTTAACCTACAGCGCCAGCTATAGCTTACCAGACTCAAAATAGTCAAAACAGTAAGTGAACCCAAAGCCCCATCAATTAAAATTGGCTCCTCCTACCACTAATTCAGTCACTTGGCTGTGCGTTGGATTAAAAACAGCAACATAGTAAACACAGCACATATTAATCTATATGCCTGGCATATGCTCCTAATTAAGATGACTAACTTACTTTAAACTACATCCTTCGTATTTCAAAATAGTAGCAACAGTGAATGGAAGTGAGATCAAGGGGGCTCAGATCATAGCTCCCCCCACTGCAAAGCTGACGTACACCAGTGACTCACAACCTTGCATGCCATGTGGGTTGTGAGAATTGGCTAGTGCAGCCCAGTGGTTAGAATGTCAAACTGGGACTTGGGAGGCCAGGGTTCAAAACTCCACCCAGCCACAAAGCTCACCGAGTGCATAGCTGTCAATGTTTTCCTTTTTTTAAGGGAAATTCCCTTATTCCGAATAGGATTCCTCGCAAGAAAAAGGGAAAGTTGACAGCTATGTGCCAGTGGCCTTGGTACAGTCACTGCCTCTCAGCCTCACAAGGTTGCTGCGAGGATGAAATTGAGAGAGGGAGAAACGTGTACACTACCTTCAGTTTCCGGGAAGAAAGGTGGTGTGATTAATTTATTGGTTAATAAGGAGGACTGTCCAAGACCACCATCACCCTCCTTCAGTGGGACTTTGATAAAATGATACTCGGTGAAAAATATGGATGCACCTGTCTCTGCACGCGGCTGACTCAAGCTAAAAATTTGGTATCTTCCTTGCCTTTAATCTGCTGCTTTCTTCATATTCCCCAGGTGCTTTGACGCAACCCAGGCTTCACTTTAATGTCTGCTTTCCCCCTTTCAAATGGGCTTAAAGAGGTATACGTAATGTGGTTTCAATTTATTTTATCATGGCTTCTTTCTGTAATTTGTCCCAAGTGCTTGTTAGTTAGGGCTGTATGATTATAAATAACATTATTATGATCATAGCATATTCTAATTGTTCTCTTTGCTTTAGCTAATGGAGAAGAGGGAGAATTACTTTATTCCCCAAGCGCATTGAATTATATTTAATTCAACAAAGTTTTCTATCAAGAAATCGGTTATGGACCATTATTGTTTCCCAACCTATCCCAGTTGGGATTATAGACACATGCATCATCGGCGCTTGTTGATTGCAGACTCACATGGGTGATCAGTCATCATAGATGAAATCTACTCTTCTTGAAACAATACTTGAATCAAAACACATTTGTCTTTAGGAACCTGCACTTCTGTGATATGTACTAAATAATGTATACAAAAATACATGTATATATGTGTATAAAAATGCACACATTAAGAGAATGTCTCCATAAAAAGGCATCTCTTAGAGAAAATGACACACAAAAGATGCATTAGGGAGAACGGCTTGCAAGAAGAGTCAAAACTGCATTTAAGACTGAGAAATTCACACTAAAATGCTTATAAATTTTTCACAATGAGGGTTGTTTTTTTTTAAGATGCAAATTGCTTGGGAACCGTAGAGAACAGAATTCATTTTAGATTAGAAAAATGAGAAACAGAGAGTACTGAAATTGACAATTCATCCATCCCCACTACCGGCACCCAGGAATGCACTACTCATAGGACAGCGCCGAAAAGTTGTTGCCAGCCCAACCTGAGAAGCAGCACTACAGTGGTGCCTTGGAAGTTTGACTTCCAAAAACGCTCAGAAGCTCCTGCAGCCAATAGGAAGCCACATTGGACATTTGGGTTCCAAAGAGCATTCGCAAACCAGAACACTCACTGAAGGAGCGTCTCCACCCCCATCGTTCAGCCCGGGCACTGAGGTCCAGAGTTGAGGGCCTTCTGGCAGTTTCCTCACTGCGAGAAGCCAAGTTACAGGGAACCAGGCAGAGGGCCTTCTCGGTGGTGGCACCCGCCCTGTGGAACACCCTCCCACCAGATGTCAAAGAGAAGAACAACTACCAGACTTTTAGAAGACATCTGAAGGCAGCCCTGTTTAGGGAAGCTTTTAATGTTTGATGCATTACTGTATTTTACTATTTTGTTGAAAGCCGCCCAGAGTGGCTGGGGAAGCCCAGCCAGATGTGCGAGGTATAAATAATAAATTGGCAGTAGGAAGGGGGAGTCTTGATATGTGACTGGACCTCATTCTGTGCATGCAAGAACTCAATTGAATCCCGCCCACTGTTATTATTTTGGGAAATCCTTTGGTGCTCTGATACAGAGGCCCAGCTGGCCTCACTTGGAAGTTGGGCATTTTGTGCCTCCAGCAGGCTTTTGGCTTTCAAAGACTCTTTTATGCCAATTGGCCTTTGTAGATCTTTAATATTTTCTGATGAGCCGGTCACTTTAATGATGATGTGCATCGTTTTTAATGGTGCTTTATATTTTCATGCTGCACACTGCCCTGGTATTTGATGGCATGGCAGTATAGAAATACTTTTATAATTAAAATAAATATTCAAAATTGAGGGGGAAACAATGATTTCTCATATACTGTGTGCTGGCTCGCTCTTAAAAAAACCAAAAACTTTTAATACCTCACCCCCTCTTTCCTTCTGAAGTTCCAGGTCCCCTCCAGATTTCCCAGAGTTCCTTGCTTAGATAGACACATATGGACGAGAAGTCTTCCTGAGGCAACATCTGAAGTAGGCAGAAAGGTGCTTAGTTGAAAAGGAGTCACTCTCATTAAGGGGCTTTCGCGTTTATTGCCGGCGAGATAATGAAAGAAAGTCGTTTGGGTGACTTTTATTGCCGTTGTTATAACATTTCCCTGAAGCGCAGAGATAAAAGTCAGCGGATGATGTCCATAAGAATTTCTTCTTCTTCTTCTTAACTGATGGGCGCAGCAATCAGAGATTATTCTGACATTATGATTGCTAGGTGGAAGGAAGAGTGAAAAGAGAGGAAGAAAGACAGCCCGAGTGCAGCAATCAACCGTCCAAAAAAGGGGGGAGAAATGGAATTTGCAGCAAAGATTTGTAGATCCCCAAAGGGCTGACTGACAAATAACAGACGGTACTAACTACAAAAATGAGCATCAGAATCCACACATGGGGACCAGACATGGGATTTGACATGTCTCCTGAGAGTAGCTCTGGAATGTAGATTTTATTTATTGCATTTTTATCATGCACTTCCTCCAGGGATTTCAGGGTAGCGTATGTGGTTCCCTCTCACACAGCAACAACAGTCCTGCGAGGTAGGTTAGCCCGAGAGTGACTGGATCAGAGTCAGCAAACTTCAGGGCTGGGCCCAGTCCTCCTGCTCATCTTAAGGTAAAGGTGACCATTAGGTCCAGTCGTGGCCGACTTTGCAGTTGCGGCGCTCATCTCGCTTTACTGGCCGAGGGAGCCGGCGTACAGCTTCCGGGTCATGTGGCCAGCATGACTAAACTGCTTCTGGCAAACCAGAGCAGCGCATGGAAACGCCATTTACCTTCCCGCCAGAGCGGTACCTATTTATCTGCTTGCACTTTGACGTGCTTTTGAACTGCTAGGTTGGCAGGAGCAGGGACCGAGCAACGGGAGCTCACCCCGTCGCGGGGATTCGAACCGCCGACCTTCTGATCGGCAAGTCCTAGGCTCTGTGGTTTAACCCACAGCGCCACCCGCGCTTAGTCTGACACTAATCACTACACGCCATACGGCTCTTCTCATCAAAGAAAAACTTGGCTCTGTAGACCTGCTGAAATATCAAAGCAAAGACGACTAGAGAAGTCCAATCAATTTATGGAAATCAGTGCCAGAAGAAATGGTGGTGCCTGCTAACATATAGGTTTAAAGGGGGATTAGATCAGTTCTGGGAGGCCAAGTATTGGTGACAGCTAATGTATTAGCTCCAGAATCAGATTCAGTGTGCTTCTGAATACCAGTGGCTGGGGGGGAACAACCTTAGAAGCTGATGGTTTCCCACCTCTCTGCAGGAAGGCAGAGATGCTAAGCTACAGCAGCCTTTGGTCTGATTGAGGATGGCTCCTCTTATTTAGTATGAAATTTCTTAATTAATAAAGTACAGCCCGCACCCCAGACTGGAGATGTGCTTCTAGGAAGCAACAGCACCCTGTGAAGGAATAAAGCTGTTTTCAGCTGCTGAAATTGACTCACTGCAGAATCTGAGAAGGCTGGACGCAAATGTTGAGCGCAGAGAAATGAGAAAGAACCTGTGCCAAGTTTCTAAATGAGCAATAATGCTTAATTTGAAATGTTTGGTTTGGTCTCCGGGGCGTATTTCTATCTCACCCCCCCTTTTTTTTCAAACAGAAGCAAAGCAAGAAAGTTGAGTCATTCCAGTGAGCCGTTATTTTCGGTATGCCAAAGTTTTCTGTTGTAGGACTAGCAGAATCAAGTGGCAAAGCTGGTCCTGGACTGCGGCACTTCAAGCTGAAGCAGAGGTTGGAAACTTCCACCAGGAAAAGGGCTTTAGGTCAGTGGTAGGGTTTCTGCCTGGCAAGCCAAAGGTTCAGTCCTCAGCAATATCGAAAGCAACACGATGGCCAGAAACAATTACAGTATAGAAAACTTAGTGGCTTTAAGCTTGGTCTCCTTGTTATCAGTATCACCTGGGGCTGGCTATATATATTTTTCAAAAAATGTTGTTAGTAACAGTGACTAGCAAGGACAAACCTAGACAGCATCTTAAAAAGCAGAGACATCACCTTGCCAACAAAGGTCCATATAGTTCAAGCTGTGGTTTTCCCAGTAGTGATGTATGGAAGTGAGAGCTGGACCATAAAGAAGGCTGATCGCCGAAGAATGGATGCTTTTGAATTATGGTGCTGGAGGAGACCCTGGAGAGTCCCATGGACTGTGAGAAGATCAAACTGATCCATTCTGAAGGAAATCAGCCCTGAGTGTTCACTGGAAGGACAGATCCTGAAGCTGAGGCTCCAATACTTTGGCCACCTCCTGAGAAGAGAAAACTCCCTGGAAAAGACCCTGATGTTGGAAAAGATGGAGGGCACAAGGAGAAGGGGAAGACAGAGGACGAGATGGTTGGACAGTGTTCTCGAAGCTACCAGCATGAGTTTGACCAAACTGCGGGAGGCAGTGGAAGACAGGAGTGCCTGGCGTGCTCTGGTCCAGGGGGTTACGAAGAGTCAGACACAACTAAACGACTAAACAACAACAGTGACTACATAATCGCATGAGCACTGCTCCAGAGTATTTTTCATTCTCATGTAAAAAAAAATAAATTAATACGGTCAGTGACCAGAAAGCAATTTATAAAAATATGACATTAAAAGTAGTATTGTGCTACAAATAACAGTAAAAATATGGCCAATTCACAGAATTGGTGCTTATATTTATGGCCAGGTTTCGACTTTTAAGGTTTTAAAAATTCAATTCAGGTGTCACTACTGTTTATTATCGTTCCTTCGATGTTTACAATTTGTACTCCGTTGTTGACATCATTGCTCGTCTTATTCTTGTTGCAATGTAACAGTACTTTGCCACGGACCTGTTAATTTCGGGCTCTTTGTCAGCTAAGAGGTGTCTGATATAGGTGTCGTCTGAACTACGAGGTATTTTCCTCAGAATCGGTTCGATCAGCTCTTTTCTTGAGTCTCGATATAATGGGCAGTATAAGATGACATGCCCAATGGTTTCGATTTCGTTGCTGTTACAGGGACATAATCTTTGTTCGATTGGTATTTTATTGTATCTTCCCTCTAGAAGAGCTGAAGGGAGAGCGTTAAAGTGGGCCCTGGAAAATGCCCATCGGTGTTTAGCGTTGTCTAGAACTTTGAGATAGTTTGCTAGATGGGGCCTTTGGGGATTGTATAGAAGTTTATAAGTTATCGGAAGTTGATTAAAGTCATTTTGGGCTTCAATGTCCCTGATTCTTTCTTTGATTATGTTCTTGGCCCTTCCCCTTTCTAAACTTAATAAATACTCTGGGGAGAGACCATATGTGGCCAGTTTTCTGAGAGTGCCCTTCAACCAACTAGATTGGAATTTGTCAAGAAGCATCAGGGAAAGTAGTCCAACCGGTGAGTTGTTAAGTCTTAGCCAAGTGCATAAGGTTATTATCCATACTTTGGCTTTAATGCTGTATAAGCCCGCTTCCAGTCGTAGGGCGGCGTTTGGGACACATTTAGGTGTTTGCAGGAGTGATCTAAGGAAACCTGATTGTATCTTTTCATATGGGTCTAGATTAGAGAGGGAGACGAGTGGTGCGCCGTATAGTATTTGTGCTGTTGGTTTTGCAACGAATAGTTTAATTGTGGCAGGAATGAAATTTCCTCCCGTTGTATGATGGAATCTTAGGATTGCTGTTGTACTTTTTTGTGCTGTAGAGGAACTGTAATTTATGTGGGCAGTCTTCTTCCTTGATGCTTGGAATACAACTCCTAGATATTTAAAGCATGTCACTTGTTCAATCTCCTGATTGTCTAAGTTCCATCTGTATATTTTCTTTTTGTTAGAGAAGACCATGATTTTTGTTTTTTGGTAGTTCACTGCTAGTTTCTCTTCTCTACAATATTGGGATAAGCTGTTAAGAGCTCTTTTGAGGCCCATCTGAGTCTGGGACAATATAACCACATCGTCTGCATAGAGTAGTATAGGTAGTTTTTTGTCTGCTAATTTTGGGGCGTGTGAATCCGCTCCTTGTAGGTGGTCTATTAGGGAGTTTATATAGATGTTGAACAAAAAGGGGGCCAGAATGCATCCTTGTTTAACTCCCTTTGTTGTTCTAATGAAATTAGAGAGTTGACCTTCTTGACTGCATCTTATACGAAGTCGTGTGTTGTTGTACAGTTTGTATATTAGTAGCAGCAGACGTCGGTCTATGGATGATTTGTTAAGTTTGTCCCAGAGTCGGGTTCTTGAGATGGAGTCAAAGGCTGCTTTAAAATCTACAAATGCTGCGAATAGGTGGTGATTGTGGTGTGACGTGTATTTCTCAGCTAGGTGCTGTAAGATCAGGCAGTGATCCATTGTGGATTTCCCCTGTCTAAATCCTGCCTGTGCATCATCAAGAATCTTCGCTCTTTCTATCCATTCACACAGTTTCTCGCTGAGGTGTTTAGCGTATAATTTACTTATTATATTCAGGAGGCTTATAGGTCTATAGTTGGAGGGATCGTCCCTCAAGCCTTTTTTGTAAGTTGGAATAATGATGGAAGTCCCCCAGTCGTATGGAATCTGTGCAGTTCTATCTATATATGTGAACAGAGAGGCTAGCAAGGGGGCCCACCAGTTCGCATTGGTTTTAAAAAGTTCCGCTGGTATACAGTCAATTCCGGGGGCTTTCCCGTTCTTTAGTTGGTCAATCAGCAGATGAGTCTCTGTTATTGAGACTGCTGGCCAAGGCTGTATCTGATCTTCCGGTATGTCTAATGCATAGGACTCATCGCTAGATTCCTCGTAAAGATTATGGAAGTGTGTTTCCCAGGCTTTCATTGATATGCAGCAGGATAGTTGTGATAGGCCCCTCATGTATATTATATCAGTTCGAAAAAAGATTGGGTACGTAACCTTTTTATGTTACGGTTTATAATCTCCGCGCTATTTGATGTTAATGTTATGTACGTGCAGGTCATCATTTGAATATTTTATTTTCAGTTAATGAAGAAATTACACATCTTTCTACATACAAGTGTTTGTTGAACTAATTGGCTGATGAAGAACTGAAGGAAACAGTAGTTGCTATCCGGAAACACTGTTCAGCAGAGTTCAGAGTTGGACATCAGAATTGGACATTTGCCGATTATACAAAGCTTTACAAGCTTGATCTCTGCTGGGCAAAGTCTGGCACTGTGACTTATTCAAGGATTTCAGAGACTTCAGTTCAATACTTTTGATGTTTTGCATTATTCCATAGAGTTTTCTATACAGTGGTACTGTTATGTACTGAAGTTCTCACCCTGGGCCAGCAGGGGAATACTGTAGATAGTTATGCAAATGAAGGATCGAAAGTGACGTTCAGTGCTTGGATAGTTTTAGAAAGTTGCTACAGTAACGTTGTACTGGAGCTCTATATAAGCAGGATGACTGAGCCCTTCAGCTCAGTTCTGTTCTGGCCTCTAAATAAACAAGAGCTGTTTGAAGAATCGCTGTGTCGTCTGATATGTTCACCCACAACTTAACAGGTACCTTGGGTTAAGTACTTAATTCGTTCTGGAGGTCCGTTCTTAACCTGAAACTGTTCTTAACCTGAAGCACCACTTTAGCTAATGGGGCCTCCCGCTGCTACCGCACCACCGGAGCACAATTTCTGTTCTCATCCTGAAGCAAAGTTCTGTCCATTAAACTTTAATTAGTTTAATGTTAAGTAAACGTCCAGTGCGCTTCCAACGCCATAAATCTTATATCAGCAGAGAATTTCGTGCAGCGGTTGAAGAAGGCAGGAGAGTCAGTACCTTTCAATGAAGAATCCTGGAGCAAGCACTTTGGAACTCAGGAAAAAACTTTATTTACAAAAGAAAAAACCCTGGCGATAAAGCACACATGCTTTTATCTCCGGCATAAAGAAAACTTTACTGTAAACTTAACTCATATCAGCAAACGCGCCCATGGCCGCAAACTGAGTCTGCGAGTCAGGTCAAGGGGGGAGGAGAGGCACACGGGTGAACTGACTATTTATACAAACTAACTCACATTCCTGGATGCTTAATGACTTCCAGCTGCTCAGTGATTAGAGCGACTTGTTACCTCTTAACCCTTTAGTACCAACAAGTTCTTAACCTGAGGTACTATTTCTGGGTTAGCGGAGTCTGTAACCTGAAGCGTATGTAACCTGAAGCATATGTAACCCGAGGTACCACTGTTCTGTAATTGTTTCTGGCCATTGTGTTGCTTTCGATATTGCTGAGTCATATTTTGCAACACAGGGGTTGGTTTCTTCACTCAAAGGTTCAGTCCTGGCATCTTCTCTAGGTAGGACTGGGAGAGAGCCTCACCTGAAACCCTGGAGCACTGCTGCGCATCAGTGTGGACAATACAGAACTAGATGGACCCAAAGGTCTGATTCAGTATAAAGGCAGCTTCCTATCAATCTTACCTTTCATTCATTTACTCTTCACGTGTGTTTGCTGTATTTATTTTGCAATTAAGAAAGCTGGAGCTGGAGCCAGGGTTTAGGAGGCTCCCAGAAAGAGACTGCAATTTCACACACCACTTCCCCCTGTGCTCCCCTACTGCCACTTGCCATTGTAAGTCGTGGCCATTGATAGACTCAACCGCTATGAATCGCTAGAATCCCTTTGCAAAATCATTTGCAGCAGGGAGCTCCTGTGCAAAGAAGCCCCTCCTTTGGATCTGTCCCCCCAACTCTTCTGCCAAATCCTAATAGAATACAATGCAACATAAGACATAAAAGAAGCTGTAAAAATACAAGCCAAAATCAACACAAATCTTCAGTGCAATGAATGGTGTCTCCCATCTTCAGCTACAAATCCACGGACACCTTGCAGACCAGCGGGACCTGTTTGGGGACCCCTGCTCCTTGTCCTTTGTACTCTTCTTTGTGATTTGTATAGTGGGCGGAGGCAGGGCCGGCCCACCCATGAAGCAAGGTGAGGCGGCTGCCTCAGGCAGCAGAATCCACAAGGGCAGCAGATCTCAATGTAGATCTTTATTTACCTTTGGTTTCTGATATTGATCTTCATTCCCCCACTTCTTCCTTGGGTGGGAGCGGGTTCATCTCAGGTGCTAAAATGTATTGGGCCGGCCCTGATGGGGGATGGATGGACACTCCCACATAAAGACAAGGAAAGCATCAGAAAATCAGTGTGCAGGCTTCTGGGTTCCACAGAGCTCTTCCTTAGGCTATGGACTGTACACTGAGCCAAAGTGTGGGACAATTTGGCTGATGGTCATGCCACAAAATTAAACGAATAATAATAGATCTATGTTTATGGGGGGTTGTTGTTTCTGTTGGTTACAATTCTATGTATTTTTGTGTTTTTATATTGTAAACTGTCCCATGAACCTCAGCAATATAGAAAATAAATAAATTAAGTAAGTAAGTAAGTAAGTATGTCTCCATTTGGAAGGAGTCTTAAGGCAGAGTGTGAGAGGATGGGGAGGATGTTTTTGGCTGCAGCTTAAAAAATACTTTTAACTTCTAAAAATGCATGCGCTTTAATTTGGGTTTTTAGCTTATCATTGACTTAGCTCAGTTCCAACCACATATAAAATGGTCTGGCCTTTTTAAAGGGAAAATAGGATTAATTGAAAAGTTAGATTGGTTGATTTGTTTGTTTGTTTAGATACTGCTGCATTGCAGCAATAAATCAAAGCAGTTTGCAATGGTAAAAATAAGATAAAATTAAATGTGCATCTAATTAATGAAGGTTTGATTATAGGTTATAAAAAACAATGAACTCTGTAGAGAGAGAAATTGATATTATAGAGGATCAAATATAATGTTCAGTCAACTTAATCCAACTTGTAGAATATATATGTGTGTGCAGTGCTTTTTTTCCTAAAAATTTTTTTAGGGGTACCGTATTTTTCACTCTATAAGACTCACCAGACCACAAGACGCACCTAGTTTTTGGAGGAGGAAAACAAAGAAAAAAAATATTCTGAATCTCAGAAGCCAGAACAGCAAGAGGGATCGCTGCGCAGTGAAAGCAGCAATCCCTCTTGCTGTTCTGGCTTCTGGGATAGCTGCGCAGCCTGCATTCGCTCCATAAGATGCACACACATTTCCCCTTACTTTTTAGGAGGGAAAAAATGAGTCTTATAGAGCAAAAAA
The DNA here is from genome assembly GCA_034642415.1 of Podarcis siculus. Taxonomy (NCBI): domain Eukaryota; kingdom Metazoa; phylum Chordata; class Lepidosauria; order Squamata; family Lacertidae; genus Podarcis; species Podarcis siculus. The sequence goes on from JAXCMG010000011.1 coordinate 37,822,271, forward strand.
TACAGTACTCCCATTTTGACTCCAGAAAACCACCATTTTATAGTTCAAATCAGGAAAAATACAGTAAATGGACAAAAATACAGATTCCCAAAATGTTTAGGGGTATGTGTCCCACTGCGACCCCCCAGAAAAAGCACTGTGTGTGTGTGTGTGTGTGTATATATACACACACACACACACACACACACACACACACACACAAAAATATATGTAATGTAATCTGAATCCTGAAATACTGTTTTCGGGGGGGGGGGGGGGGATTTACATTTTATACCCCTATCCATACTACTTTTGGTAGGGTTACCATATTTTAAAAAGTTAAAATCCAGACACAAAAGTTTTTGAGCTTTTACAGCAATTTAAAAAAAACCTTTTTCAACTTTCAGCAAAAACAACGCAACCGACATGGGTTGCCATGGGCTGTTTTCCCAATTTCCTTCTGGACATGGATGCTGGATTCCATTTGTGTCCGGGAAATTCTGGGCGTTTGGGCAGCCCTACATTTGGGGTGCTGTTGCTCTTTGTAACAGTTTTTATTCAATTTCAACAGTGTAAAACGGTAGCATTCAGATACATCTCTGCTTATATCAGAGCCTATGACATGCAACAGTTAGGTGGAACAAAAATAGCAATGAAAGCATTCAGACAAACATTTCTGAATACCAAAAATGTTTCAAAGTGTAAATATGCCAAGATTATTAGCTATTACAGACAGGAAATGATGTGTCCGCATTACTTTTGGAGTACAGCTTAGTGTGGAAAAGATAATTAACAATAAGAATAAAAGAGTGGAATGAATTCGTTAGTTCTGGTCCTATTTTAAACGTTTGTAAATCCCTTATAATCTAATGGCTTTTATTCTTCCTGTAAACCTCGTCGAGGTTTCCATTGCAAAGGAGCGGCTGTTTTTGTGTGTGTGGAAATAAATAAGGAACCATTTAGAGATATACGTTTCGTGGCAATAAATAAATAAGCCGCCATTTCGAATCCCGCGGGCTCATTTCTTTTCTGACAGGCCGAACTACACTTCCCGCGATGCACCGCGCGCGGGCTTCCCGGGGGCCTTTTTCGCGCGAGGACGGCGACTACAACTCCCGGCAGGCCTTGCGCCGCTTCCCCTCCCTTTTCCGCCTTGTTGCCGGGCAACGGCAGGGACACAAGATGGCGTCTCCCAGGCGGCCTCTTTTCCCCTGAGAGAAAGAGAGAGCGAGACCCCCGCGCCTCAGAGAAGGACCCCCTCGGCCGACATGCATTCCCGCTCCCCTTTCTATGGGCGCAGCGCCATCCGGAGCGCGCATAGCGGCGATGACGCCCGGTCGGGCGGGCTGCGCTCCTGGGCGACCTCGCCGTCCGTCACCTTCTCGCTCCTCCTCAGCCGCTTCGACGAGCGCTTCCCCAGGGGCATCGCCACCGAAGGCCTGGAAGGCAGCGCCACGTTCAACGAGGAGGAGCTCGCCGTCGAGGAAGAGGAGTCCACCGAGTCCGAACCGGAGCCCGAGCCCATGGAGGTGGGTGCAGGCGGGTGGGGGGCGTTTCGCCGCCCCTAACATGGGTTGGCACCTGTCTGTCTATAAAGGGAGGGGGCGCTACTCGGCGAACTACGGGCACGGGTTCGTTTGGGGAGGGCGCCCCTACAAGGAGAATTACGGGAGCGCCCGACCCTTCTTTCCGCGGGAAGGGGGAGCGGAGTTGACGTGCTATTTGGATAATTACGGGAACGGCGACCCCGCACCTATAGGGAGAAATACGGGAGTGCCCCTCTGGGGAGGCGCGCCTAGAGGGAGAAATACGGGAGGCTTCTTTGCATGGTGGAGTGGAAGGGTTCGCGCTACTCGAATGATTACGGGAAGTTTTGGGTTAAGGGTTTGAGGGGGGGCTCGCGTGCCCGGCCGTCCTTTGTAATAATAATAATAATAATAATAATAATAATAATAATAATAATAATA
>JAXCMG010000011.1:37824226-37844794 GCA_034642415.1 Podarcis siculus
AATAATAATAATAATAATAATAATAATAATAATAATAATAATATAATAGTAATTATTATTATTACTTATACCTCGCCCATCTGGCTGAGTTTCCCCAGCCACTCTGGGTGGCTTCCAATAGAGTGTTAAAAACAATACAGCATTTGTTTATTTGTTTGTTTATTTACTCCATAACATTTGTATGCCGCGTTTGCAAAGCAGTTTACAAAAAAGCAGAAACCCCCAGGGTAGTGCCCGGAGAAATCTTAGAGAGCTGCTGCCAGTCTGTGTTGAAAACACTGAGCTAGAAGGACCAATTTGAAGCTTTCAGGTGGTGCTGTGGGTTAAACCACAGAGCCTAGGACTTGCTGATCAGAAGGTCGGCGGTTCGAATCCCCGCGACGGGGTGAGCTCTCGTTGCTCGGTCCCAGCTCCTGCCAACCTAGCAGTTCGAAAGCATGTCAAAGTGCAAGTAGATAAATAGGTACCACTCTGGCGGGAAGGTAAACGGCGTTTCCATGCGCTGCTCTGGTTTGCCAGAAGCGGCTTAAGTCATGCTGGCCACATGACCCGGAAGCTGTATGCCGGCTCCCTCGGCTAATAAAGCAAGATGAGCTCCGCAACCCCAGAGTTGGTCACGACGACCTAATGGTCAGGGGTACCTTTACCTTTAAGGCAGCTTCTTCTCCTGATCCCGTTTGGGGAAAGAGCCCATGTATCTCAGGGGGTAGAAACATAGAAACAGAGTTGGAAAGGAGCCGCTGGGAGGAGCGCAGAGAGAAGAAACCCCACGGTGCATCTGTAGCAGCACTACCGGACGTCTTCATCTGCCCCAGCTGCAACAAAACATGTCTCTCCCATATCTGTCTCTGCAGCCGCAGCGGACACTGTAACTGTCCATGGTTTGAGTTTGACTTCACCCCCAAAGGCGCACTCTTCCACTGCCAACCAGGTTGGAAGGGACCACAAGGGTCATCCTGTCCATCCCTCTGCAATACAGGAATCTTTTGGCCAATACGGGGCTCGAGCCCACAACCCTGAGATTAAGAGTCTCATGCTCTACCCACTGAGCTTTCCCAGGCTTTGCAGGCAGAAGGTCCCAGGTTCATTCCCCAGCAGCATCACCCAGCAGGACTGGCGAAGAGCTGTGTCTGGAACTCTGGAGAGCCTCTGCCAGTCAGTGTAGGCAGTACTGAGCTGGATGGATCAATGGTCTTCTTCAGTTTAAGACAGTTTCCCATGTTTCTGTTTGGGAAGAGCCATAGCTCAGTGGTTGAGCACCTGTTTGGCATGCAGAAGGCTCAGGATTCTGTCCCCAATGGCCTCTCCAGGTAGGACTGGGAATGGCTGTGCTGCCTGGGACCCCAGAGAGCCACTGGTCTAGATGGAGCACTGTTCTGGCCTTAATAATAATAATAATAATAATAATAATAATTTATTTCTACACCGCCCATCTGGCTGGGTTTCACCAGCCACTCTTCCAACAGAAGATTAAAAATACATTTATGGCGGCTTCCTATTTGTTTTTACTGTTTAATACAATTGTTAAATTAACCACTAATGCTTATATAAAATGAAACATTTATTCTCACGAGGATTGCCAGATGGAGCCTGCACCTGTTGGTATGCTAAGGTATCCTACCTCTACACTGAAAGCTTCAGGCGAGGACCTAGCAATGCCAGTATAGCTCTTGTTTCATGTGTTACATCCAGCTGCATCCCAGGGCCCCAGAAGAGGCAAGGCGGATGGTTACTGGAACCAGGATTTTATTGAGCATCTGTGTGGCAAAGTAATGTTCTTAGCATACCAACCACTTTTGTGCTGTTGCACCTACCTAAATGTGTGGAAACGATCAACGACTTGGTGGGGGATGCCTGGGGCCTCCTGCCATCCATTCTGATCTAACGCTTTTATTATATAAATAAGATGACCTACTAATTATCATAGATAAGAATAGAATAATTGCTATCCTCCCAGTCTCTGGGTTGTAGCCCAATAATGGCTACATTCCCTAGTAAAGGCTGCAACCTCACCTCACCTGTGGCATTGAATTGTCTTCTCTTCTGGGCTGCAGCTCATCACTTTTGCCTGGTCGGTGGCCTTACAAGCCAGCGCTGAGGCTGCTGTGTGCCTCACTTGGAAACGGCGTTAGAAACCCAGATATATAAGCTAATTGCCAAATGGCAGGTTTGTCGAAAATGGAAATGGGCTCCTGACAGTCTGTAGCCCTCTGTTTATTTTGCACTGATTGAGCGAAGGTATTTGTCATGTTCCTCCGGGGAAAGGACCTAATCTTCTCTCACAGTTGGCCATACCTCTTTAGGGAGGTTGTCCGGCTTTGATTATTTTAGCCCAACCAAAACTCTGCCTTTCTCTCTCTTAGGAGGAATTTGATGGCGTGCTGACTGAAGAAATGACTGCTGAAGCCCTGCAAAAATTGGGGCGTTCAGCCCCGGGCACAGAGCATGTCTACCTCGATCTGTCACTTTCGGTGAGTTAATGGCAAATAGTTTTGCGGTCAAGCTACATCATCTCCCATTTGAATCCTTAACTTGGCCTTATTGGCTGGACTGATGACCTTTTGCTCAAGTTCATGATCATGTGCTTCTAGCCCTATTGTATATGTGATATTTGAGGCATTAGGTCTGATGCTGCATTAAGAAATCCCCTCTGCCCACTAGAATTCAACTGCTCCAAAGGACCAATGTTACTTGAAACTGTTCTGATTTTGAAATGATTGCATGGTTGGGTGGGAAGAGTGTCCAACCTTGTCCCAAAGGCAGGGCTTTGGTTGCTTTGAGGCGTTTTATAGGAAGCAGTTCATAAGTGGAATGAGTTAAATAACTAGGAAATGTTTTGCCCAGCTGCATAAAAAAATAATAGTGTTTCGGTCTGACACATGACAATGAGCGATCTGCATTGGCTCCCAGTACGTTTCTGAGCACAATTCAAAGTGTTGGTGCTGACCTTGAAAGCCCTAAATGGCCTCGGTCCTGTATACCTGAAGGAGCGTCTCCACCCCTATCGTTCTACCTGGACACTGAGATCCAGGTCTGAGGGCCTTCCGGCGGTTCCCTCACTGGGAGAAGAGAGGTTATAGGGAACCAGACAGAGGGCCTTCTCGGTAGTGGCACCCACCCTGTGGAACACCCTCCCAGCAGATGTCAAGGAAATAAGCAAATATCCTATTTTTGAAAGACATCTGAAGGCAAGCCTGTTTACGGAAGTTTTTAATATTTAATGCTGTATTGTTTTTAACACTCAATTGGGAGCCGCCCAGAGTAGCTGGGGAAACTCAGCCAGATGGGCGGGGTATAAGTAATAGATTAGTAGTAGTAGTAGTAGTAGTAGTAGCAGTAGTAGTATCTCATTCAGCAGCCTCATTATTTATTATTATGCTATGTGCTTTGGTTTTTTGTGAACCGTCTTATGAAGGCGGGGAACCCCCAGTTGGCAAGTTAGAATTCTTAAATAAATGATGTCCACCTGATTCCAGATCAAATTGAGAATGTAACAGAAGAGCCTGCTTCATCAGGCCAGTTAGTGGATTTGATCCATCATCCTGTTCTCCCAGTGGCCAACCAGATGCCTCTTGGAAACCCACAAGCAGGGGATGCTCTCAGTAGCCATCTCTTGATCATCACCATCATCATCATATTTATACGCCGCCCATCTGACTGGGTCACCCTAGCCACTCTGGGCAGCTTCTATCATATACAGAAACATAACAAAACATAAAACATTAAAAACTTCCAGGCGCCTTTAAAGGTTGTATAGTTACTTATCTTGTAATTTCTCTTACTCTTGATCCCCATCCACTGGTGTTCAGAGGCATAATGCCTCTTTAAAGGTAAAGGGTCCCCTGACCATTAGGTCCAGTCATGGCCGACTCTGGGGTTGCGGCGCTCATCTCGCTTTATTGGCCGAGGGAGATGGCATTCAGCTTCCGGGTCATGTGGCCAGCATGACTAAGCCGCTTACGGCGAACCAGAGCAGCACACGGAAACGCCGTTTACCTTCCCACTGGAGGAATAGGATACCTATTTATCTACTTGCACTTGACGTGCTTTTGAACTGCTAGGTGGGCAGGAGCAGGGACAGAGCAACGGGAGCTCACCCTGTCGCGGGGATTCGAACCGCTGACCTTCTGATTGGCAAGTCCTAGGCTCTGTGGTTTAACCCACAGCACCACCCGTGTCATACTGCCTTTTAGGGTAGAGGTAATGTATTATTTGGGAAGGGAGGAGGGGGGGAGAGACAAGCAAAGGCAGCACCAGGACTTGCTACAGTGGGGCTGGTGGTTTGGGGTTTTGAGCACATTGTTTTGGAGCTATCTGTTGTGTTTGGTAACTGTTGTCAGCCGCTTTGAGGACTCCGGTTGAAAAGGAAGGATGAAAATAGAAGTTTGCAGAAGTTAACTCTCCTGCACAAGGAAACCTCTTCACATAAGACATGGACTGGAGTGTCTCCATATGGTGTGGGGTCATGGAGACAAGTTGGGGATTCTGTTGGTGTATCCCGGCTCCCCGTACCTGGACACAGAAATGCTCCCATATACCATACGTTAGTGGAACTTGAACATTAGGTTGTTAATTTGCCCCAGTGGGTGAGAGGATGGTCACCAAATGGGACTCGGGGGGATGAATTCTTTTCAAAAAGACTTTAGGGGGTTAATGAAGAACCTCATTTTCAGAACTGTGCCTTGGTGTCTTCTTGAAAGAGAAGGCAAGTGCAGGGTTACACATGCTAACTCCTTTCCCCCGTTTTCTTCCCACAGGACCGCAAATTAAGTGACATTAGCATTCTCTGCAGATATGTCCACCTTGAGAAGCTAGATCTTTCTTACAATAAAATTGATGGTACGTAGCTGCCACTTTTGTAAGTCTCTTGGCTGTAAAGCTCTTTTGGGTATAAGGAAATCAAGAAGAAAGGAGGAGAAAACAATGAGAATGATAACATTACAACACGGCTTGGAATGAAAATAAGATTAGTCCCTGCAAAGGATGTAAGGAGGGTTGGAGAAGTCCTGAGCACTTAAGAGGGGATGGTCTGTACAGAGGCCTGTGAGTGTGCAGGAAACCTGCAAGGTATGGAATCTGCCAATTGTGGAATTGGCTGCAAAGTTCAACTCCCTAAGAATCTCAGCCTCCTTTTTAAAAGGAAAGGAGGAAGAAGTTTCTAGCTCATATTTTTTGCAAAGACAAACTTACGCACGTGTGGACAGCATTTTGTGAAATAAACCAGAATTGCTGAATAACACTTCCAGCTGTCATCAAGCAGTGTTTTTGAGATCCTTGTCTCTCCTTGCCGTACCACCTCATGGTTAGCAGAGCAGGAACATGTATAATGGTGAAAAGCCACAGGATAACTTATTCAAAATGGGGAAAATCCTGCAAATTGACTCATTTTGCATAGTGTATCCTGGGTGTGTGACATTGTTCTCTTAATAGCAGAGTAGGTATGTTTTCATAGCTCTGAGTCCACACAGTCCTGACATCCAAATTCTGCGCTCCATGTATGTTTCTTACTTCTACCCCTGCCCCGTGTTCTTTCGTTTCCAGATATTTCATGTGTGAGTTACATGCCTTACTTGTTGGACCTGAACGTTTCCCATAATGAACTAACCACATACTTTGACTTCAAACCACCCAAGAATCTTCAAGTAAGAATTTTGTGGGTTCTGTTTGAGTTCAGGTCTCCTCAGTGCAGCTGGCTAGCCAACCAGATTCTAAGCAAATAATAATAATAATAATAATAATAATAATAATAATAATAATAATAATAATTTATTATTTGTTCCCCGCCCATCTGGCTGGGTTTCCCCAGCCACTCTGGGCGGCTTCCAACAAAGATGAAAAATACACTAAAATGTCACATATTAAAAACTTCCCTGAACAGGGCTGCCTTCAGATGTCTTCTGAATGTCAGGTAGTTGTTTATCGCTTTGACATCTGATGGGAGGGCATTCCACAGGGAGGGTGCCACTACCGAGAAGGCCCTCTGCCTGGTTCCCTGTAACTTGGCCTCTCGCAGTGAGGGAACCGCCAGAAGGCCCTCGGAGCTGGACCTCAGTGTCCGGGCAGAACAAAGTAAGGAAAGGAATGATTTCATTTGCCATTTCTTGGAAATCTTCAGCCAATTGAGCCTGTGTGGAGTTGAGCCTCCAGTTTTCTCTGCACCAATGATCTTGTTCTGCCTCTGGTCCCCATGTAAGGTTTTCCCTTGAATCCACCTAGTTGTCCGATGCAATTTTAAGCCAACGTGGCAAAGGTATTTTTAGATTTAAAATGTGTCGGGAGCAAACAATGCCATCTTTAGAGGGAGTTGTGATGCAAAATTTCTTTGGGGCCTCGAGCTGGTATATTAATAGAGAGCAGAGAAGATTGACACAGAGCATGGAGGCATATAAAAGAAAAGAAACTGAAGTCGAGATAGTGGTGATCTTGTAGCAACAGTCTTTAGTAGCTGAAATTGGCAGGAAAATGTGCTCTGTTTGATCTCTTCCCTTGAAGGCACATCTCAGGGGTTCCTTTCGGAACCTGTCACGGCATGGAGAACTCTGTGTGTGTTTATTGGTGCTCCAGCATGCATGCTGAAGCTCCTGGTTCAACATAGATGTGTGCAAGTGGAGCAAAACAGTGCTAGAAAATTTCCAAAGTGCTGTTTTGCAAAATGTTTTTGTTGTCTCTAAACAGGCCTTGTTACTAAGCCACCAGAAGTTGCTAGTCTGCAAAGAAATTGCTGCTAGCAGCCTAGTGAACGAATTTCCAGGTTGGAAGAAGCACAGCTGTTGTTAAGCTTCCCCTGCTGCCTTTTTTCTTCCCCATGCTGCCATGGTCTCTCTTCTCATCTCATCTCTTCCCCATCCCCTTTACAAGGCTGTGGTATAGGAAAGAATCCCTTTTCTTCCTTTCCTGTACATGCTCCAGGCATACCTACTGTCTTCTTTTGCCCAGGGTGCATTTGGAGCTGCATTGAGCAGCACTTAGGCGCAGGAGCCAACTGGGCTGCCCTGTGCAAAGACAGACAGAACATGCTGGTTTGCCAGCCCTGTCAGCTAACTGGCTGGTGAAGCCCAGCAGCCTCTCTCCACTTTGTCAGCCGGATTCCTCAGTGGCTATAAAGCAGTGGTGGAGCCTGATCAACTTCTGTACCAGCCACAGGGGAAGTGATGCCACTTCCATAAGCCACTTCCTGCACTGCCAGCACAGAAGCAAGTCAGGCTGGTAAAGCCAAGTGCTCTTCCCCCGATTTGCAAGCCTGATCGTTCACCTACTGGCAATTTCACACATACGTCTGCTAAAGCCTCATCGCCAATGACAACCAAGAAAGTGGTTAAATGCAGGCTGTTCTAAACAAATGCACACCCCATGTTTGTGCTCCAGCCGTGTTTCCAATTCGAACAGAAGACCTTTTGGTTCCGCAGAAAGAACAAACATACAAATAACAGACCCTATGATGGTATCTTTATGTATTCTCTCCACCCACCCCCACCTCCAGGTAGCAGATTTTTCGCACAACAAGATCCAAGCGATGCAAGATCTTTCTGCCTACCAGTCACTTAAGAAGCTCATACTTGACGGTATCCTTTTGGGAGTGAAAGAGAAATTCTGGAGAGAAGTGGGATACGGCGGAGTGTTGGAAGATCAACCCTGGGGGCTTTTAAACAAACACACAAATCTTCATTCTGTGATCTGGTTGGGTCCAGGATGCAATTGATTTTGTTTTCATCGGTGGGCTGCCCTGTCCAGAAGGCTGGAATATGGTTTCCATGTGTGTGGTGGTTGTTGTTGTTTTTAAAAAAATCCATACCAAAAGATAGAATGATAGAGCATCATACGCTAAATGCATTTTTCTAATTTTACTCCAGTAAAATGCAACAACAGCAGATCCCAAAGGCAGCAAGATTGCAATATTCTTCTTGTATATATTCAGTGCAAGAGAAATTGTGGTGAGTTGAACTGTATCTTTCTTGAATTACCCAGATAGTGAGCCTGGCCAGCTGAAGTTTCCTTTGGGGCGATATTGTTGTGCCCTTGGATAAACTGGATATCTGGGGGTGGGGGTGCCTTGCTTTAGTGGGAGGTCTCCCAAAAAGGTAATTCTGGATTGGGCCTTTCAGACTCATGTACTATCCTAATCTGTTGCAAATAGGTTCATTTTCTATCTCTCTTCTACACACACACACTGTTGATCTTGGTCATTGTGATTCTGGATGAAGGAGAAGTGACTTCTTGGGCACATAACCAAAAGAGAGGGGTGGGAGCTGTAGAGCAAAAGAATATTGGCTTGTGAAACCCGAGTACTTCTAATATCAGTATGAGGAATGCTTGCTAAGAAGATGCTCATCTTCCACAGGGAGGCTGGCCCTGAGTCATTCTCTCTCCCAGGGGGCTTAGAGAAAAAGGATAAACAAGCCTGCTGGTCTCTCTGCATCACCTGGATACAAAACACTGGTGCTTTAACTCTTGCTTCCCTGATCTTTGAAATGAATTTGGTGGAAACAGTGCCCAAGGCAGCCTTAGGGCCCACTCGCTTCAAAACTGTCCAACTGCAAGGATTTTTACGATGTGGTAGCAAGGGAGCTGTCTAGTAGGACAAGATCGTGCCCTGGCCAGCTTCCCACTCCTTCATGCAATTGCCCTCCCAGCAGAGTGCAGGGAGGCCTCAAATTCACGTGACTCAAGAAGTGAAGCCAAGCAATGTACTAAAGGAGAACATCTGACCTGGGGCTGGGGGTGGATGGGATTCCTTCATAACCTCAAATGTGCTGATCATTCAGGTCCTAAGGATATCCTCGTGGCTCATACAAGTTGCTGGAATAGCTCCTGTCAACCTGTATTCATTCTCTTTCTCTGTGTCCATCTGTCTGTCTCACCCACCCTTATCTGACTACCTCAAAGAATCATAAGAGTTGGGAGGGACATTTTCCCAACACGGGGCTCAAATCCACAACCCTAGGATTAAGAGTCTCATGTGCTACCAATGGACCTCTACTCAGTGCTGGCGCCAGGCTATTTTGTGCTCCAGGCAAGGCTAACTACTTGCACCCCCGCTCCCAAATCACTCACTGCAGTTTTCAAAAACAGATGCCTTTGTATGAATTGCTTCAAAAATGACGAAATTCTTCAGAACGTAAACTCAAGAGTCAAATATCAGAAATTCGTAAGATGCAACAAAAACTAATCTTTGTAAAAAGGCGTCCCTCAAAGGTCAGTTCTGCTGCCCTCTGAGGTCTGTGCCCTCGGTGGCTGCCTGGCTGGGCCAACAGCCCCAGACCTGCCTCTTCGTTTATTCCCATGTGACATCCCAACAAGTAAAGGGACCCAGGTCAGCCCTATCCGGCCAATCTGCTTTACTCCTTGATTGATGGTGGAAATATAGGATTGTCTCCCTTTCCCCTTCAGATCACAGTCCCGTCTTTCAGATTGTAAAATTCTATGCTCAACTTGATCTGCCCAAAGGGCTGGGACCCTTGCCTTGCTAGATTATGTCAGGCTGGGGGTGTTGGCAAGGAGCTTTGGCTTGACTCGCACCCCACTAGATAGGCCAAGGCAAGCATATCTCCTGCCTCCTGGCACACGTGGGCAGCCTGTGCTGCATTTGCCCCTGGCTGCTTCCTGGACTGTTGGCAACCGCAGAATTGTGGCTGCACATTTTCAAAGAAAAAAGGGGAATAAGATCTAAAATGGCTCTTCTTCAAAGGAAGCAGGCCACAGCTGTCCATCCAGCCCAGTGTCCTGTTTCCAACAGAGGACCACCAATTTTTCTGGGTGGCCCCTAAGAAGCAGTGTCTGAACAAAAGAGCCGTCCCCAGTTACTTGGCCCCCCTATTCCAAGCAGCTGATCAGCAAGCTTAACATGGGAAAGGCTGAGCTCAAGGAATATGCCAGATTTGTGTGTTTGATTCCATTTATGAATCGCTTCCCATGAAATGTCTCAAAGTGATTTTGCAATAAAAGCATCAGCGGTGAAGACAATTAAAAACAAGTCCAGACAATTCCTATGTAAAAAAACAATTTCAGATTCAGCACAGACTCAGACTGGGATACAGATCTCCACTTAAGAGACTTTTTGGAAAAGGAAGGTTGCCCCCTTTCAAGGCAGTGGTGGCCACCTGTTGCTGCTCTTTTCTGCCTACCCTCTTGCCTCCAACGTCGGCCCTCATCCTGCCAGCTTGCACGTGATTGAGCAGAATATCATGCCCGTCAGGTTCCATTTCAGCTGGGGGTTTTTTTTCCAGCTTGGCAATACAGAGCTCCGTCTTGGCTGTTCAGGTTACATTATTTGTGTGTTTCACAAGGTGTTCAGGTGACATCGCTCTTGTCAGCCGGTGGCCTAGCAACTTGCTCCCTTTGCAATTATAATTTCCCATAGCAGAAGCAGAAATAATGTGACAGGAGTGAAATGCGGGCCAAGGCTGATTATTGCTCCTCTGAATAGAAAGAGGATGTGGGGGGTTGGGCGAGGGGCGGGAGAGAAAGGAATTGCTTTGCATGTGGCGAGCACCGGGCTATCTCTCCTTCGCTCATTTGTATTGTCTCCGGCAATGTGGCCAAATCAGCCATGATGTCCGCGGAACAAAAGATTGCGACATACTGAGCTAAGAAAAGATTCTGTGCACCCCACATAAGAAAGCTTCACTTGGGCAATAGGACCTTGATGGAGAGAGTGGGGCACAGAGATTGGAAAGAGCTTCAGTTGTGCAGGTTGGATATTAAAATGAGAGCCAACACCAGCCATGATGCTCTCCAGACACCAGCAAAGGTGTTGTTGCTCTTTCCCTTCATCTCTGTTGTAAAAGCCCTTGCTTAGCTTGTATTGAGAACAGAACCAACCCTCTTAACTGAAGCCATAAGAAGCTGCCTTATCCTGACTCAGGCTTCTGGTCCATCTAGGTCAGTGCTGCTCACACAGACAGGCAGCAGCTCTCCAGAATTTCAGGTGGGGTTCTCTCCCAACCCTTCCTGGAGATACCAGGAGCTGAATCTTGAGACCTTCTGTGCTCCAAGCGGGTGCTCCACCACTGAGTTATGGTTGCTCTGTTAGGGTCAAAGCGTGTGCTTTGTCTCTGAGCTCTGGGTCCTCCCACCTAGAGAAAAAGAAAACTGGGAAGCTAGCAGGAGTAGAACCTGCACCTCCCACTCCAGGTAGCAACAGTTGAACCATGGATCCCCAGGAATAGAGAAACACTCTGATTCTTCTCCCATAGCCTGGATGTTTTCCAAAGACAGCGCTGAGCGTTTTTGTGTTCAGGGTGGCTTTGAACGAAAAAGCCAGGGAAGGAACGGATGATGTTCACTGCCATTATATTGCCCAAGCCTAGGGCTGTTGCACAGCTCCCCTTCATTTCACTGTGGCGGATTCTTCAAGAGGAATTCCTCAGTGGACTCCCGACTGCTAACCACTTTGCGGTGCGATCTTGTTCCTTAAGTCTTGATGCTGATGCACAGATAACGAAATTGAGGAGATCCAGGGCCTTGAGAATTGCCAGTGCCTGACCTACCTGAGCCTGGCAGACAACAAGATCACAGCCATCAATGGCCTGAAAAACCTCCCCATCAAAACACTCTGTCTGGTGAGTCGCAGAATTTTGGGGTTGTAAGGTGATGCTGGTGGGACGCGGGTCGCGCTGTGGGTTAAACCACAGAGCCTAGGACTTGCCGATCAGAAGGTCAGCGGTTTGAATCCCCGCGATTCCTCGGTCACGACTGGACCTAATGGTCAGGGGTCCCTTTACCTTTAAGGTGATGCTGGACATGTTGCATGCAGTGATTGGGACATTGTGAAATCCTTGAGCAGGGGTGGGGGAGCTTTTTCAGCCCGAGGGATGCATTCTTTCATGCAGGTGCCAGATCAGCCTCTCCAGGCATTCCACAGCCAGGGAGCCACCACTGAAAAGACCCTCTCTTTTGCTGCTGCCTTCTGTACTTCTAGAAGGGCTTTACTACCCCCCTCAGCCCTTTGATCCTGTGTACCTTTCCTAGTCTGTAGTTCCCACTCTCGTGTTTCCCATCTTTCCCCCTTCCCAAAGTGCCCTGCACCGTCGGGTTTAAAACTATTGATAAAATATTAGATGCAGATATGCGGGTTGATGGCGCCGGATGTAGGATGAAAACAATCTAGAGGCGGAGCTGGGGGGATGCGACTCAACCCGGCTTGGAGAGGTTCATTTGACAATAACGAGAAACCAAACTTTTAGTTTCATTGGCCCAGTCCTGTGGAACTCTCTGCCACTGGAGATTCAGCAGGCACCTTCTGTGCCAACTTTTATACCCCTGCTGAAAGCTTCTATTCCACCACGCCTACGCAGGCAATTAAGAACACATCTTTCAGCAATGGTTAATTGACATATTTTTAAAATAAATAAATAAATACCATTTTACTGTACAGTTTTATTTTTTTGTTTTGTTGCAAATGGCTGTGATATATTTTCACGATACGGTGGTATATAAATATTGTTTCTAGATTAACAAACAAACTAACCCTCATGTTATACCAGAAACTCCAGTTCTAAGTAGGAATAGTAACTGAAGGTAGAGAATCGAGGGAACTGAGGAATAAGCAAAAGAACAAAAGTAAAATGTAATCAGATCTTAAATTAAAATTGAATTAAATGACAGTACATGAAAAATGATTTCAAAATGATGGGTCTGGCTGGGTACAAGGGAGGGGGCTGCTGGTGCCCCAGTATTTTCTACCTGAGGCTGCAACCTGGCTCACTCCTCCTTATGTAGAAGCTCCTGCTGGCCCTGGAGTGTCTGAACCAGGTCCAGGTGTGGAGAAAGTAAGTGATCCCCTCAAAGCACATGTGAAGGAGATTGCAGAGTGAGTCAGTCAGCCTTGGAGACAGCGGTTTGCCCAAGGGAAAGTTGTGTGTTCATAATTCCTTTTCTCGAGGGCTCCCCAAGCTTCCGATTACTTTTGCAGAAATCAAACCAGATAGCGAAGGCTGTTGGCTTGGAGGAACTGAAAGTTCTGCAGAAGTTGGACTTGTCTGACAATCAGATCAGCAGTTTGGAAGGTCTGGAGGAGCACAACCTGCTTGAGGAAATCAACCTAGAAGACAACCAGGTAAGATCTTGCACACTAAGTAATATTGTTTGGACAAAATAAAAAAATCCTTCCAGTAGCACCTTAAAAGGTAAAGGGACCCCTGACCGTTAGGTCCAGTCGTGGCCGACTCTCGGGTTGTGGCGCTCATCTCGCTTTATTGGCCGAGGGAGCCGGTGTACAGCTTCCGGGTCATGTGGCCAGCATGACTAAGCCGCTTCTGGCAAACCAGAGCAGCGCACGGAAACACCGTTTACCTTCCCGCCGGAGCAGTACCTATTTATCTACTTGCACTTTGACGTTCTTTCGAACTGCTAGTTTGGCAGGAGCAGGGACTGAGCAACGGGAGCTCACCCCGTCGTGGGGATTCGAACCACCGACCTTCTGATTGGCAAGTCCTAGGCTCTGTGGTTTAACCCACAGCGCCACCCGCGTCCCTGGTAGCACCTTAGAGACCAACTAAGTTAGTTATTGGTATGAGCTTTCATGTGCATGCACACTTCAGATACTGTTTGGACAGTTTCAGTTTGCACTGAAGACTGGCCTCCTTTGCAAGTTTGTATGATATCTCATGACGTGGCCACAGTGCAAGGGCAGTGAAAGGGCCAGTTTGGGCATTCAGAAGAGCTTTTTCAGGGTTCCATTTCAGGCTGCCCGGGGAGGAGGTTCTGTGCCTTTTCTGCACATTCACAGAGCTCTGGTCATGGAATGGGTCCCTAGAGTAAATGCTATATTTTCTTGTGTCCTATCTAGGTGGCTGAGCTGGGTGAACTGGAATATTTTGAATCCCTGCCTCTCCTCAGAGTGCTTAATTTGATAAACAACCCTGTGCAGGTACGTCTCAGTCAACGTAAAGGAGGCACAAAGGAAGAAGGTAGATAACTGTTCCATGAGTGGAAAGCTATGTGTTGCTGCTGGGCCGTGTCTATATCACCAAGGTTTCCAAAACTTTGGTGTCCAGCTGTTGTTGGACTACAAATCCCATCATCCCTGTCCACTGGTCCTGCTAGCTAGGGATGATGGGAGTTGTAGTCCAACAACAGCTGGGCACCAAAGTTTGGGAAACCTTGGTCTATATTGTTTTGCCAAGATGGTGCAGGGTCCACCTTTGGTTTGCTGGCAGATTTATTCCATTTTATGTCTTTACAAGTACACCAGCAAATACCCCATATCAGAACCCCAGAAAGGAGACCTTGGGCCCCAAAGGGATTTCTGAATGAACATTAGGAAGAACTTTCTGATGGTACGAGATGTTCTTCAGTGGATCAGATTCCCGCGAAAGGTGGTGGACTGTCCTTCCTTGGAGGTTTTTAAGCAGAGGTTGGATGGCCGCCTGTCATGGATGATTTAGTTGAGATTCCTGGGGGCTGGACTAGATGGTCCTCAGTGTCCCTTCCAACTCTATGATTCTGTGATTCTTTGCTGACCTCAGGAAGTTCTCAGCTGGGCCTTGGAATGCCCAGGTGCTTGGGTAGTAATGCGCACTGGGGGGGGGGGGAGAGAATCATCTAAAGATGCAAAGGGGAAAGGGTGGCTTTTGATCGGCTGCTTTCCTTTGGAATCTGGATGCAATTTCCGTGAGGTGGACCCACTTCTCATTCAAAGGGCTTGACAATCTCTCGTGATTAACGAGCTGCGGCATCCCATTTGTCAATGACAGCAACATTTAGAGCAGAGTCAAACCTTGTGCATCAGCCTGATGCAGCACATGTTGATAACTTGTCCTGAGCAGTGTGGAAGATTAACAGCACCGGCATCTCGATTTTGATGTGTTTGAGATACCCTTTGAAATGATTTCCGGAGATCTGGGATAGAAATATTACACATATCTCAGCACTGTCTTCCTCGGTTAATGTCAGTGGTACAGTCCACCGGGGATTGCTCTTTAATTTTGATGGAACCTGCATGGGGTGGAAAAAATCATTCCATCTCTGCAAACCTCTGAACCTTTGCCAAAAGAAGACTAGATATGCATTGGCAGGCTCAGGGCCATTGGCCCACATGGCATCTTCGTAAAAGCAGATCCACACCATAACAATAACAATAACAATAACAATAATAATAATAATAATTTATTTATACCCCGCCCATCTGGCTGGGCTCCCCCAGCCACTCTGGGTGGCTTCCAAAAAAATATTAAAATACTATAATACATCAAACATTAAAAGCTTCCCTAAACAGGGCTGCCTTCAGATGTCTTCTAAAAGTCTGGTAGTTGTTGTTCTCTTTGACATCTGACTGGAGGGCATTCCACAGGGAGGGCGCCACTACCGAGAAGGCCCTCTGCCTGGTTCCCTGTAACTTGGCTTCTCGCAGTGAGGGAACCACCAGAAGGCCCTCGGAGCTGGACCTCAGTGTCCGAGTAGAATGATGGGGGTGGAGACGCTCCTTCAGATATACTGGGAAACACCAGAGTTTCCCAACCTTTTTGTGTGCTGGGCAGACATTGGGAGAGCTCAGAAACTGTTGTGGGCCCTGTGAAATACCCATTCCATGGAAGAAAAACTGATGGTGCTCGGAACCCTCCCCCTGAAATAGGCAAAACAAGTACACACAGACCCCAACAAACAAACAAAACACAGACAAAAAGTAGGCCTTACTCCAAAACTGGACTCTCCCCCCCAAAACCAAAACAACCCCTCCCACAAAGCCAAAAATTGCTTCAATTAAAAACATTTTATAATAAAGAAGGGACGGGATGTTGGTGGACACCAGGCGGGATGTAGAAGGCCAATGTGTCCACAGCAACTCTGTTTTGGAGCTTAGACCCATGTTGTTCCTCTTAAGAGACCCTGCCACAGGGAGTAAAAGGTAAAGGGACCCCTGACCGTTAGGTCCAGTCATGGCCGACTCTGGGGTTGCGGCGCTCATCTCGCTTTACTGGCCGAGGGACCCGGCATACAGCTTCCAGGTCATGTGGCCAGCATGACTAAGCTGCTTCTGGCGAACCAGAGCAGCACATGGAAACGCCGTTTACCTTCCTGCCTGAGTGGTACCTATTTATCTACTTGCACTTTGACGTGCTTTTGAACTGCTAGGTTGGCAGGAGCAGGGACCGAGCATCAGGAACTCACCCCATCGCGGGGATTCAAACCGCCGACCTTCTGATCGGCAAGCCCTAGGCTCCCTGGTTTAGATTACAGCACCACCCGTGTCCCCAGGGAGTACTCAGTCTAAAAGTTGGCAGTGGGGAGAGACAACAAGGCAAGATGGTAAAGAGGTAAGGTTAAACAAGAGGTGGGGAAGGCAAGTACAGCTCAGGACCTAATGTGAGGAAATGCTCACACCAGTATGGGTATTTGTATTTTAATATGAATTAAACCTGTTGGGCGGGATTCACCTAACCAGCCCCATCAGTGAGGGTCCTGGGGGGAGGCTGGGCAAGGTCTGAGTGGAGGGAGAGGGGTGTGGGTGGAGGTGTTAAGGAAGGCATGCTGGCACAGGACTGGTGAGCAAGGCAAGCAAAGTGCAACCCTAGTTAATTAGATTCCTTATTGGTAATAAAATCAGTACAGTGGTACCTTGGTTTTTGAATGTCTCCGTTGACGAACATTTCAGTTTTCGAACGTCATAAACCCGAAAGTAAATGCTTCGGTTTTCAAACATGCCTCGGAAGTCGAACATGCCACGCGGCTTCCACTGAGTGCAAGATCCTGAGGCCTAGCTGTTGGCTATTGAGTTTTCGAACGTTTCAGAACTCGAATGGTCTTCCGGAACGAATTACATTCGGAAACCGAGGTACCACTGTATTTACAATTAATACAGTGTTTTAAGGGAGAAATTACAGGGCAAAAAACCCCGACTCCTCAGCTACAATGTTGTTTTTATTTCATTAATTTATTTAAAAGCATTTATAAACCACTTAGAAATCTCTGAGCTGTGCACAATGTGAAAAGCAAACTATATCTTTAAAACAATAATGCAACCTGAAACCAATGAAACAGCGGTATGAAAGCATCTAATGATGAACAGAACAAGGATGGAGGGAATTCAAACATAAAACAGGGTCAGGGAGAAGCCTGGGCGAAAGAAATATTTACAAGGCGTCTGAAGTAACTGATGGTTGCTCCTTTGCACGTGGCAGAAGGAAGGGCATTCCCCAGTACAACGGCAGAAGCATCAAATGTCCATTTCCAGGTCACTACCCTATGAGATTCTGTAGTTGAATTTCTTTAGTTTCTAAGGGATCTTAGGCAGTCTTTCAGGTACTCTTGTCCCTAGTTGTTCAGGGCTGTAAATGCTAACATCGAGACTTTGCATGTAGCTCCATAGTTGCTCAGCAGCCACTGTGGTTCACTCAGCGCAAGTGCAAAATATGTAGATCCAGGTGCTCTACTCAGTGATCTAGCCACAACATTCAGCCCCATATGGGGAGAGCATCTCTAACTAAAAATCAGGCTGTTTTCCTCTTAAGCTCTCTTAAACCTTGCTAAGCAGTGCTCCTTAGATCAGAATTTGGTCCTTTTTAAAAAGTCTCTCCAATTAATCTGCATGGCTTTTTAGTGATTTTATGAACGGAAGTGGCAATTATGTTAAGACGGCATTGAATTGGTTTGAATGTCAGTGATTTGGCGTGACTTGGCTTTCCTGAGACAATGCCTCTAATCAAGCTGCCAAGACGTTAGTTTTCTCATTGACAGTTAATTATTGTACCTCTTAAAGTTATACTTCAGACAACTAAACTTTATTTTTTTTATATCAATTTACAGTTCCGTTTAGCATCTCTCCCCTTATTCTTTATGCCCTTTAAGTTCCTGTGACACTTCACTTGCAATTAGGGGGATCATTACTCTGACCAAATTTGAGTTTGGATAATTAAACCTCATCTTCTGCATTCTCTTGAAAATATTCAGTCCCAGATGGTATTTTCAGGCCTTTATACACACTTAGTTGTCACAGGATAAAAAACAGCAACAACCCATAAATTAATTTAACACATTCAGGGAATGAAAACCTCAGTAAGAGGGTGAATTTGAAAAAGAAGCAGCACATTTCTTTTTTTTCTTTTCATGTTCCACGAGATTAAAAACAAACTTCAGACAGAAGAGTAGCTAATCGGGGGGAAACCTTACAGTCCAGGCTTTGCCAGCAATGCGGGTTTTCTATCTGCATTGAGCTGTTTTAGAAAGAAAAGGAAACTCTCTCTCACTCACTCACTCACTCACTCACTCACACACACACCAGTCTGAAGAGATACATCCCATTCCAGCATTTCCCTAACTTGGGTCTCCATCCATTTTTTGGGACTACAACTCCCATCATCTCTAGCTAGCAGAACCAGTGGTCAGGGATGATGGGAACTGTAGTCCACAAACAGCTGGACACCAACATTTGGCAAACCCAGCCTCATTCTACCACTTCAAACTGTTAACTCCTTGATTTACTGCCTATGTAGAATAGGTCTATGATCCTGAACTCCCCAGGAGCAGGATTTGTGTGCATCCTTGGGAGTTTCACTGTTATGTTGAAGCTTAGCATATGTATACCTGAAGGAGTGTCTCCACCCACTGCATTCAGCCCAGACACTGAGGACCAAGTTCCGAGGGCCTTCTGGTGGTTCCTTCGCTGCAAGAAGTGAAACTACAGGGAACTAGGCAGAGGGCCTTCTCGGTAGTGGCACCACCCTGTGGAACGCCCTCCCATCAGAAGGCAGTTTAGGGCAAGAGGGACCAATGCTCTCACTTCCTATGTTCCTAAGTCCATGGAGAACTTTAAAAACAGGGCTGGGAAACCTTTGGCCCGCCAGCTGTTGCTGAACTGCAGTTTCCACCAGTCCCAACAAGCATTGTCAATGGCTAGGGATGTTCAACAAAATCGGAAGGTCCTTAGAAGGTAAGGACAAGAAAGGAGATGGGGAACCAGGTACTGGAAGAGGAGACACCTCACATGGTTTGAATGTTTAATTTCACGAGCATTTTAACTGCCAAACTTGCCCATCTTTCTCTCTGCCTGCCGTGTGGCTCAGGTTCCTTCTCCTCTTTGGAAGAAGCCGTGATAAAGAGGGTTGTCAGCCTGTTCCTTTGGTTGGGCTGCTCTCTCATTTTCTGTGGATGTCTTCTGCTTTCCTAATACCCTGTGTCAAAAATATGATAAAATGGCTTCTCGCGTATTAGTTTGAAGAGCTGAATTTAAATTATCGTCCATTCAAATGAATCTTCAACCTCTTTGTTATATCGATGTCAGCAACACAAGGATTATTGGCTCCTGGTCATTTTCATGCTGCTTCGACTCACAGAGCTGGATCATAAGAAAATCACCGTGCAAGAAAAGGTAAGCGTGCTCTTTCGGTTGATTCATCCGTATTGAGATATAAGTAGGGGCCCTGCAAGAAAATGTTGCATTGCGGAGTTCCAGAAGGAACATATTGATTAGTCAGGAGGGAATTCTAACCACAGACTCATTTGGCCACCCTTGTTCAAGCCTAAGGAATTGATGTAATTAATGAATCGATCCCTCTCCTCTTAATCCTTGAGAGCAGGTTGCTGCTGTCAACAAGTATGACCCTCCTCCCGAAGTGGTGGCTGCCCAGGATCACATGACCCAGATCATGTATAGCATGATCCAGCCGCAGCGGATTTTTGACAGGTAAGCTGGGCGTCAGTTCCCCTTCCACCCTGTAGGTGGCGCTCAGGTAAAGCTGTCACAGGGGTGGGACATTTTCCATTGGGGGGGAGAGAAGACTCTGTTGTCGGTACGCCATGGCTGCCGGGATGGAAATCAGGCAGAACTTGCTTGGCTGAGCAGATTACGAAACGAAGTTAGTCGCTCACCTCGGAGCTCCAAGACAGATTGCCCACCGCCCCATTCCTTTTAAACAATCTGTCGGAACAGATGGCCACTCACATCACAAACGGAGAGATGCGAAGAGGCAACAATCCTCTTATCGATACCCAGCGACGATTACCAGCGACGAGTGCTCGCAACTGTAATTTCTCCAGGCTGTCTTTAACTCTCTCCCGTCAATAGCGTTGGCATCTTGTGGCGGGCAAAATGGCCATGCCTCCCGTTGTGGATCACAGAGGCTACAAGAGGAGCACTCGCAAGGCCTCCTCATTCTCACCCTCTTCTAGCATCCATCTGTACCCATCAGTCTCCCTTTCACCAGCCCTTCTCTCATTTCTCAGGAGACGTTTCCATCGGGGGGCATCCGTTGTGACTGTGTTGGCATTTTCTAGGCAGTTTCCCCCTTGCACGTACTTGGAACTTGATGGCTCTGGAGGCTCTGTTCCCAAGCAGCTCAGCCCTGCTCGTCTGCTGCGTTGCATCCAAGGCATCACATAGGATTAAATTCACAGCTGCCAACCCACGCCTTCTGTTGAGTCTATAAATAATGTTCCAAGTCATAGGAAATATTTAATTTGGGTGATTGGGTGAACCCATCATCTCCATCTAGTGCAGAGCTTTCCAAACTTTTCATGCTGGTGACACACTTTTGAGACATGCATCGTTTCGTCACACAGTAATTCAGTTTTACTAGCAAACCGGAGAAGAAGAAGAAGAAGAAGAAGAAGAAGAAGAAGAAGAAGAAGAAGAAG
>JAXCMG010000011.1:37844804-37899854 GCA_034642415.1 Podarcis siculus
AGAAGAAGAAGAAGAAGAAGAAGAAGAAGAAGAAGAAGAAGAAGAAGTAGTAGTTTGGATTTGATATCCCACTTTATCACTACCCTAAGGAGTCTCAAAGCAGCTAACATTCTCCTTTCCCTTCCTCCCCCACAACAAACACTCTGTGAAGTGAGTGGGGCTGAGAGACTTCCGAGAAGTGTGACTGGCCCAAGGTCACCCAGCAGCTGCATGTGGAGGAGTGGAGACGCGAACCCGGTTCACCTGATTACGAGTCTACCGTTCTTAACCACTACACCACACTGGCTCTCTGGTTAACACTGGTTAAGGTAACCCCTTAAAACAGGCATAGTTAAACTCCGACTCTCCAGATGTTTGGGACTACAATTCCCATCATCCCTAGCTAACGGGACCAGTGGTCAGGGATGATGGGTGTTGTAGTCCCAAAAACATCTGGAGGGCTGGAGTTTGCCTATTCCTGCCTTAAAGAGTGCAGGGGGTGTTTGCACGACACACCTGCACACCGCAGCCAACACACTAATGTGTCAAGATGCACAGTTTGGAAAGCTCTGATCTAGTGAATAGAATCGTGGCCTTAAAGTATCCAAATCATTTTATTTATTTATCTGTCTATCTAAAAGCAGTCTGTCCCACCGTTCCCCCCCAAAAAAAAATATGCATTTATTTATTTTTATTAGACATATGCCATCCTTCATCATAAGATCTCAGGGCAGTTCACAAGATAAAAATCCAAAGTAAAAGCACAAATAAATAGATAAAACCAAAACAACAAAACAATATCCCACCCTCCCGCAAACACATTTAAAAGGCTTTAGAATATTAATCAGCCCAAGGCAGGTTGAAGAGGAGCGTTTTTGTGTGGCGCTTAAAGATAGATAATTCAGGCACCTTACAAGTCCCAAACCTAACAAGAGCTTAGGACAGGCACCCTCAAACTTTGGTGCTCTAGAAGTTTTGGAACTACAGTTCCCATCATCCCTGACCACTGGTCCTGTTAGCTAGGGATGATGAGAGTTGTAGTCCCAAGACATCTGGAGGGCCAAGTTTGGGGGTGCCTGGGTTAGGAGATACCTAGAGGGGAGCTGTGTATATTCTGTATCGCATCCGAATTCCTGTGAGGTTAATGGCGGCATCCTTTTCCTTCTCTCTGTGCAGCACCTTACCCAGCCTCGATGCTCCCTACCCCATGCTGGTGTTGACAGGACCCCTGGCCTGCTGGAAGCGAGAACTTTGCCACAGGCTCTGCAGAAAATTCAACAACTATTTCAGATACAGGTACCTCTGGTCCATAAACGTTCAGGAGTCCTTGGAGACTTGAGGAAATAAAACAAGGCAGGTTTTCTCAGAAAGATTTTAAAAAAAACCTTTATGGAAGGCAATTATGCCCTTCTCTGTTCTACCAATTTTAGTTTCCCCCCTTTTTTTCTTCTTATCATCTTATATTGCCCCCCCCCATCAAATTCAGGGGAGAAATCATGTGGTTTGTAGGATTCTTTTCCTGCAACGTATCCAAATCAGATACTTTCCATCTTGCTGTGGACCAAACACAGATTGATGTTAATTGTAGAACTGCAAGCTTTAATCAGTACATTGTGGCTGCTTTCGTACCACTGTTTAATTGGGTGGGACTTGCTTCTAAGTATTTAGAAGTTTGATTGTCAGAGGCCAGTTTTAATTTCTGAGTTCAAATTTTAATGGAGTTAAATGCTCTCTCTTTTTTGAAGCTATTTTAGTTCTGCTGTGTTGCTCTAAAAGGATGGGGTGGGTGGGTCTAAAATGACCTTTCTTCTTAACAATGAGCAGTAACTACGTACTTATAAAATTGTGCTTTTTGTTCAAAATGGCCAAAAGGCAGCTATATTGAGCGTTTGGTAAAATAACCACATTGATTAAGTTAATCGGGGGGGGGGGAGTTTAATTGAGCAGTGTGAAACCATTCCCAGCTGGTCCCTCCAGCCCCCATGGGTCATTTTGATGGGTGGGCAGGGACCACCCATCAGTCAATCATTTGATGTCACAATGACACCAGGTGACATGTTTTACTTTGCCTGCCCAGTTTGAAATCAAAAGGCTTTGAAGGCACCGCTGATTAAGTAACTGATTGACAGTGTCTGAAAACCCCACTTTCAGCAGGGAGCAAATTCTTCCATTGCCTCTAACCTGACATAATATATGATGCCCAGTGTAGGACTGGTTCCTGTGGGTTGGCTGAAATGACCTCATAGACCAAATGCTAAGGGCTGCTGCCCTGATTCATTAGATTGGTGAGCCAGAGGTTCCTTGCCACTGGTTTAATTGGTTGTGATGGACTTAGCCACTTGCAAACTGCATTGAGCTGTCCAGTCACTGCTGCAAATATATGTACACCTAGACATTCATTTCACGACTGAGCTACAAAACCTGACCCCATTCATGTTCAGCACATGGCAACTTGTATTTGTATAATGCCGGCTCTAATCCCAGGGTAGGGTTTCATGGCAGTGCAGGGAGTCTGTCCAGGATTTGTGTTGGCTTTCCAGATACAGTGGTACCTTGGGTTAAGTACTTAATTCATTCCGGAGGTCCGTTCTTAACCTGAAACTGTTCTTAACCTGAAGCACCACTTTAGCTAATGGGGCCTCCCGCTGCTGCCGCCGCGCCGCCGGAGCACGATTTCTGTTCTCATCCTGAAGCAAAGTTCTTAACCCGAGGTACTATTTCTGGGTTAGCTGAGTCTGTAACCTGAAGCATCTGTAACCTGAAGCGTCTGTAACCCAAGGTACCACTGTATCACAGTATTGGACTGATGGCCTGAACAGAAAGGAAGGCCAAAGATGTAGTTGAATACAATATTATTTACCGTTTCCGTTGTAAGGAAAAAATACAGTGGATCTCAGTGTAAATTTCACTGCTCTCTCACGCACATCTTGCAATCCCTGCCACTCGGGTTCTTCATGGGACCTTTTAGAAAGCAAGCCTGTTCCTAGCACTCCCCCTGCCTCTTATGGGTGGGCGATGGCAGAGTCTGAATGTACACAAGGATAGCTCCAGTTCCTGGGTGACCCATTTGGGCGTCTGACTGGCTCTCCCTGAGCTGTCCAAAGGTTAGCCGTTCCTGATCTACAGTGATCTACAGGTATCTGAAGAAGTGTGCATGCACACGAAAGCTTGTACCAAGAACAAACTTAGTTGGTCTCTAAGGTGCTACTGGACATATATATATGTGTGTGTGTGTGTGTGTGTGTGTGTGTGTGTGTATGTGTATATCTGTATATGTATATGTATAGATAGATAGATAGTGATCTACAGGGTTGAAAAACAGAAATATTGCTGGTAGACTTATGGGTTGTGTTGGTTTCTTCTTCTTCTTCTTCTTCTTCTTCTTCTTCTTCTTCTTCTTCTTCTACCCCGCCCTTCCTGGTTCAGAAAACTGGGCTCAGGGCAGCTAACAACAAATTTAAAACACTTAATTGATGCAACAAAAAACAGCATAAAATACATGAATAACAATAAATTCAGAATTCAAAAATCAATTTAGGGGGGAAATCCATCCAATAAACATTAGATGATCACCAGGGCTAGCTGCTAAGTTAGTCCTATTTGGGCCAGTGAGGAGACCAGGGGAGAATTAGCTGTGGGATCCCAGAGCGGGTAATCTTCATAAAAAGGGGAGGGGGAGGGAAGGAAGGGGAATAAAAGATCAGGCTAAGTTCAAATTGAAAGCCAGGCAGAATAGCTCTGTCTTACAGGCCCTGCGGAAGGAGGTTAAATCCTGCAGGGCCCTGGTCTCATGGGACAGAGCATTTCACCAGGTCAAAGCCATCAGTGAAAAGGCCCTGGTGGAGGATAATCTGACTTCCTTAGGGCCTGGGACCTCTAAACTATGATTATTCATGGACCTTAAGGTCCTCTGTGGGGCAGACCACAGAATTCTGTATTTATTGTTATTCATGTATTTTATGCTGTTTTTTGTTCCATCAATTAAGTGTTTTAAATTTGTTGTTAGCCGCCCTGAGCCAAGTTTTCTGAACCAGGAAGGGCGGGGTATAAGAAGAAGAAGAAGAAGAAGAAGAAGAAGAAGAAGAAGAAGAAGAAGAGACCAGGAGAGGCAGTCCCGTAAATAGACCTTAGACCTTCTTAGACCTTCAAGCACATACCTTCCTACCGGTATGTCATAGAATCATAGAATTGTAGTGTTGGAAGGGACCCCGAGAGTCATCTTATGTCAAGATTAGCAAGCCTGGCGACTTCCAGATGCTCTTGAACTACAGCTTCCATCATCCCAAGAACGTAAGAAGAGTTCTGCTGGATCAGGCCAGGGGCCTCTCTAGTCCAGTATCCCGTTCTCACAGTGCCCATGGGAAGCCTGGAAGCAGGGCCTGAGCACAATGGCACTCTTCCTTCCTGGGGGTTTCAGTGTGTTGTAAATCAAAGACTTTGAAATAAATCTCCTGGCCGAAAGGGAGTAGTAGGTGGGGAGAGACATCAAATACAATACATATTAAATAAATTACACAGTTTGAAAAGCCTGGCTGGAATTTCCCAGTAATTGAAAACTGCTGGGGATTTTCCAAACACCTTCAGTTTTCCAAGAGCCTTGTTGTGTTTTATTTTATATTTTATTCCCTCATAAGCATCATGCATGTGAAGAACAGAGAGCAAAGCAGTCTTAGCAGAGCAGAAAATTGCTACCATAAAGCAAAGCTGCATTTTTATTATTCAGAGGAGGTTTCTGTAGCTTTTGTGTGCTGCTTTTAGAATTTTCAACATGCCACTTGTTAAAACTGTATTTTATGGAAGATACTGGGCAACTTCAAATGTAAACATGACCTTGTTGTTAAAAGGAGCTTGTAAAATAAGTTTTTTTTAAAAAAAAAAAGGCCATTCAAAACATCTGGTCAGTGCCCAGAACTGACCTTTTAAGATGTGTATATTTATAAAAATTGCTGAGAAAATCAAGCCTTTGAAGTTTCAGCTTTATAGGGTCCACGTGCCTCATACGGTTCTCATTTGACACAGTTGTTGAATAAGATGGTTCCTGAATCCCTTTCCCTGGACTGTTGTTGTGGCAGGATTGCTTGGCATTTTTAGGCCTCCCCCACAGGCACTATAACATCTGAAGGACGTGGGAGAATCACACCCCACTCAACATTTCACAGATGAAAATAGGGAGGGACATGCTCTGCACTTGTAAAACAAAAACAAAAAAACATGCACACACACCAGCCAAATTCTAACCCTAAGCATCACTCTCTGAGTTCCCTTCTCCCATAATTCACATGGATGATGCCTCTTCTCTGATTCCTTTTGTTCATTTACTCTGCAATGGCCTGTTGGCTGCATCTAGCATCAGTGTGTGAAACAGTGAGGGCTGTCATGTCTTCAGTCCAAAATCTGTGTTCTTCCAGTTCATCAACACCAGTCTTTTGGCCACAGTTAGAATGTGTAGAATCCACTTTTGTTGCCCAGTTGTCAACTTCTGTTTATACCAATAGGTGTAAAATTCAAGAGAATATTTTCCTCTGAATTTTTTAAAGTTTTTCTGCATAGTCATATTTATGCAGCCAAACACATTCCCCCAAAACTTAGTGAGTTTGTAAGTAGTAAGTAAGTAAGAACATATGTTAGTAGTTAGTAACATATGTTAGAAGTTAGTAAGAACATATGTTTCAAGGAGCCATTATCCTTATTAAATCTCCAACAAAGAACTGCATTAGACCAGGCATAGGCAAAGTCGGCCCTTCTGATGTTTTGGGACTACAACTCCCATCATCCCTGGCCACTGGTCCTGTTCGCTAGGGATGATGGGAGTTGTTCAGACC
The DNA here is from genome assembly GCA_034642415.1 of Podarcis siculus. Classification (NCBI taxonomy): domain Eukaryota; kingdom Metazoa; phylum Chordata; class Lepidosauria; order Squamata; family Lacertidae; genus Podarcis; species Podarcis siculus. The sequence continues at coordinate 37,850,606 of JAXCMG010000011.1, forward strand.
AGGAACAACAGACCAGGATGATGGGAGTTGTTCAGACCAGGAAAGAGAAGCTGCTGAATTGCAACTCATTACCAAACTTAAAACCATGGAGAGACCTGGTCTGAACAAAGACATTGGATTCTTATCTCATTATACATGACATAGCCATTTTTCACCTTCTCACCCCTTGCTTTTTCCTGTAAGACCTATTGCAGTCGTTAAGAGTCGTCAACAGGCTCATCACAGCTATCTGCCAATCACCCATTCCCACCACCCTTCTGAGTAATACCCCTCCCCACCTTCTCACTATATAGAAGGATCTGGCAACTTCTGTTTCAGTGTATCTGAAGAAGTGTGCATGCACACGAATGCTCATACCAAGAACTAACTTAGTTGGTCTTTAAGGTACTATGCATGCTGAGATCAATGGGATTTACTCCTCTCCTGAGTAAATGTGCACTAGATTGCCCTCGAGCTCTTTAGTAGTGTCTTCTCCCTTCTCTTGCTTATTCTGTTTTCTGTCCGGCTTATCTTTCAGTCCCTGCCACACCACGAGGACTGCTTATTTTGGAGAAGAAAACAGATTAGATTACTATTTTGTTTCCCAGGAGGAGTTTGACAAAATGGTGACCATGGTAAGGCATGGGCTGATTTGCCCTCTTTGGCTTGGGGGGAGGATGCCTGGCAGTTCATCACAGCTCATGCTAAAGGATGAGGGTACGGAAATCCCTTGAGGCTTGAGCTATTGGAGAAAAAAATGGCCTGTGGGACTGTTCGTCTAACTTGCCTGTCAAAAACATGTTGTTGTTGTTTAGTTGTTTAGTCGTGTCCGACTATTCGTGACACCATGGACCAGAGCACGCCAGGCACCCCTGTCTTCCATTGCCTCCCTCAGTTTGGTCAAACTCATGTTGGTCTCTTCGAGAACACTGTCCAACCATCTCGTCCACTGTCGTCCCTTTCTCCTTGACCTTTGTTGTCAAGGTGATGTCTCTGCTGTTTAAGGTGCTGTGTAGGTTTGTCATTGCTTTTCTCCCAAGAAGCAGGCGTCTTTTAATTTTGTGACTGCTGTCACCATCTGCAGTGATCATGGAACCCAAGAAAGTAAAATCTCTCACTGCCTCTATTTCTTCCCCTTCTATTTGCCAAGAGGTGATGGGACTAGTGGCCATGATCTTAGTTTTTTTGATGTTGAGCTTCAGACCATATTTTGTGCTCTCCTCTTTCACCCTCATTAAAAGGTTCTTTAATTCCTCCTCACTTTCTGCCATCAAGGGTTGTGTCATCAGCATATCTGAGGTTGCTGATATTTCTTCCGGCAATCTTAATTCCAGCTTGGGATTCAACCAGTCCAGCCTTTCGCATGATGAATTCTGCATATAAGTTAAATAAGCAGGGAGACAATATGCAGCCTTGTCGTACTCCTTTCCCAATTTTGAACCAATCAGTTATTTCATATCCAGTTCTAACTGTAGCTTCTTGTCCCACACAGGGATTTCTCAGGAGACGGATGAGGTGATCAGGCACTCCCATTTCTTTAAGAACTTGCCATAGCTTGCTGTGGTCAACATGTACTGAATAGTTTTTAATCTCTCTAGCTGTTCCTTAATTGCTGAAGAGCCTCCAGCTCACTTTCAAAGGGTGCCGTGCTCTCCATTCTGTGAGAGGGTTATGCACACCAGCAACAAATCTGAGCTTTTAATCTTTATTTTTAACGCGTTCCGTCATCCCAGAAAATGCTGGTTCACCTCATTGTTCAGCAGAGTAGCCTCTGGTCAAGTCGTAAAAGTGCTTCTTGCACCCAAGCCAGATGGGCTGCTGCTTGTGATCTTCATGCTCTGCTTTGTGAGGTTTCCAAGATCATGTGCCCAGCTGATGCTTAGAGCCAGTGGTGGTCAGACTGTCAGAGCCCAGAGTGTCAGACTGGGACCTGGGAGGTAAAGGTAAAGGGACCGACTCTGGGGTTGCGGCGCTCATCTCGCTTTATTAGCCGAGGGAGCCGGCGTACAGCTTCCGGGTCATGTGGCCAGCATGACTAAGCCGCTTCTGGCAAACTAGAGCAGCACACGGAAATGCTGTTTACCTTCCCACTGGAGCGGTACCTATTTATCTACTTGCACTTTGATGTGCTTTCGAACTGCTAGGTTGGCAGGAGCAGGGACCGAGCAATGGGAGCTCACCCCGTCGCGGGGATTCGAACCGCCAACCTTCTGATCGGCAAGTCCTAGGCTCTGTGGTTTAACCCACAGTGCCACCCGCATCCCGGGGCCTGGGAGACCAGAGTTCAAATCCCCACTTAGCCATGAAGCTCACTGAGCGACCTTGGTTCAGTCACTCAGCCTCTCAGCCTAACCTACCTCGCAGTAGGTTGTTGTGATAAAATCAGGACGGGGGAGAGCCATTCTCTCTACCTTGAGCTCCTTGGAGGAAAAGGTGCCGCATGAGTGCAATAACTAAATAAAATAAAACAAATAAACTGAATCCTGGACTTGAGAGCTGGACCTGACGTGGCATTCTTTTTCTGTGATCCCGGCCGAAGGGAATTTTGTCTTTCCACTGTGCAGGTCTCAAATAGTGTGTCTTGAAAGAGTGCTGGAGGAAGGAACACAAATGGGCTGTCTTTTATGGCACTCCTAGGATAGCGTTCAAAGGGGAAATTGATGTGACTTCCCTGTGGAGAAATGCCCATAGGCTGAGCTGACACATCTCGTCGCCACAGGAGTGCTTCTCTTGCGTGGGGAGCACCCAGATGGGCTGTTTATTGAGCATGCCTGCCGATATGCTTGCACGAAACTTGGGACGAGGTTATACAACTTTGCCTCTTCCGTGAGCATCCGTCCCCATCTGTTCGCACAGACTTTGCATGGCGCTGCCAGCTAGCTGTTGTCACTCTGCACGTTTCCCAGAAGTGCAGTTTTCCATCACTTTTCTTGTCTGGCTTTTTGTGGTTAGAAGAGTGGTGGGATAACTGGGGTAGAAGAGTCTTCATCAACCTGACACCCTCCGGGTATTTTTGGACTGCAACTCCCGTCATCCCCACCTGGGCTGAATTAGAAAGCGTGATGCAATTATCCTATTTTCTGTGTGCCAATAACCAGTGCTTCCTCCTAACATGCAAATCCAACCTTAGTCTCCCAGACGGGCTGGAAATTAACGACAACATCACTTTAGTATTTATCAAGTGCGTTGCAATGTTCACAGTGTGACCAATACTTCCTTGCTGTTTTTAGAAGCAGGAGATAAATTCAGGGGTACGTCGGCATTGCTTCTCCCATATTTATTTCGGCCCTCCCATTGTCAGCATCGCCCTCGAGCCAGTGCCACGAACTGGACTCATCCACTTCAGCCCTGACTGGGCCAGGCGAGCTGGGGTAGCACTTCCAGAGACCACCTTCTGCACAGGAACAGGTCAAAGTGCTGTGGACTCACAGCTTAGAGTTGTGAGCACCGGATTCACTCCAACAAGAAGACAGTCGTCGCACAGCAGAGTATATGCAGAGTATAGCAGAGCATAAATGACTCGGAGAGCAGCTCTGTAGAATATCTTCTTTATTCTATCTACAACTATAATACACAACTATATACAAAGCTAAATGAGGTCTAAACGAAAAATGCTGAAATGCACTGAGTGTCTGCAGCTGCTCTTAGCAGCAACCTTATCTATACAGAGATCACACACAGTCTCTCTCCAACTCTCTCTCTCTCTCTCTCTCTCTCTCTCTCTCTCTCTCATGTGAGGCTGGAGCGGAATAAGTAGAGAGCAGAAACCGCCCCCTCCTCTCTGGAGAATCAGCAGAGAACATCAGCAGATTCTTGGATATGAGAGGGGTGAAATCTCCTCACCCATTGCTATAACCCATCCTGGGACCTGCTGGAGAAGAAGATAGAGATAAGACTTTAATGGTTGGGGTCTTCTGGTTCATAGTTCCATGTCTCACCCACTCTTTTGCACAAGCTCCCAGTCAGCACATGCGTCAACCCTACATTTCCTGCTTACAGCAGGAGAAATCAAGCTGCCATGTATCTGATGTGAGGAGCGGCATGTCAGAGTATTAGATTCTGGGATCTAGATTGTGGTTTCTGGCGAGAGCTTTCCCCTTGGTCTTTCTTGCTACCCAGGCTTCATTCTTTTCATTCCAGGGGAAATTCATTGCAACTTTTAAGTACAGCGGCTTCTACTACGGAATGGGCCGGGACACGATTGAGTCCATCGCTAGGGAGGGACTTGCAACCTGCATTCATATGGAAATAGAGGTAACGATGGGGATGGAAGCTCCTCAAGCCATAGCAAAGTCCATGTAATTACCGTATTTTTCTGTGCCCCCATGTATAAGACGACCCCTAATTTTTGGGACCACAACTAAATTTTTTTTAGGGGGATTGCCCAAAGTTGTTGAGCTTCTTGGGGGGGGGGGCACCACCGCCAATTGCTCTACAGCCTGCCCCCAATGCAAATCACACGTATCACCGCAGCCAACAATCATCTGCACGCTCACCACCAAAAGCCCAGCTGCAAACTCGATGAAACCACTCAATACAGTATATCAACGTCCAATTGCCGCAGCCACAGCCAATCGTCAGCAGGCCTTGCCGCAGCAACCAATCACACGCCCAATCGCCGCTGCCAATGCTGGCTGCTGACACCAATCGCCTGTCCCCCCTCTGCTGTCCGTGTATAAGATGACCCACAATTTTTGCCTATTCTTTTTAAGGGAAAATTATCGTCTTATACAGGAAAAATACGGTATGTTTTCATCATAAACCAAGAGCTGGGCCTGTGTCAAGCCCTAGATCCAAAGCTGTGGTTCATTGAATCATAGAATGGTAGAGTTATATAATAAGTTAATTATTAGTTATATAATCAATAACTAAGTTATATAATCAATTGCTAAGTTATTAATTAGATGCTTTCCCCCCAGAAACATGAACTCAAAGCAAGAACCTCATTTGAGCTGAAACAATTTCCCTACTCCTTGCTTCACTGCCCCACTAAAGAGGTTCAAGATCCATTTAACGAATGAATATTATTTATTTGTGCAGCCGAAGGTATTGAAAAAAAAGACAAGATACATAAATCAGAATAAAATACATTACACAGTTAAAATAATTATTAAAGCCAGGCATTCTGTAGGATAAGTGTGCTCCCCTGAACAATTTAACTTAGCATTCCACAATATTTTCACCTTAAAATTGTTGCTCCAAAACAGGCCGTTTTTTCAGAGGTGTAAGAGGACCTGTCGTCTAATAAGAAGTTAATCAGATGCCCAATCAATCTCTCAACTGACAGATGCCCGCAATCCAGACTGCTGGCTCTGCACCTAAAATTAGGAGAATCCAGTCTTGACAGTACAGTTGTATCTTGGTTCTCTGAGGGAATCCATTCCGGAAGTCCGTTCAACTTCTGAAAATATTCGCAAACCAAGACGCGGCTTCTGATTGGCTGCAGGAGCTTCCTGCACTCAATTGGAAGCAGCGTCGGACGTTCGGCTTCCAAAAAATGTTTGCAAACCGGAACACTCACTTCCTGGTTTGCGGCATTCGGGAGCCAAAACATTCAAGTCACAAGGCGTTCCAGAACCAAGGTACGACTCTACTGGTTAAATAGTCCTTACAGCCTTTGCATTGATCTGGGGTACTGTGTGTGATTTAACAACTTCAGCCAAGGGCTGTGTAGCCTTGAAGCGAATGATAACTGAGTACCTCCATTTTCTAAAGGGTGTTAGAAGCTTGAAGAATTCCTACTTTCAACCTCGGTACATCCTACTGATCCCAGTGAACAAAGAAAGATACGGGGGTCAGCTGCGACGGATGGGGCTGTTCAGTAGGGCAGAGATCGAAGAAGCCGTCCGCAGGGTGGGCATGTACATTCAACTGAACCAGGACTTCCCAGGGTTCTTTGACGCGGTCATCAACGTCGGTGAGTCCATCCCTTTGGAACCCGAGTCTCCTCTACTGGCAAGGTAGCGCTGCAGTCTTCCTGGGAAGGCAGTCAAATGGAAGAAGCAGAGTTTGCGCAGTCCATCCAAACTACCATAGCAACCACTCCTAACTCGCCTAACTCCTAACTCGCCTAACTAACAGCACCGAGGACCTTCTGACAGTTCCCTCAATGCGAGAAGCCAAGTTAAAGGGAACCAGGCAGAGGGCCTTCTTGGTAGTGGCACCCGTCCTGTGGAACGCCCTCCCACCAGATGTCAAACAGAACAACAACTACCAGACCTTTAGAAGAATCTGAAGGCAGCTCAGTTTAGGGAAGCTTTTAATGTTTGATGTATTACAGTATTTTAATATTTTTTTGGAAGCCGCCCAGAGTGGCAGGGGAAGGCCAGCCAGATGGGCGGGGTATAAATAATAAATTATTTTTATAACTCCAGATGGGCGGGGTATAAATAATAAATTATTATTATAACTCCTAACTTTCCCGTCCTGCACGAGATGCTCATGGGGTTAAAGGAGATTGCCAAGACATGCGCCAGCATCCATGTGATTGGGGGGGGGGACAAGACAAATTGATTGAACATTCATTCTCTGTATCTGGGGGGTATCTCTGTATCTGGGGGTGGGGGAGAAGTTATCAGAGTAGCTGATGACCACAACACTCAGTCAAAAATCCAGATGTGTCCACAGGCCTAAAGAAATTGATTGATCTCTGCCATAGGCGATACTTCTTATCTCTCTCTCTCTCTCGTATTTAATATTGCACTGATTTTGCTAAAAAGTTCAACCTTTTTAACACAACGAATATCAGCATTTTTAATGGCTCTTGATAGACAGACATGGTTTCAATTCTGTTAGTGTTTAATTACTTTTTAATGACTATCTTTTTATGTGTTTTGTTTGTTTTTCTATTGTATCTGTGTTTTGTGTTTTCATCTGTAATCTGCCTTGAGTCTCTATTTGGGGGAAAGGTGGAATATAAATAAATAAATGTAATAATGATGAAGCGTCATAGCCCGGAAGGACAAAATTACAAAGCTACAGTGCAGCTCCAAAGGGATAAAGAATTGACTCATACATATAATTCCCTTTTCAAATAATATACGAAGAATAAAAGTATTGTCCATCTGTGAGTTCCATAATTACTGAGAATAAAAATTCTATAAAGTCTTAGATGAGCCAGACCTTTGCATGTACTGGTGGTGCCAAGTGACTGGACACCTTAATATAAGAAATAATATATAATATAAGAAATAAAACCATGCCATTTAGCAAATAAATGTGGTCATGCAAATTCTGCCCTTTAGCTACTTTTAGTTTATGAGATACCTTTTCAAGGAGGGCAATTTGCCACATTCTAGAATGCCAGCAATCCAAATTGTCACGACTGAAGTTCTTCCAGGATTTGGCCGTGTTAATTCTTTTCTTTCTCTTCATATGTGCACCCCTTCACGTTCAGACGATTTTGACGAAGCATTCACCAATCTGAGCAAACTCATCGAGGAGTTCCTGGGGATAAAGCAGCCATCGGAAACTGAGGTCAGAGGTTCTGCATCGGACACCAATCTCCTTTCAGGTATGGCATTGCAGATCCCCCCAGGTGTGGCCTGACAGTTGTGTTGCTTTTGGGAAGCGAAATGGAAATTTGCCACAGATAGCTTGTTCCACCTGTTGTCTTTGTCCATGGAGTTTTCTTGGCAGGGATATTGGAGTGGCTTGCCGGTTCCTCCTCCAGGTGGATCACGTTTGGTCAAAACACTCCAATATGACCTGTTCATCTTGGGTGCCCTGCTCAGCATAGTTCATAGCTTCTCTGAGTTATTCAAGCCCCTTCACCACGGCAAGGCAGTGAGCCATGAAGGGGAAACGAGTTCGACAAGGCTGTATATTGTCTCCCTGCTCCCAAACCGGAATTAAGATTGCCGGAAGAAATGTCAACAACCTCAGATATGCTGATGACACAACCTTGATGGCAGAAAGTGAGGAGGAATTAAAGAACCTTTTATTGAGGGTGAAAGAGGAGAGTGCAAAATATGGTCTGAAGCTCAACATCAAAAAAATGAAGATCATGGCCACTGGTCACATTACCTCCTGGCAAATAGAAGGGGAAGAAATGGAGGCAGTGAGAGATTTTACTTTCTTGGGCTCCATGATCACTGCAGATGGTGACAGCAGCCACAAAATTAAAAGACGCCTGCTTCTTGGGAGAAAAGGAATGACAAACCTAGACAGCATCTTAAAAAGTAAAGACATCACCTTGCCAACAAAGGTCCGTATAGTAAAAGCTATGTTTTTCCCAGTAGTGATGTATGGAAGTGAGAGCTGGACCATAAAGAAGGCTGATCGCAGAAGAATTGATGCTTTTGAATTATGGTGCTGGAGGAGACTCTTGAGAGTCCCATGGACTGCAAGAAGATCAAACCTCTCCATTCTTAAGGAAATCAGCCCTGAGTGCTCACTGGAAGGACAGATCCTGAAGCTGAGGCTCCAATACTTTGGCCACCTCATGAGAAGAGAAGACTCCCTGGAAAAGACCCTGATGTTGGGAAAGATGGAGGGCACAAGGAGAAGGGGACGACAGAGGATGAGATGGTTGGATAGTGTTCTCGAAGCTACCAGCATAAGTTTGACCAAACTGCGGGAGGCAGTGGAAGACAGAAGTGCCTGGCGTGCTCTGGTCCATGGGGTCACGAAGAGTCGGACACGACTAGACGACTAAACAACAACAGCTTGTTCCACGCAAACATTTGCACTCATCATTGAAAGAGGAGGTCCTGTGCTAGGCTTGCCAGCCATTTGGCTTTGAAGTTGGCATTTGTACAGCATTACGTCCAGGATCACTGCCCCTCTGATTGGTTTCATGCCCAGGTATTCTGGGCTATCTAGAAATGTTACCTCTTCTGGGTGCTTGTATATCAAGTCCATTTGTGTGAAATTGAGCTCACCCATTTCTAGAACACTTTTTCTGTCCAGTGCCTGTTTGATCTCATTCTCCATCTCAAAATGCATTTTGTTCAGAGGGACTCCCTAGCACTAAATTGTTCTTGTCACCTGAGATCCCCACCCACAATGACTTGAGGATTTTTATCTTACTGGACTCCAGATCCTCTTTGATGTACAGTCGGACACCACCTAGACCTGGTCCTTCCTATAGAATCTGTATCAATTTGTTCTCTCCATCCCACCAGGTTTCCATTAGGCTTGCTATATCTTGTTCTGAGACCAAGCACTCCAGCTTGCCCATCTTGGCTCAGAGACTCCCGGCATCAGCATCAAACACCTGTACATGAGGAGTATGTCTCCAGCCTGTCTTTGCTGCATGTGTTTTGCCCTGTGGCACTTTGGCCTCTCTGAATAGCTGTCATACGCCCTTGCTATCCTTGTCTCAATGCTCATAATCGTGAAGCTGCTGGCTCCCTGATCCCCACACATCCGATTGAAAGCTGTTCTGCCACCTCTTTTAATTTAACCTGCCAAGTGCTCAGCAGAAAGTCACCTTCAACAGAGGCCTTTGGGCATGTGAGCCGAAAGTTCACAAAACGTGAAAGGCTTTCTTTCTTTCTTTCTTTCTTTCTTTCTTTCTTTCTTTCTTTCTTTCTTTCTTTCTTTCTTTCTTTCTTTCTTCCTTGGTGGATGCAATGATTAAGGAGGGCAGAGGAGTTAAAAAGAGCCCTCCTCCCCCTTATCATTTTATGCTGTGCCATAAACCATCTGATATTCCTTGCAGAAGCTCTTAATGGCCTCTAATGTCTTTGCCGTCCTGTCAATTTGCATTTCTTCGTCAGCCACAGCAACTTCATTATGAGCGCTGAGTTTGGGCAATTCCACCATCCATAAAAGTAACTTTGAAATTTACTACGCTCCATTAAATTCATTTAGAGTTTCATTTGTAGGTGTTCCGAATTAAAGTAATGATCGTATTTTTTTGGGGGGGGAGATTGCTCTTTCCTTATGGATGAGGGGAAATTGTTTGTTTGTTTGTTTGGGAAGGAGGGGGTGAAATCTTGCCTCAAGGTTGACTCTTTAGTATGAACATTTGCAGTAAGATCGTAAAAGGGGGAGATTGGATGTTTGATATAATGGGAAGCTATTAAAAATCTTCTTCTAATGAACAGACATCCGTGAGCTTTTGCTAATGGACAGAGAGCAAAGAGGCAGCTGTGGGTGGAAGTGGCATTCAAGCAGAGTGATGGAGGTGCCATAATTGTTGCCCTTGGCCAGCTCCAGCCCAAAACATATTTTGGGTCTGGAACAACAACCCTAAATGATGTTCAGAAATGCCATTTTCCTGTGCAAGGCCCATTTGCACATTTATTCACAGTTCCTGGTCTTTTTAATAGGGCTTTCGCCGAAAACCTTGTGGGCCCACGGAGAGCTTTCTGGGGCCCAGGAAGTCAAGAGGGCCTGAGCTAAGCTGAAAACCCATTCCCATGAGGGGGGAAACCTAGTAGATAATCCTTGGGGGTGTTTATGAAAGCCTACTTCCAGTGTCCAGATTCTGCATTCTAGGCTGAACTTCATTAGCCATTTTAGAACAGAGCAAGCAACGTTCTTAATCCTGGGCTCAGCATCCCTTCTCCATTTCTTGGAGGGAAGCAGAGAGAGAGAGAGAAATGTTGTATAGTTTAGGTGGGGACCCTGGGACCCTCCAGGTGTCGCTGGACTACAACTCCCATCATCCCTGGCTGATGGGCCCCGCAGTCCCATAGCAACTGAAGGGCCACAGACCCCCACCTTCCCTGCTGCAGGGGGATTCTAGAACAGGCCGAGAGGCCAGGAGGTGGGTGTCGTCTTCCGTGACGTGCTTTCTCAAGAATGGCAAGTCCCCAGAACTCCTTAATTCCCACTGGCCTTTCTGCCAATTCCGTTTGCCAAGCTAAGTGAGCTCCCCTTCTCTTTCTCAGTTCCAAACGGGATGCTCACAGTGCCTCCGAAAACAGCATCTGTCAAAGGAACCGATGGGGTAGCGCCATCGCCCACTCCCAGTGAGTTTTTGGACTCATCGGCCAAAAATTACTCTGCCGTCATATCGGCCAGACTTTCAGCAGAGAAAACACCAGTGGTAAGAGTGTGTGTGTGTGTGTGTGTGTGAGAGAGAGAGAGAGAGAGAGAGAGAGAGACACTATGATTAAAGGTAAAGATAAAGGGACCCCTGACCATTAGGTCCAGTCGTGGCTGACTCTGGGGTTTCGGCGCTCATCTCGCTTTATTGGCCAAGGGAGCCGGCGTACAGCTTCCGGGTCATGTGGCCAGCATGACTAAGCCGCTTCTGGCAAACCAGAGCAGCACACGGAAACGCCGTTTACCTTTCCACCAGAGCGGTACCTATTTATCTACTTGCATTTTGATGTGCTTTCGAACTGCTAGGTTGGCAGGAGCAGGGACTGAGAAATGGGAGCTCACCCCGTCGCGGGGATTCAAATCGCTCACCTTCTGATTGGCAAGTCCTAGGCTCTGTGGTTTAACCCACAGCGCCACCCGCGTCCCTTATGATTAATCATATCCAAAGTCTTACTTACACCAAGGGTTCCCTACGTGATCATTACAAGCAGCTGATTCTGCTTGTGTTGCAGCCCATGGAAGTGGCAGTCAGCGGCCACAGGAGAGAGGGCCTTTTCTGCTGCAGCATCTTTAAATTCTCCCAGAGCTTTGGCAAATGCCAACACTGATGATGCTCAGGTGTCTTTTAAAAGGCCTAAAGGTCCGCTCCCAGACCTTTATATCTCACTATAGTAGAATTTTAACTCTGCCCTATTTGGGGGGGGGGGGGGGACTATAGCCAAAATGAAATCATGAGCAGGATTTGAATAAGAGACAAGGGAAGGAGAATAAATAAATGATTGTAATATAAGCTACAATACAATAGAAAACAAATGGCAGTTATGGCAGCAAATAAAGGAATACAACAGGAACATCACGGACGTAAGGATGGGAAGCCAGAATGTAAGGAATTATTATATCGAAAGTGAATTTAATAATGTCAAATTATTAAAAATATAGAATGTCAAATTATAAAAAATGAATAAAAAATTATTTTAAAAAGGAATTTTAACTCTGCCTCAGTTTTTCCCTTTAAAATTTCCTTCCTGTATTTCAATATTTCAATATGTAGTTTAGTGTTTTTGTGCACGTGGCTTTAACTGCACACTGTGCGAAGGAGTACCACGCCTGTGTCTGCCCTGAATCCGCTGACATCCTGCTTCCTTGGATGACCTCGACTTGTAGCATTCTGATGAGAGAGGTCCCAGGTTCAGTCATTCCCCCTCTAGTTGAAAGGATCAAGTAAAAAAAAGGGATGGTAAAAAACAATAACTCTGTCTCGGACTTAGAGAGCCACAGCCCATCAGAGTAGTCAGTGTTGAGCTACAAGGATAAATGACCCATTATTTGCCAGCTTCCTATATATTCCTATCACAGCAGGACGGAGTTGGAAATCCAATGGAAGCTGTTTTTTAAAAACACGCATACTGAGGTTCTAGAATGATGGTGTGTAATAATGCTGAACCTGAGGTCAGCAGACATGGCAGCTATGGAATATTACCATCATGCCTTATTGCTAAGAAGATTTGTTCCCCGGTTTTCTGGACTTCAAGTTCCAGATGGAGAAGAGAAGCCGGAAACCAATCCGTTACCCACCAATTAGCAAAAGGCTTTCGTTTCTCTGGAGGGAGGTAGGGATAGGGAGGGCAACAGCCCCACCCCACCCCTTACCCATGCCTTGAACATAATAATTATAATAATAATTTATGATTTATACGCTGCCAGTCTGACTGGGTTACCCCATCCGCTCTGGGCGGCTTCCAACAAATTAAAACAACAGCAAGACGTAAAAGCTTCCCGATACAGGGCTGCCTTCAGATGTCTTCTAAAAGTTGTGTGCTTGTTTATCTCCTTGGCATCTGGTGGGAGGGTGTTCCACAGGGAGGGCACAACTACCAAGAAAGCCCTGGGCCTGGTTCCCTGTAACTCCGCTTCTTGCAGTGAGAGGATCAGAGGGTCCTCAGAGCAATATCAGCATCAAACATTAAGCACTCAAACATTGTGATTAGCACTGCCAAAAACGACAGCCTAGAAATATTTTAAAAATAATTAAATACAGTGGTACCTCGGGTTAAGTACTTAATTTGTTCCGGAGGTCCGTTCTTAACCTGAAACTGTTCTTAACCTGAAGCACCACTTTAGCTAATGGGGCTTCCCGCTGCCGCCGTGCGATTTCTGTTCTCATCCTGAAGCAAAGTTCTTAACCCGAGGTACTATTTCTGGGTTAGCGGAGTCTGTAACCTGAAGCGTATGTAACCTGAAGCATCTGTAACCCGAGGTACCACTGAATACAATAAATAAATAAATCCCTCCACACAGAAATTTAGGTGTTAGGGAACAGGGCTGCTGATTAGCCATCTCCCTGATAACCTAGGTTTCTGTGTTCAAGGGATTTTGCCTGAGCCCCATTTGCCTGAGCCCCCTCTCACCCAGAAACAGGTCTTTCCTCTTTACTCTCTCTCTCTGGTTTTAGGCAGAGAGGAGCTTCTCTGCTGTTTCACAGCCCCTCCAAAGTTTTATTCTAACAAGTTACCTGTGATTCCTGCATGGCAGGGGGTTGGACTAGATGACCCCTGGGGTACCTCTACAATTATACGATTCTATGTGCTTCTTTTTCAGGAGGAGGCTTCTCTTCAGAGGCGGCAGCAGACGGCCAAGCAGGGGCTGACAGGGAAGGCTGTGAGTTCCTACAGCCAGCTGTTTCAGAGGTAAGGAAAGGCGCGCGAAGGGGCTGCAATGAGCTGGAGCGGGAAGGAGGCTTCTTCCATGATCCCAAAGCTCTAAGAAGCCAGGAAGTGAAGTATTTATGCTCATTGACTGGGGAGCTTGGCAGCCACACACCCCAGGCCACGCTCTGCACTATGAGTTCCCGGCCACTTTCATCAGAGGTGCTGAAGTCTTGATCCCTCCAAGGTTTTTGCAGACAACAAACTGCTTGTTTTCCAAATATTTTTCAGAATTCATGAAGGCCAAAACTTGTGGTGGGATTTGTTTTCTTAAAAGATGTGTTCAGAAACAACAACAACAATTATCAATAATAGCAATTATATTAACAACAACAATTAATTTGTACCCCACCCATCTGACTGGGTTGCCCCAGCCGCTCTCTGTGCTGGATTCTAACCAAGAGGAGTCTCCCTCGCCTGTCTGTTTTCTCATTTTTACAATTCTTGCTTAGGAAGAGGGCTACATTTCATCAGGAGGGATGGAGGACAAATTCATTTTCATGAGAAACTATCTGATCTGCACTGTCCAAATGCAACAGGTGGACCAACACACAGCCTCCCTTCAAAATGTGCACTTATCCGAATTCTGCAATGCCGTTCTCCATTAAAACAATATGTACAAAAATACATAATATTAGAGAAGCTAACACACACACACACACACACACACACACACACACATATTATGGGGAATTGCTTGCCAAAATGTGTATATTAGAGAAAACGGCAACTAAAAATGGGTGTGTTGAAAGAAATTTGCACTAAACTGCTGACAGGTTTTCATGAATAATATATTTTTTTTTAAATTACAAATTGCTACAGGAATGTGAAGAACTGAATTTAGGACTGGCATAATAATAATAATAATAATAATAATAATAATAATAAATAAAATAAAATAAAATAAAATAAAATAATAAAATATAAAAATTATTTATACCCTGCCCATCTGGCTGGGCTTCCCCAGCCACTCTGGGCGGCTTCCAACAAAATATTAAAATACTGTAATACATCAAACATTAAAAGCTTCCCTAAACAGGGCTGCCTTCAGATGTCTTCTAAAAGTCTGGCAGTTGTTCTCTTTGACATCTGGTGGTGGGGCGTTCCACAGGGCGGGTGCCACGACTCAGAAGGCCCTCTGCCTGGTTCCCTGTAACTTGGCTTCTCGCAGTGAGGGAACCGCCAGAAGGCCCTCGGAGATGGACCTCAGTGTCCGGGTAGAACGATGGGGGTGGAGACACTCCTTCAGACTGGCAAAATAGGAAACAGAGAAACCAAAACTGACTCAGCCATCGATTCCTGGCTTTGTGCTGGGGGAGTGGGGAGGAACCAACTCCAGGAATGCTGCAGGATAGGGACACCTCAACCATTAGGCAGAGTGAGGTGGCCGCTATTTAGGTTCTCATTGCCAGGTAGGGAGAGATGCACTTATGGGATTTTCAGTTGCCCAAATAACTTAGCTGCCCTTGGTACTGTACACGTTACCTTGGTGGTGGCCATGGGGCACTATGTGCTGCTCTGCCTCGCATCTTTGCCCTTCCGTGCCATTAACCTGACTTACACCTGTTGCCAAATTTAGCTCCCTTTTGGTGCAAAACTTAGCAGGCGCGAAATACAGACAGCTTTGGATGAGCTCTCTTATTCAGAAAAGCTGCTCTTGCTTTGAATTTGTTTTCCCTGAGACTTTGGTTGATTGGAGCACGCTTTGTGAACGTTGGGGGTCAGAGAGGAAGTCCGTCTCTCTGAAAAGTAATTGCAAAAAGCCTCAATAGATCTCTGCCTTTCCCTGGCTGAGCTCTTGGGGGGGGGGATCATCTGCTTTGATTTAGAACACAATGGCCTCTTTCACAGAAAACAGTTCTTTGCTCCTGGAGTTCAGTGGCTTCGCGTTTCTCCATCCAGCCACTATGTTGCCAAGAGACAGAGGGGCGGCTTTCTTTATGGAGAGCTCTCTGCAAGACAAAGGTTTGAAATCCTTCTCCCTGTCCCTTGTGGGCACCGCAGCACAGAACAAATCTAACGTCACTTGATTAGTCAGGGTGCTAATGGGCTAAAGAGAAGGCTGCCTCCACAGGGTCATGTCTACTTCAAGTGGGAAATGAAAAACATTTTGCACACCTATCTGAGAAACGCCATGTAAAAAGGTCTCAGCCTCCTTGAAGAGGGATGGCTGTCGTCTCTCGTGCACTTTTGCTGAAAGTCAGCCAGTTTTCTCCTAAACGAATGCAGCAGTTTGGATTCCGCAGGGTGGGTGCAAATTTGGCTCAGGGGGGCAGCTGTTTGCATTTTGAGCTCCATTCAAGGTGTGAGTAGTAGCATGCAAAGCCCGAACGGCTTGGGACCCAGGTACCTAAAAGGGCGTCTCTCCCAGTAGCGAGCAACTCAGGCCCTGCGATTGGTGGGGGAGACAAGGGAGACACTGGCTGGTTGGCTCTGACCCGTGGTAGAGCCTTATCTGTGGTGGCTCCCCGTGGCCTCCCTAGGGGAGGTGCTTCAATCTCACATTTGATGACTGAAAAATACTGCTCCTGGCAACCTTGGTATTATGAGCTTTGTGGTTATGTCATTGTTTTTTTTTTTTGATGTTTAAAACACATGTTCATTTGTTTTTAATTGTACCGTTTTAACTGTTTTGCGTTTGCCACCCTGAGTTCCTATGGAACCACAGTTCAAGAAGGACACTGACAAACTGGAATGTGTCCAGAGGAGGGCAACCAAAATGGTCAAAGGCCTGGAAATGATGCCTTATGAGGAACGGCTAAGGGAGCTGGGCATGTTTAGGCTGGAGAAGAGGAGGTTAAGGGGTGATATGATAGCCATGTTCAAATATATAAAAGGATGTCACATAGAGGAGGGAGAAAGGTTGTTTACTGCTGCTCCAGAGAAGCGGACACGGAGCAATGGATCCAAACTACAAGAAAGAAGATTCCACCTAAACATTAGGAAGAACTTCCTGACAGTAAGAGCTGTTTGACAGTGGAATTTGCTGCCAAGGAGTGTGGTGGAGTCTCCTTCTTTGGAGGTCTTTAAGCAGAGGCTTGACAACCACATGTCAGGAGTGCTCTGATGGTGTTTCCTGCTTGGCAGGGGGTTGGACTCGATGGCCCTTGTGGTCTCTTCCAACTCTATGATTCTATGAATGTAAATTTAACAAATTATAATGATGATACCTGCTTCAGTGCTGCTGGCCTTTCATTAGGCAGGGGTTAGATCCTGGAGGCCAGTAGTGGCCTGAGCCCCCACCATTCCCCTCTGTTGGAAGGTAGAGCTGTGTGCCGCATGGTCTAGTCCAGGTATAGGCAAATTCCGGCCCTCCAGATGTTTGGGACTACAATTCCCATCATCCCTAGCTAACAGGACCAGTGTTCAGGGATGATGGGAATTGTAGTCCCACCCAAACATCTGGAGGGCTGGAGTTTGCCTATGCCTGGTCTAGTCTGTGCTGGGAGATACTATCCTCTCGCTGGGAGTATTGATGTAAATTCGACTGCCACCCTGTTGGTTTTTGTGTGTGCAAAGGGGGGGGTGCCATCTTTTCCTTTGCCCTCAGGCCACCCTGAGCCTCAGAATTCGTGAAGAGATCAAAAGGGTGAACACTATTTGATCTCTCCCCACGATAGCAAAGCTGGTTAGCAAGTATTAATAGTTTTCCCCGTACTATGCCACTGTAGTTATTTCATGCCTGGTGGCAATTCCAGCCTACTGGAGGTGATTGGCACTGGAGGTGATCCTCACAAGCAGTAGTACAGGCATTTTCCAACATGCCACCCAGCCATGCTCCCCCAGCTTCTACAACCATAAAACGTGTAATTATATGTCATGCATAGGGTTGCTTCTGGCGTTAGACCTACTCTTGACACCGATAGACATGACTATGCTTGGTCCATTAATTTGAGTGTGTCTACTTGGAGGGAAACATGGTTGGAATCAGCCCATAGTTAATTTATGGGTTTCTTAAAAATAATTCTCTACCTTGAGCTGTGGCATCCCGTAAGTAGCCCAACTGGCATTAATGGGGGACTGGACAAATTCATGGGTGGTCGATGGAGTCAATAATGGACATAGGCTGTGACAACTACCTGGAATCTCCAATATTCAGAGAAGCATCAGTCCCTGGTGAGCAGCAACAGCAGAGGGCGATTGCCTTTGCATCCATTCCTGCTTGTGCACTTCCTGGAGACACATGGCTGGTTACTGTAAGCCAGACTCTGAACTGGGGGGAAACTTTGGCCTGATCTACCAGGGATATTTGTACATTCGTATGAGTGACTGCAGCAGCAGCAAAGTGTTCCCTACGGACAGCCATGCAACCCTACTAGCTTGCCTGGCACCATGGAGAAGCACAAACTGTTGTCTTTGGATAAACAGCTATTCATCTCCCCTGTGACCGCCTGGAAATAATCTGCCTGCTAAAGGAAAGAGCACAGGGGTTTCTGCAAATCTGTTCTGTGTGCGGTGCCAGCGGAGCTCCTCATTCTCCCCCATATCCTTTTCTCCTTTGGAAATCCTCTAGCTCCAGGCAGGAGCAAGGGACAGCGTTTTCCAGGTGTGAGTACAGGTGTACTTGCATACCTGCTCAGTCATGTCGCTAATATAATCTGAGCACACCGTATCATTTGCTTGTTTTGAGCCAAGGCACCTTTGGGGAAATTGGAATAGTAAATTGCTGACGTGCCTATAGGTAAAGGTAAAGGGACCCCTGACCATTAGGTCCAGTCATGACCGACTCTGGGGTTGCGGCGCTCATCTCGCTTTATTGGCCGAAGGAGCCAGCGTACAGCTTCCGGGTCATGTGGCCCGCATGACTAAGCCGCTTCTGACGAACCAGAGCAGTGCACGGAAACGCCATTTACCTTCCCGCCAGAGCGGTACCTATTTATCTACTTGCACTTTGACGTGCTTTCGAACTGCTAGGTTGGCAGGAGCAGGGACCGAGCAACGGGAGCTCACCCCGTCGCGGGGATTCGAACCGCTGACCTTCTGGTCGGCAAGTCCTAGGCTCTGTGGTTTAACCCACAGTGCCACCCTTAGCACTGTTCATACTGTCCATAGAAATAGCATTATTTGTTAGCTTAATGTATTTGCTAGTAATTATTTCTTTCTCCTATGGAAAGATGCTTCCCACAAGCATCTGGCTGGCCTCTTTGATGGCCCACTGGCCTGATCCAATGGGCTTGTATTCTTACATTTAAGATCCATTTCTGTCACCCTCTGGAAGGATGTTTGTGTGACCAACATGGCCCTGTAATGTTTTGCCTCCTTGCAGGGCAGTGATGGGGAAGCTGAGCCCCCCTGGATGATGCTGGACTCCCATCAGCCCCAGCCAACATCACCAGTGATCAAGGAGGAGGAATCCAGCAGCATTCAGAGGGTCACAGGTTCCCCATTCATGATGTTGGCATCTGTCTGTCTCAAAAGACAATGGAGTGCGCCTCCAAGGGCAAAGTCAAACCGCTGCATTAGCAGCACCAAAGTGACCTCCCTGGGGCGCTAGCCTGGGCAGTGTGTCTGGAGGTCCTGGGCTGCCCAGACGACAAGACCCCCTACTTTGCCTTGCTGTTGTGGTCCAAAGGAAAGTAGAGCAAGACGCTTGGCACCAGCTTGGCTGCAGCAGTTGCCAGAAGGAGTTGTACAAGGCACCATCCAACCGTCTTAGGGACTCGACTCCAGATTTGTGTAGGGTTTGCTCCTTAGCCTTTTCTTCTCCCAAGGATGTCCCGCAAGGCAGCAGAGGCTTCCTTCTCCTAGATGGACTACCTTCCATGTGGACGAGCCCTATGTAAGGGTTCAGAAAAATCACTTTTTGGAAAGGAGATGGCCATGCTACCCAACTGATGAGAATGATGAAAACTGCTCTTGCAGAAAAGCTTGGGGAGGCATAGAGCACCCATGATAAGTCCTGAGGATGTCACACTGCAGCCCCTCCATAGGCCCCCTCCACCCACTGCAGAAAATGAAATTATCTAGTAAATCCCAATGCTCTGTTCTCCCAAAAAAAAGGGAACCAGGCAGAGGGCCTTCTTGGTAGTGGCGCCCTGTGGAAATAATATGATGTGAAGGAAATAAGTAGCTATCTTATCTTTAAAAGACATCTGAAGGCAGCCCTGTTTAGGGAAGTTTTTAATATTTAATATTTAATGCTGTATTGTTTTTAACACTCGACTGGAAGCCAGAGTGGCTGGGGAAACTCAGCCAGATGGGCAGGGTATAAATAATAAATTGTTGTTGTTGTTGTTATCAGGCTAAACGTGTCCAAACTATTTGATCTCTTTAGCAGTCTTTTCCCCCTGTAGAATCCAGTATAAGACCTATAAAATCACTGGGTTCTAGGAGACCCTGAGAGCCATATCATTCAACACCATTGGTACAACATAGGGAAAAGAGGCCGGGGTTGATAATGTGAATTGGGGATGTTATGCTAAGGTGTCATCACACTGGAAAGAAGGGAACGAATCTTGACTTTCTCTCTGATGCATATAACAGAGAGAAGTCCTCATATACTTCCTTATGTATCATTCCAGCTATTTTGACGGCACCTCTGCAGCAGTTGGCTTATCACATGCTCGGTTTTTGGAACCCCCATCTCAGGTTTCGATGTTGTCGCCTAGAAAAGACAGCAGCCCAGATCGTGGTGTCCCACCAGCTAGCCCAGACCGAAGGTGGGTAAGGGCAAAAGTGTTCGTTGACAAGGGGCGAGGTGGGCAGGTTCCCCATCTGGCAGGTTCTGCCTTAGAACCATGCCTGGATCCTAATGGCTCCTCTGGTTTCATCAGGGACTGATTTCTTCCCTGTGGAAACCCCTTTCAGAGGAGCAGCCCAGCCAGTCTGGAGCAGCAAAAAATAAAAAAGGGCTTTGGCACAGAAACCAGAAACTGGCTTAGTGTGGAATGAGCTGTCACAGACAGTATCCCGTTTCATCTGATGCAACCCATGACTTGCGTTGTAATTGAATATAAATGCATGATGTAACCTACCAAGGCTAATGTAACGGCACCTGGAAGGGCTGGCAGGCTTCTTTTGGCTTGGTTGAAGCTCCTAGCCTTAAGGGCAGGAAGGGTGCCCAGGGAAATCCCCGATGATCCCCACATCTCCATGACAACTCCTTTCCCTGGCCCATTCTGCCTTCTTGCTCTCTTCACTCAATTTGCCAGCTGTAAAGATCTCGAAGCCGGCTGAAGCCTGCGTCATGCGGGAGGTTCCTGCATTCGTTTGTATCTGGGGAAACAAAACCTTCCTTCCTTTCCATTTCCTCACGTTAAGGTGTTTTAACTCGGCAAGCGCCTGCATTTAGCACCCTTAATTGTGTTTGTGAGAAATCAACTGTGAGCCAAGCTTGCAAGAAAGCATGCTGCTGTGTGTGTGCATTGCACTCACATTCATTCATTCATTCATTCATTGTGTGTATGCATGTGCCCCAATTGTGTGTGAACTTGTGCTCCACAAAGTGAAGATCTGTACCCTAAGGTGGTGCAACAGCTGGCCAAAGGGATGCAGATTCCTCAGCCTTCCTGTCTTCTACTTTGCATAAGTTTTGATTGAAGACAGAGATCTCATCCCATTTGAGAATGCAGGGAGAGAACCATGCAGGATCAAAAGAATGGAATCTCCAGTCCGGCCTCCTGTCCAGCCAGGCACCACTGAGCTCCCTGCAAGCTGCCAGTCAGAAGCGTATTAGCAGGATGAGGGGGGGGGCCCTTGGGGAGTCAGCCCAGCAGTAGCCTGCACCCCTTTCCTAATCAATATATCCACCCTTCGTTTTCAATTTCATGCTTCCATTGCTTGGGACTGAAGAGCAAGTAAAACAAAAAATCAGTCCTGGTAAGTTTGAGCAAAAGTGTGAGCATGCCGAGATGTGAAGCTTGTTAATAGAGGTGTGATGTTGTTGTTTTGTGAACTATGTTTATCATGCCTGAGCGGCTTGCCTGGGGAATTGTGGGTTTCGTTCCCCCCCTCCCCAATCTTGGAGCCTCCAGCATTTTCTAAAGCAAAGGGTCATAATTCCAAGCCTGGTGTTCCTGATGCGGGGAGCAAGGGGTGCAGCATCGTATGGGTGCTGCATTGCTCCTGCGCAGTACATGTACTAGGGATGGGGAGGGAAATGGATTTCAATTGCATTTAAGAGCACACCTCATTCAAACTTTCCAAAGCAATACACAAGTCGAGACACGGCCATGTTTCAAAATTTGTGTTATGTTAGTGAAAATAGGCAAAAATGAGTGCTACGTTAGGGAACGTTGCTTTGCAAAAATGTGCTTGTTAGGCAAAATGCCACACACAAACATGTGCATTAGGAGAAGTTAACACTAGAATTCTGATAAATCTTTTGAAAAATGGAAACTGGTGTGGATTCCTGGGGAGCTGAGCTTACGATTGGAAAAAGAACCTGAGAGAAACCGAAATTGCCAGATTCACCCATCTCCATTGGCTCAGTAGGATGGGAAATGCAGGAAGGAGGAGCTCCAGGCAGTGAACTGGGTGATGGTGGGAGGGAGGGACTGGCTGGCTTTGAGGTATCCCTGCCTGTGGCACTTCCTCATTCGACTTTACCAAGGCTTGCAGTTCTACATCTGGCGTCATCTCGACTGCAAAAGAAACCTTGGCACTTGCCCTGGTAATAGATCTGGGGGTGCCAATGAAACAGAAATGAACCAAGGAGTCCACAGCAGGATCCCCTTGCTCTGCTCCCCAGCTGGTGGGAGCACATCTCTTGATTATGCACAGCTGATCTAAGTATGGAGTGCCTGGCGCCTTCCGGCTGTTTTGGACTACAACTCCCATCAACCCTGCAACCACGTGCTTTGTTGGGCCTGATGGGAGTTGTAGGCCAGAGCATCTGGGGAGGCACTAGGTTGGCACAGACTATTCTGAGCACACCCTGGCACTCATGTGGCACTGCCAAGTCGGAGGGGTGAAACATCTCAGGCAGACTTGGGTGTTGTTGTAAGATTCTGCAAGTCGCCCAAGTTGCAAAGTACGTATCGGTTGTCTTCTTCTGCTTGCTTGCTTGCTTGCTTTTTTGTTCATGAGAACCAAACTTTCCTTTCCCAGCCCCAGAGAGGCCCACGGCACACCAAGATATTCGCTCAGCCTTTCGCCGGGAGCACTTTCATCTAAAAGCACAGCTTCTCAGCTGCCGCCCGCTGCCCCGGTTCCGTCAGCCGAGGAGATGGATGGTGAGCAGGAAGGCAGGAAAGGTGGGAGGGGAGGAAAAGCTTTGGCCATGAGCTCTGCTGGGCCAAGGTGGAAACGGCACATCTACAGCCCATGGGGGCCGGTTTCACCTACCTGTGACCCAGACACAGAACTCCCTCTGCTGTTTTTAAGCTCTAAAGCAGGGCTGGGGAGCCTTTTTTCAATCGGAAGGACACATTCTCAAAAGGGCAACTTTGTGGAGCTCAAAAGCAGGCCTGAAATGGCTTCGGTGTGGGTTGCATGCCAGCCATAACAAAGTTTCTAGCCCACTCCCCCCCCCAATGCACACACATCTCCAGAGGTATTGCCACAGTTCAAAGCACATTCCAGCCATGTAAAGGCACTCAAGGACAGTGTGGAAAGGGTTGTGGCAGAAGGAGGAAGAGGCATGGCTTAGGGAGGTGTTCCAGTAGCCAGGTGGAGACCCCAAAAGGCTGCATTTGGCCCCCAGGCTTGAGGTTCCCCACCGCTGCTCTAAAGAGACCAGTAGCAAAGTCAGCTATCGGTAGGATTCCCTGGAGCAAGTCCTGAGCCTTCAGAGCAGTTCTGCATAGTATGTCCCTGACTCAAAGCTATAGGGATGCAAAAAAGAGAAGGGGCAAATGGCAGGGGAGGGAAATAATCCCTGCTGTGCTGTGCTTGTGAACTTCTGCAAAGGAGTTGGCAGACCAGCCCCAATATCAAACTAAACACTTCTCAGGCCAGATCCAGCATTAGCAGTTAGGTGGCAGTGAAGTGTGCTGCTTATTGTGAATGACGATGTCACGCCCAAGTCCATGCATCAGAAATGCTGACACACGAACCCCCATGGTAAAGAGCAAGTGTATTTCATGACACAGCAGTTAGGTGCTGCACAAGCGGGAAGACCCTTTGTGAAGCGGTTCTCCTTGAACAGGGTGCTTTAAGGTTCTCTCTGTTGAGCGTCTGCTAGAACCAGGACTCTCCTCCCATCTTCCCTGGCCGGGGCTGATGGCAGCTGGAGTCTGAACCCCACAGCCACCACTCCTGTTCTAACGGCGGCGGCTTCCTACTCACCGGAACTGCTGACGAATGCCATTTTCCTTTCTTGCAGAGGTGACCCTTTCTCCCGAGTCCAAAGAGAAGAAAGCGCCCAAGCCCAAGCCGCCTCCTCCCGCCGCCCGCCAACTCGTAGACCGTCCAGGTTCCAACACCAAGCCAGTACTCCCTCCCATTCCGTCCGGGAGGAAAAGAAACAAACCTGCAGCAGTGGAAGGGCAACCCTCTTCTGTGTTGTCTAACCCAAAGCCTTCATCGTAGCCATTCTCCCCTCCACCCCCAGCCCCTTCCAGGAAAACGCCGCACAAGACTCCAAGTGCTCCTCCTCGCTGAGATCTGTCTGCAGCTCGCTTGGAATGCCTCTTGCAGGAAACAAGCCACTCATAACAGGATGCTTGTTTTGGGTGACATGGGAGCCATTCGGAGGGCAGTCGGTGGGCTTATTCATCGCAATTTATATGTACACCTTGGAATATCCAAGTCCCCCCTATGGTCAGCCATTTGACAGGGTGTTTTAGTTTTGGTAGATATTTCTAAATCACAGGCTTTATGGGGGTGATGGATGCTTTAACTGATTATGATGCATATCAGAGCTCTTATTTTTCCCCACGCGCCCAAGGAGCAAAAGTAGCTTCTCATTTCACTATAAAAGATCTGAATAGCCAACGTGTCTACTGCGTTATTTCAAACAAGTGTTGTTTACAGTTGGTAGGCCTTGAAATACGCCAGTTTAGTTAATTCATTCCTCAGTTAAAACACTGACGCAGAATCATCTGAGATTGCTTTAGGTGAGTGATAGTCCTAAAAACACTCCACATTCAAATGGCAGCTATTTGAAAATTGTGATGGGATCCCTCAGACCCAAGTGGAAAGGTTAGGTCAAAATGGCTTAGCTGTGTACGATAATGGGAAGTAGACTCTAAGAGGCATGTAATATAAAAAGTGGTCCCATTTACCTCGGAAGAAGGAAGACCATTTTAGCATCCAAATAAAAAATAATAAAATGCAATCTTTTGATCATTCTGTGTGGGACATTCTCTTTGAAACGTCAGCAATTGAAACACCCCACAGAAAATAAATCACCACTTACTCTAAGCACCCAAAGCATTGGAGACATGTCTTTAACCCTCTGAAAGACCAGCTTCATCTCCCAGCAGCTGAGGAGACATAAATCTCCAACGGCCAAGAAAGAGAGTTATAGATGAACCAGCTGGGAGCCATTAGCCAAGCAGGTTGCTTTTGGATGTGTGAAATGGAAAGCACCCAGCAAACTGGAGAGCTTTAAAAAAAGAGACATCTGCACCTGCTCTGCACCTCATTCTCATGATTCAAGGCCGCTGAGCCTTGTGCCAGCTGGCACCTGAAACCTTGGGAAAAAACGCTGATGCAAATTTAACTGTTTTGCTATATAAAGCTCACTTCACAAATCTCTCTGGTAGAGAGGTATGGGTCAGGCTGGCACAGCAGTTCTGCAACAAGACAACACATGAGCTTTGTTGTATCGTGTTAAAAAGAAATGTGCTAATTTGTTTGCGATCATAGTAGGTTCCGATTCCTTCACAATTTTTTTTGCGTGTGCTGGCCATTAACGGCTTACAGCTAGCAAGTGATGGTCTGCAAAAAACAACAACACACAACCCTTTACGTAGCACAGTGGTTATTATTGCCGTCCTCTTGCTTTCCTACACTGCAGCACCTCTCCTAAGCCGTTCAATCCCCAGTATTGGCTGTGGCGGCCATTGACACCACAGCCGCTCAGCTAATAGGTAATGAGGGTTCAACTTCATTAAAACAGACCAGAGCTCTCACAGCCAATTCTCGGGAGCTTCCTGAACACTGCAACTTGCACATCCACCAGTTTTTAAATTAACATTCCCAGGATTTGGCCAATGAATCAAATTTGCGGTATTGGCAAGACCCACAGCTGAAGACACACAAAGCTTTATGATAGTAGAGATTAGCGGGAATGCCCTAAAATATCCCAGTTCTGCAAATAAGTAACCCTGAAGGTCACTAGGTTTGGATATGGGTACAGTTGAAGATTTAGGTTAAGGATCCATCTGTCAGGGATTATTTAATTGTCCCTTCCAACTACGATTCTATGACTCTTTACATCACAGTGCCATGGAGGGCACCCAATCTAATGCAGATTCAACATCCCTCAGAACAGCTATAAAAATGGTTGGCGAAAACAGGCGAGGAATAAGGTGAAATGGACACATACATGGTCTATATCAGGGTTTCCCAAGCTTGGGTTTCCAGCTGCTTTGGGACTACAACTCCCATCATCCTGGACCACTGGTCCTGCTAGCTAGGGATGATGGGAGTTGTAGTCCAAAAAACAGCCGGAGAACCAAGTCTGGGAAACCCTGGTCTATATAATCAGTATTGTCTACTCTGACTCCTGCAGCCTCTGAGGATCTCGGGGGCCAAAGAGGTCTTTCCCAGCCCTGTCAGCTGAGTCACCCAGGAATCAGCCTCGGATAAAGTGCACACTTTTTACAACTGAATTATAACTCCTCCGTTTCCAGACTCCGCTCTAGTCAAAAGCAAAATAAATCCAGCGTCAAAGCTTGCTGATTAGAATACCATCAAATGCCACTTAAAAGTTCTTTGTTTCAGTGTATTGGAGACCAGGCCAACAGCCAAGAAAAAACTCAATATCCCGCACATGAGCCAGAAAACTAATTTCCCTTTCCACCTGAATTCTCTTTTTCACAGGGATTTCCCCCCCCCCCTTGCCTTATCCTGGTTTCCATAGCAGACGATTTATGCTTACTGTAAAGGGGAGAGCAGCCAGGAAACTTGCCCAAAGTGTGTTTGGTGATTTACAAAGACATCTTTACAGCACCCCAAAGAGCCCCTTGCCATTCTGTCTAATTTGGGTGACAAAAGCGTCTATCTTGCACTTTGAAAGCAACGAGGATTCAACGAGACAGCCAAAGGAACTTGAAGATCTATCTTCCAGCAGCCCCCTCCTCTTTTCTCAAGCCCACTGAACAGGGCAAACAAGATACCACAAAAGGAATTAAAGGGACCTTATAAACAGTCCAGCAGAGAGGGTGACTTGGAAACTATGCTACACCATTCTCAACTTGCACAACAGAATGTGCCTAAGAGCTGCATTCGATCTTTGCAAAAATGAAAAATCAGCCACTTTTCCAGCTTTGCTGCTCCAGAATTTTAAAATGAAATTCTGACTTCCAAAATTTGGCATTCTTGTGATGGTGGGTCTCTTTCAGTTTGGCAAGCATTTTTTAAAAAATGAAACATATTAAGTGGTCAAATACTAAACACAGCTGTATTCCATGATCAAACACCATCTGACTAAATACCACGTAAAGGTAAAGCGACCCCTGACCGTTAGGTCCAGTTGTGACCGACTCTGGGGTTGCAGCGCTCGTCTCGCTTTACTGGCCGAGGGAGCCGGCGTACAGCTTCCGGGTCATGTGGCCAGCATGACTGAGCCGCTTCTGGCGAACCAGAGCAGCACACGGAAACGCAGTTTACCTTCCCACCAGAGTGGTACCTATTTATCTACTTGCACTTTGACGTGCTTTCGAACTGCTAGGTTGGCAGGAGCAGGGACCGAGCAACGGGAGCTCACCCCATTGCGGGGATTCGAACCGCCGACTTTCTGATCGGCAAGTCCTAGGCTCTGTGGTTTAACCCACAGCGCCACCCGTGCTTAGTCTGACACTAATCACTACACAGGAGCTCACCCCGTCGTGGGGATTTGAACCACTGACCTTCCGATCGGTAAGCCCAAGAGGTTCAGTGGTTTAGACCACAGCGCCACCCACGTCCCATCAAAATAACACATATCCACTACCAAATGTCAAAAGTTGCAATCATGTACAGTGGTACCTCAGGTTACATACGCTTCAGGTTACAGACTCCGCTAACCCAGAAATAGTACCTCGGGTTAAGAACTTTGCTTCAGGATGAGAACAGAAATTGTGCTCCGGCGGCGCAGTGGCAGCAGGAGGCCCCATTAGCTAAAGTGGTGCTTCAGGTTAAGAACAGTTTCAGGTTAAGAACGGATCTCCGGAACGAATTAAGTACTTAACCCGAGGTACCACTGTATTAGAGGGTGCCATGTGCAGATAGTGAATGTTCTGCGGTTCTACGGATACTGGGCAATCTGGTAAGACGCACATTTTCCAGACCAAGAGAAAGAAGGGCAGCCACACCCAAAAAATCCAAGCCAAGAGCAGGAAAGGGAAACAGATGGCGATGGCTGCCCCACACCCACCCTAGTGAACTACCACCCAGATTTTTAGTCATTTCCCCATCATCTTTATTTGGTGAGACTCTCGCTAGTTTAAAGACATACCTTAAATCAGAGCTTTCCAAACTTTTCATACTGGTGACACACTTTAGAGACATGCATCATTTCACGACACAGTAATTCAGTTTTACCAGTAAGCCGGAGGTTAAACTAACCCCTTTCCAGCCCCGGGAGGAGCGCAGGGAGAATTTGCGAAACACATCTAGGACTCAGCTACATTATAAAAATGTTATAAATGCGTTATAACACTATGGCACCAGGTGGCAGTGTAGACCTGACATTTTCCATTGTGAGCTTTAAAACGGTCCCCCCCCCCCGAGTATTTTCGGAGCGTTTTTTTATAGCTGTGTAATAATAATAATAATAATAAATTTTATTTATATCCCGCCCTCCCCAGCCGAAGCCGGGCTCAGGGCGGCTAACAACAATAAAACAGTACAGATGCAGCCCTACACAGTGCAGCCGACACACTAACGTGTCGTGACACACAGTTTGGAAAGCTCTGCCTTAAATTGTTTGCGGGTCAAGGAGAGTGTGGGAAGGTGTACATACCTTCAAGATGAAACACAACTCATGTCTTCAAGTTTCAAGGCTCCTCCAGACTGTCAGTATTTTGCAGGAGCGATTCTAGGAGGCTTGTTGAGAAATGTAAAAAGGTAAAGGGACCCCTGACCGTTAGGTCCAGTCATGACCGACTCTGGGGTTGCGGCGCTCATCTCGCTTTATTGGCCGAGGGAGCCAGCGTACAGCTTCCGGGTCATGTGGCCAGCAGGACTTAGGCGCTTCTGGCGAACCAGAGCAGCGCACGGAAACGCCGTTTACCTTCCTGCCGGAGTGGTACCTATTTATCTACTTGCACTTTGACGTGCTTTCGAACTGCTAGGTTGGCAGGAGCAGGGACCGAGCAACGGAAGCTCACTCCGTCACGGGGATTCAAACCGCCGACCTTCTGATCAGCAAGTCCTAGGCTCTGTGGTTTAACCCACAGCGCCACCCGCGTCCCTGTTGAGAAATGTAGGTTTGAGCAATTAATGTGTATTCAAGCACTCTGCCATTCTAACACAGGTAACTTCAATCTTTTCAGACCCAGGACCTACTTTTAACCGAAAATGCATTTGGGGACCAATTTCTTAATCTTTTACTATATATTTGCAGGGCGGTAGTGCTCCTGTTGCGACCCGGCCGTGGGCCACCCCCTGTGAGTCCGTATCCACAGCTGAAGGCCAGGCCTCTAGCGCAATAAATTCAATTTTTAAAAGGAAGTGGACTTTTTGCAGCTGGAAAAGTGATAATAAAACACACTGAGTAGAATGAACAATTGGGACAGGAAGATGAATAAACACCCCATAACCAAATCTGGATGAGTGCTCAATCAAGACTGAATATAGTCCAATCTCCACTAAAACTTTGCACCGGCAAATCTGGATGAATGCACAATAAACAAGTCTAGAGGAGTCCTCAAACATATCCAGGTAAAATTTATTTGGGGGAAGGAGGGGCAGGAGGTACACAAAATAAACTAAAGGAAGTCATCATCATAAAAAAAAACATTCTTTGTTTAACCCTACAAGTTATCCCCATTTTTAGTAAGCAAGCAGGGAGCTGATATCTCCTCTAGCTTTCCTCTGTACACACATTCGTCCAAGTCACCGATAACATTCTCAAATGTCTAGTAAAGCTTGTTTCTTGCCGAAAACACTGGGGGGGAGGTCCACCCTCCAATCTATTAATCTCCAAGTCCTTCACCCAGTGCCTCCACAATGAGATTTACGTGAGGCAGAAGTAGAATTCGCTAAGGAAACTTCTAAAATCCTAATTCCACTGGGGGAGAGGAACCTCTAGCAAATTAATGATGATGATGATGATGATAGAGACATATCCTTTGTCCTTGTCAGGCAGTTCCTAAATTGAGAGGCTACCTGGGGGCACTCACCTGTGCACCTGCTGGTGACAGTGACGCCCCAAAGGCTGGCGCCCCAAAGGTCAAGTGATCCCATTTTCATTTTGAAGCTGCCAACACATCAGCCCTTGTGTGGGGTGAGCAAAAGAGGGCATTGCAGGCGATCACAGGAGGCTATTCCAGCTGCAAACACACATGTGGAGATGCATCTTTTGAGAACCGAAGCGATCCCCACATCCATGTACGGATTTCCAACGAGCCCTGGGTCCAAAAATGCACAGGGGCTGCTGCTCCCCTGGCACGCCAGGCTGCCAGATACACAGAATGCGCATAGCGCAGCATGCAAGAAAACGCACTGGGCTCCGTGGGATGTGGGAAGCAAAATGCAAATATGCGACCAAACATTTGATGCGCTAAGCATGGAAAAGACATCTTATCTAAAAGACAGCGTTCAAACTGACTTGCAAATACGTTTACTGATAAATATGTAGACACATAGTGAGGATGTTACCTGGGAGGATAGAAGCTTAACACAGAAAAAAAAAAAAAACCTCGAAGAGAACCAGTGCAGAAGGATGGATCAGGTCGAGGCGCAACCCAGACATTTAAAACTCTGAACAATTCAAGTTCCCGTTCGTTTCACGTAACTGCCTGTAACAGAGGGAGAGGCTTCACAGCGTAACGCGACAGGCGTCACACTAAATGTTTCCGTCAACAATAGCTGCTTTTAGAATATAATTTAAGTTTCTTTTTTAACCGCAAAGGCTTCCCATTAGCATTCCTGTCCCTCCAGGCCTGAGCCTCAATACTGGCAGGTTTTCAAACTTTGAGTGAACAAACAAACAAACAAAAGCACCCGGGAAGTAGCTGCTACTTTATAACACAGGATTAGGCCCATCAAACCAAGTTAGTAGACCTGGTTCTGGCCGCCCCCTTGAAGGCCAGGCCTCCTTGTTGTGGGGAGGGCCTGCCCCGCTCCCATTGGGCGATATGGGGAGTAAGGCCACATCCGCACCACACCTTTAAAGCAGTATCATGCCACTTTGAACAGTCATGGCTGCCCTACCCCTCGGCCAGAATCCTGGGAACTGTAGTTTAAGGGCGCAGAGAGTTACAAGGAGTTACTATTCCCCTCAGAGAACTAGGCTTCCCAAAGTGGCTTAACAAAATCCATCCCCTCTTCCCAGGGAACTCTGAGAATTGCAGGGGACTAGGGGCATAGCTGTCAACTTTTCCCTTTTCTTGTGAGGAATCCTATTTGGAATAAGGGGATTTCTCTTAAAAAATGGGAAACGTTGACAGCTATGACTGGGGGGGGGGGTCCCTAACAACTCCCAGCACCATAACAAACCACAGTTCCCAAGTTTCCTTGAGGGAAGCCATGACTGTCAAAGTGGTGCAAGTTTGTTCTAGAATCTAGATGCATGCTATGGATGTAAACTGCTACTCTAACACTGGATTGGGCCTCCACAGCCTCGCTTTTGCCCAAGATCAGCCTTCTGAGCATATTCAGGCTGCAAACTGTTACGAAGGGTTCTGAGAAATGTAGTTTTGAGGGGATGTTCTGTATTAAAGTCTGACTAACCAAGGGGAGGGCTAATATTGCAGCTTTCCAGATGTTCAGTCCCAGCCAGGGCTGTAGTCTGGCAACATCTGGTGGTCCGGCAAGTTCCCCACTCTTGTGCTAGCCCCTTCCTGCTACCATCTTTGCTTGTTAAAACAAGCTGGACAACAATTTCTTTTTAAAAACCATTTTTTTAAATGGTAGTAAATGTGCGTTTCCCCACATTCCAAGCTTATCACACAACTCTGGCTGCTCCCCTGAGGAGGGCCTGGTTGTTCAAAACTTTATGGTGTCCAGTTACCCTGCAAGGCAAACCTGTCCTGGCAAGCGTTTGGGTAAACCATGGTTTGACGCTGCATGAATGAAACCTCAGGCTTGTATATTCCCTCTTTCCCACATGGGCTAAGATTTTCTTCCTGCTTCCTTTAAAAAAAAAAAAATGCAGGGGAGCTGCAGCAAAACGTCAGGAGCTTGAAATAATATTTATTCCAGGCCTGACATGTTTCAGAACAAAACCTTCCCTTTTAGGCAAGGGAATATACAAATATAGCAAACAAGATGGATAGGAAACGAGACAGCGAAGTACAATGCATTTCTAAAATCTGGGGCTAATAAATAGGAAACAAAATCATCCAGCTGTTTTGCAAAAAATGTTTTTACAAAGAAAAAGAAAGAACTTTGTATAAAATAGTTTTTCAAGCAGATTTGTTTTGTGACTGGTTTCTCTCTCCCCCCCCCCCCCTTTTGTCATGAGTTTGCCTGAAAACCAGAACAGGAAACCAG
The DNA here is from genome assembly GCA_034642415.1 of Podarcis siculus. NCBI lineage: Eukaryota > Metazoa > Chordata > Lepidosauria > Squamata > Lacertidae > Podarcis > Podarcis siculus. The sequence continues at coordinate 37,883,035 of JAXCMG010000011.1, forward strand.
GTAGATTGCGGTTTCAAATTTCTGATGTGCAATCCATGTGCCACATTAAGAGGAAGCACAGGACGCAACTGGAGTGCATTGAGAGGAGGCAGGCGAACAAGGCTCTTTCACACAGTGGCAAACCATGGTTTGTTGTTACATGTGAGCCAAGCCTATGTGCCACTTGTTTACTGAGGAGAAAGGCAGGGCCAGTGCCAGCAGGGCAGAAAGCAGCAATACGAGGGGGCAGAGTCGGGCCGGTCCCAGAACTCTGGAAGGGATAACCTCCAAAGCATGCCTTGAACCCTTCTTTTAAAAAGCAGCTGTCTCCGGGAGCTTCCAGTTTTATTTCCCGCAATGCCCCAGAGAGATGCTATGTCAGAGGCACTGTGGGAAATGTTAATGGTGGCTTGCTGTGGCCTTGCCCCGATTTGGGGTGCTGCTGTGGCTGCAGCCCACCACCAGAAGCCACCCAGCTAGAACGGGGGTCTCACCATCAAACTTGGAGCTGGTCCGACAAAAATCTCACTCTTTATCTTGCTGCAAGAGAGGTTATCCACCGCCATGGGTGTAAGCCTCAAATTGAAAGCTTGAACTGGCATGTGGAATGCCACTCCGCACTCCATGAAGCTCAGTTCCAAACAAAGAATCACACACGGGTATTGAAAGTCACCTTGTGGCGACTTCCCCGTGATAAATCTCTGGGATGTGACCATTTGGCCTTCCTTCCTCTTTGCTGTTTGGGCGTTTCAACGTGGCAACTGGGGCTACAAGACAAACGGAGGCCTCTCAGCCTAGAATTTGTGCTTTGTGTGAATCGCACGGCGTCTCATCAGACATGCAGCTGGCACCAAAACACACAGGCCCATCTCAAGTAGAATGGTGGCAGGCCTCACCTCACCCAAGCTCAGTTTGTTACCTCAGCAGCCAGAAAAAAATAAAAATAAAATAAAAGGGGATTTCCCCATTCCAGGGAATTCATTCATCCGCTTGGCATAGCCAAAACCAGTTATTTTTGTATTACAAAAATCAACCCCTCGCTTCCATGAGAAGGGAATCTTCTGTTGCTCGGCACCATATAGAGTAAACGCGAATGAAAACCGTGGTTCTCCGTGGTTCAGTGGAGAAGAAATCCACTTTCCCAACCGCGGACATCCGCCGTCACTCCTGCTTCTCCTCCTGTTTCTTCTGCTTCCGGTCCAGCAGAGGCCCCAGATTGTTCCACACTTCCGTGTACATCAGAGTCCCCACGAAGACAAAGAGGGTCCCGATCCAGTGCCAGGCAGTGAAGGGGTTCCTGAAGTACAGGATGGAGAAGATGAGGCTGATGAACTTCCTCAGGGTCACCACCAGTGTGACCGTCAGGGAGGTGCACTCTGTGGTCAGGATGAAGACGCCCCGGATGCAAACATATCTGAGGGAGGAGTTAAGATGGAGAGAACGCAAGAGAAGAAACGAAGGGATACAAGCTTTGAAGCCAGCGAGCAAATAAGAGGGCTGCATAGGCACAGCCACATATTTAAATAAAAGGGGAAAATAGATATATTTTTGTGAGGATGTGGCCTTTGGTGGGGGAATTCTTCCTTGGATTGGAAACAAGAGTTTGTTGGCTGCATGAAAGGGCACAGACACAACCTCCCCTAGAGACATGGATAGTTCTTTGGTAATAACGGTTATCTGGAATGCTCCCAAAGTTGTCAGAATTGCAAAGACAACATACAGTCATTCCTCTTGCTTCAGGTTGAGCGTTTTTGGGTTGGTACCTTGTTTTGAGTCCAGGATCCGTTCCAGAACCCCAGACGCTCGACAAAAGGGATGCTTGACAAAGCACTGCTCTGCGCACGTGCGTGGAGCAGTTTGCGTGCGTGGAGCGCAATTTAGTGCTTCTGCGCATGCGCGAGCGGCAAACCTGGAAGTAAAGGGTTTGCCGCCGACATTCGCCAAATGGATGGTCGCCAGGGCGGAGGGATTACTGTACATGGTCTGTAAAAAGGTAAAAAAGTAAAGGACCCCTGGACAGTTAGGTCCAGTGAAAGGCGACTATGGGGTTGCGGCGCTCATCTCGCTTCAGGCCAAGGGAGCAGGGCTTTTCCCACAGACAGCTTTCTGGGTCATGTGGCCAGCAGGACTAAACCGCTTCTGGCGCAACGGGACACCTTGACAGAAGCCAGAGTGCTCGGTAACTCCGTTTACCTTCCCACTGCAGCAGTACCTATTTATCTACTTGCACTGGCGTGCTTTCAAACTGCTAGATTGGGACCGAGCAACGGGAGCTCACCCCGTGGCGGGGATTCGAACCGCTGACCTTCTGATCGGCAAGCCCAAGAGGCTCAGTGGTTTAGACCACAGCGCCACCCTGATAAGCAGAGGAGAGATGGGGGACACCGGCAAATCCATCTGCAGCCCCGCTGACCTTGAGGCCTGCACTGTGTTGAATCGGAAGCATTCATTTGCATTGCTGCAATTTTGCATGACCTTACGACAGAACTGTTAAATTCCTTATTAGTCCCGTTTATATGATATTGCTGTTTTTGTATATTGCTTTCTTCTGTTTATTTTTTTACTACTTTGCTCCTCGCTCTAGGATTTAAAACATTCAAGGAAGGGGCGAGCTATAATTTACTGCAAACAAACAAGCTTTAGTTTTCTAGACGGGATGCAACGTTCAGACAACCCACACACCAGCCTTAGAGAAGGTTAAGCCCGTCACCCGCTGAACCTGTTCCAAGAAGGATACTGAGTTATGATGTTCATGATGAGGTAGAACCACATTATGGGTAACGTGACCCCAATAATTGGGACTTGGAACGGTTCTGCAAAGTAAGGAAGAAAGAGAAAGGTGAGGGGTCCGTAGGCAGCTTTGGAGGCACAAGTTCACCAGACTGCCTGTCTCCTTCCAGGTGTTGCTTTTAGGTGCACTGAAATGTACCATTCTAAAACAAGGTTTCCACTGGATCTGACCAAGAACGCATCTCGTCAACCATCCCAGCAGCAGATGCCCCCAAGGATTCATCCCGTCCAAAGATGGAGAGCCTGTAACCCTCCAGATGTTGTAGGACCACAACTCCCATCAGCCCCAGCGAGCATGGCCGATGGTCAGGGATGATAGGACTTGTAGTCCAGTATTGCCTGGAGGGCCAAAGGTTCCCCATCTAATTTATGATTCCACAGCAAGTGTTTCCTAGAAGCCAGGAAACAGACGAAGAAGGATATTGTTCTTCTCAGCAGCCCATCTCAGCTTTAGAAAGAACCGGTCTTGTGAATTCATAGAGACCCTCTGGTCGTTTCTCTGCAGGCTTCGGTTTCACTAAAGGTCTGACTCAGCAGAAGGCTGAGAGAGACACACAAATGCACAGCTTCATGGATCTCCTGCCATTTCTAGGAAAATCTACTGTAGTGGAAGCTATTAAGTCGGACAATGCTTGCTCACCTCCCACAACGACAATTGTCAGCATGGTTGAACAATCACTCTCTCTCTTCATAAGGAATTCTGGGGATTTTAACTCTGGGAGGGGACTAGGGGGTCTCCTAAAAACTATTATATATATATATATAATAGTTGATTTTATATATATCTGTGCGGTTGCAATGACACAGACGCCGTTAGGGCAGTTGAATGCGCATGCGTACTCCATCTGTTTCCCTCCCTCCCACCCCGGTTCGCACAGCCCCGGGCACTGGCAACCCACGCTATGCCACTGCCACATTCCTCCACTACAGGGGAATGGTAGTTGGGTGGGGAAAGAACAGGGGCCTCCTTAAAGCTCCCAGTACCCTGAACAAAGTACAATGGTACCTCAGGTTACAGACGCTTCAGGTTACAGACTCTGCTAACCCAGAAATAGTACCTCGGGTTAAGAACTTTGCTTCAGGATGAGAACAGAAATTGTGCTCTGGCGGCACGGCGGCAGTGGGAGGCCCCATTAGCTCAGGTTAAGAACAGTTTCAGGTTAAGAACGGACCTCCAGAACGAATTAAGTTCTTAACCCAAGGCACCACTGTACAGCTCCCAGAATTCTTTGGGAGAAGCCATGGCAAAGTGGTACAAAAGCTGCTTTGAATGCATGGTCCTCCTCTCTGTGTAAGGCACACACTGCGAGAACATCATCTCTGGTAGCTGGAGAGCTTACAGAGTGAGGTAAGGATGGGCAACTGCTGCTAGGCTGTCCATGGCAGCCAGCCACAATAGCTGCAGTCCATATTTGAGACAGTATGGCTCTGAATATAAATTTCCGGGCATTATAGGTTGGCGATTCTGCTGTTGTGGTCAGGTTCTGCTTATGGGTTTCCCATAAATCATAGAATCAGAGTTGGAAGAGACCCCAAGGGCCATCGAGTCCAACCCCCTGCCAAGCAGGAAACACCATCAGAGCACTCCTGACATATGGTTGTCAAGCCTCTGCTTAAAGACCTCCAAAGAAGGAGACTCCACCACACTCCTTGGCAGCAAATTCCACTGTCGAACAGCTCTTACTGTCAGGAAGTTCTTCCTAATGTTTAGGTGGAATCTTCTTTCCTGCAGTTTGGATCCATTGCTCCATGTCCGCTTCTCTGGAGCAGCAGAAAACAACCTTTCTCCCTCCTCTATGTGACATCCTTTTATATATTTGAACATGGCTATCATATCACCCCTTAACCTCCTCTTCTCCAGGCTAAACATGCCCAGCTCCCTTAGCCGTTCCTCATGAGGCATCGTTTCCAGACCTTTGACCATTTTGGTTGCCCTCCTCTGGACACGTTCCAGTTTGTCAGTGTCCTTCTTGAACTGTGGCGCCCAGAACTGGACACAGTACTCCAGGTGAGGTCTGACCAGAGCAGAATACAGTGGCACTATTACTTCCCTTGATCTAGATGCTATACTCCTATTGTGCAGGATTATGTAAGAGCAGGATTCTGGACTAGACGGGACACTGGCCTCACCCAGCAGAGCTGAATTTGTTTCCTGGCCGATAGCAGGAAGCTGTCCAGAAGCAATATTGAGAAATGCGCCCAGCTTACCAGATTGGCTGAAGAGAAGGGCGTGTCTATAGATGTCAGGAGCTAGAAGCAGGAATCCTGGGATGGGGAGGGCGTGCTGTGAGGAGGAAAGAAGACCTTGAGAGGGATGCCCCAGAGGAAACCGGGACAGGACTTGTGCGCTAACAGAACAACCAGCATTTCTTTTTTAAAAAACAAACTATTTACTTATTATTCCATTGCTTCCTGCCTTTCCTTCTAAGGAGCTCAAGTTTTGGTGCACAGGGTTCTCCCTCTCCCCATTTTAGCCTCACAGCAACCCTGTGAGGTAAGCTAAGCTAAGAGGAAGGGGGCAGGGGGGCAGCAGAGATGTAAATGACTATCAGACTTTGAAAACCTGGTATCATTTGGTCGTGAATAAGCAAAACGGTTTTCCTTGGATGTTGAACAAACGTGGAAATAATTTCGAATTTTATTGTGTTGTTATCTTTGGGAGTGGATCGTGTAAAAGCACTATTCTGAATACCACTTTTTATAGGGTGGGGGGCACTGGGAATGAGCTTATGGTGGGCAGAGGAAGTTTGGGTACCAACTGTTCCAAACTGCACTGATTTCAACCAAATGTCTAACTTTCCCTGAACTTCATCGTCCCATGTCCAACGCCTGGGTGGATTTGTCCGGTTTGCCTTCTGTCAAGAAAGGAAAGAAGTCGATCTGGACCACAGAGACTTACGTTGTAGAAGAGGGCTTCCTTGGAGTGCTTGCCAAATCTCTTATAGAGGGTCTCTTGGAAGATCCCCATCCGGGCCGACATGAGGAGAGCAAAGGTCAGTGCAAGGATACCTGCAAACACAACAGTGAGGTGAACAGGCTGGACTTAACTGATTATGGTGCTTTTCTCGTAATACTAATTTATAATAATAATAGCGTATCATTTATACCCAGCCACAGTGGGCGGCTCCCAAAAGAATATTAAAAACACGACAAAACATCAAACATTTAAAACTTCCCTAAACAGGGCTGCCTTCAGATGTCTTCTAAAAGTCAGATAGTTGTTTATTTCCTTGACATCTGGTGGGAGGGCGTTCCACAGGGCGGGTGCCACTACCGAGAAGGCCCTTTGCCTGGTTCCCTATAAGTTTTTTAACACTGGCTCCGGCCTGGTGGAACGCTCTGTCTCATGAGACCAGGGCCCTGCAGGATCTGATTTCTTTCCGCAGGGCCTGTAAGACAGAGTTGTTCCACCTGGCCTTTGGCTTGGAATCAACTTGATCCCCTTCCCTCTTTCTTTTTTCCTTTCTCCTCCTGTGATGAGGCTGCATTTTAATGTTTTAATGTTGTATTTTAATCTTGATTTTAATTTGCATTCATTCAACTTTTTTTTATTATTGGTTGTTAGCCGCCCTGAGCCCAGCTTTGGCTGGGGAGGGCGGGGTATAAATAACATTATTATTATTATTATTATTATTATTATTATTATTATTATTAACCTCACTTCTCGCAAGGAGGGAACCGCCAGAAGACCCTCGGAGCTGGACCTCAGTGTCCGGGCAGAACAATGGGGGTGGAGACACTCCCTTCAGGTATACTGAAGGTATACTTAAAGTGTTAAGGCAGCATCTCTGCCAATAAGTGTTGCAACTTGTGGTTAATTAAAGGCAAGACAGTCAAAGGGCGAAGCCTGCTGAAAGGAACGAGACAGGCGACAGCGAGCAAATCAGTGCGTCTGTCGAATCCATGATGAAGGTGAGAAGGGAAATGTGGGCTTGATCCATGGGAGGGGAAAAAAAGCTTCAGGCAACTCCATTTATGGGAATGTCTGAACACTCCTTAACATTACGCAATATCTGCAAAGGGTCTGTACAGGTGAGTCAGTCTACAGAGTTTGGCTTGGAGTCTGGATTCCACTCTGGTGCAGAGCACATCACACCTTGTTCCGAGCCAAGCAACCTCTGAACTTGAACAACTTTGCCAAAACAGTAACAATCCATCTCCTGTATCATGGTGCCGTCTAGATGTTTTGGGCAGCTGGGGCTGATGCGAGTTATGGCTCAAAACTTCTGGAGGACTCTAGAAGCAGAAGGCTGAGCTAGCCCAGGAAAAGGTTTTCTAGCCTCCTGTCTGCACATGTTAGTCGTTTGTGGCATAAGAAAGATAAAAAACTACACCCATTTTTTTGTCTATCTTTCCAGCTTAGTAACATAGAGGCGATTTTTACTCGTCCCACATTAAATGGCAAACAGCTTGGACCATTTGTTTGTCATGTTATTTAAAGATAACGTGGAAAAGCCATTTAAAAAGAAGGGAGAGGTGTGGGGTTGCCACATCCTAAGCGCTGGTCAATCAGTGCTATGCACACTGGTCTTTTTCTGTTGAATGGCAAGCCAGTTCTAACACAACCATAAAAGTATTTGCAGTTACAGACCTAGCAGCCACCAGATGAAAGCAGAGACGTTCTCTTCATCTTCACTTGGGCTTGACATAGAACTCTAAAGACACAGATGTGGGAAAGAGAGAGAGAAATTCAACCTGTGCATTTAAATAAGAGAACATTCCTACCAAATCCTGCTTGGCTTGCGGCCGGCCTTCCTCTGAAATGGGAGCAACCTGCAATTCAGGGACAGACAACTTGGGGAAGGGAAATGTATTTTGCTGCAGAGCCACAGGACCTTAGCAACTGGCCCTAAAACACAGCCAACGCTACCTTAGGTGTGTGGGATTCACAGCTATGAAACACATGTGTTTGAGCACCAAGGGACATGATGCACAAAACCTAAAGATAACCAAGGACTCTATCCCTTTATATAGAATCTCTTTCCCGCTTTTCCTTACAAGTGGGCAAATGTTTTTCCATACATAATCCATGTTTAAAAAGGTGGTAGCGGTGGGGAAGCACCCCAAAGGGGCCGGGCGAGTTAGTGACATCTCAGGCGCTGGCCAATCAGTCCTGCGCGTAGCAAACTGGCAAGACAACCAGCTAAGGCCACAGGGGCCAGATAAAACTGCTTCAAGGCCCACAGGCCGCCAGCTGCCGATCCCTGGTGCCACAAGAAATCCGGTGGAGGCCGGATATGGCCCAAGTCATTCCTGCTTTAGAGGGGGGACACCCTGCTTTTAAGCCAAGGAACTGAACTGCGCTCTTTCCGATGGTGATTTGCGTACAAGAAGAAGAGTTTGGATTTGATATCCCGCCTTTCACTCCCCTTCAGGAGTCTCAAAGCGGCTAACAATCTCCTTTCCCTTCCTCCCCCACAACAAACACTCTGTGAGGTGAGTGGGGCTGAGAGACTTCAGAGAAGTGTGACTGGCCCAAGGTCACCCAGCAGCTGCATGTGGAGGAGCGGAGACGCGAACCCAGTTCCCCAGATTACGAGTCCACCACTCTTAACCACTACGCCACGCTGGTTCTCACAAGAGGAAGGGGGCGTGCTGGTGGTCACACAGCTATGGCGAAGGAGGAGGAAATGCGGCGGTCCTTACCACTTGCTTTGCTGACATGAAGGTGCAGGTAAAGATTCCCAGAGACACCAGAGCTATGGAGGTATATTTGGAGATGGTGTACCTGTAGAGGTAGAGGACAGGGAGGGTTTCAGGAGAACCAGGGTCATGCAGGAAGCCCACCTTAAAGGGAACGACGCCCTTTGTTGCTGTGTCAATGTAAGACCCAGTGTTGCAACAATCATTGCATAGACTGGCGTCCGCGGCAGAACCCGACAGCTCTGGCAAAGCCTTGAGGATCTCGGCTTCCAGCTAGTAAGCCAAAAGAGGGAGGGTAAAACGCATTCTCCTAGTCCTCATGGTTCGGAGATATCACATAAAGGTAAAGGGGCCCCTGACCATTAGGTCCAGTCGTGGCCAACTATGGGGTTCCAGCGCTCATCTCGCTTTATTGGCCGAGGGAGCCAGCGTACAGCTTCCAGGTCATGTGGCCAGCATGACTAAGCCGCTTCTGGCGAACCAGAGCAGTGCACAGAAACGCAGTTTACCTTCCCGCTGGAGCGGTACCTATTTATCTACTTGCACTTTGATGTGCTTTCAAACTGCTAGGTGGGCAGGAGCCGGGATTGGGCAACGGGAGCTCCCCCCGTCGCAGGGATTCGAACCGCCAACCTTCTGATCGGCAAGTCCTAGGCTCTTTGGTTTAACCCACAGCGCCACCCACATCCCTTAGATATCACATAACCAAAGCAATGACAAGGTCCCCTGGCCAGAACCCCTCTGACATGATTTCATATCTCCTCGCAGACACAGATAAGTATGCCACCTGGCATGTAGCACTCTTTGCAACTGCTGCTAGGAAAACTGGAGCAAACTATATAGCCAAGGTAGCCACCAAGTGTAAAGGAGATGAATTTATTTGACCCTATCTACATCAAGCTATATTCTATCTTTATCGCCAAACTCCGAATATAATTGCACATTGTATTAATTAACATTATCAGTGGCCATGTGATAATTTTAGCTTATAAATTTTATCGTTTAACGTCTTGTATATTAAGGTACTTTTATAGCTCTGTTTAGAGTTAAGTAATGTCTTGATAATATAAATGTTTTAAGTTTTTTGTATTGATCCAGTATATTTTCTTTTAATCGTTGAATGATTCTGCGTACATTGCGGCAGCCTTTGGCTATGTGCAATAAAACTGACTGACTGGCATGCACACAAACTCACCATCTCACAGAATCACAAGAGCTGGAAGGGAACCCGACGGTTATCTAGTCCAACCCTCTTGGGCTGCCTTCCCCAACCCGGGGCCCTCCTGATGTTGTTGAGACTACAAATCCCATCATCCCAAATTTCTGGCCATGCTGAATTGTGCCAGATAACAACAACAAATAATTTTATTTATATCCCGCCCTCCCCAGCTGAAGCCGGGCTCAGAGAGGCTAACAACAATAAAAGAAACACAGCGTTCTGAAATCAATTCATTCTAAAATCAGTTCAGAATCAAATTAATGGCAACCATTGGGCTGGAGTGCTATGAGGATTACCGAAGGAGGGGGTCAAACTGTGCCTTGGCCAAAGGCCTGGTGGAACAGCTCTGTCTTGCAGGCCCTGTGGAAAGATGTCAAGTCCCGCAGGGCCCTAGTCTCTTGTGGCAGAGCGTTCCACCAGATCGGGGCCACAGCCAAAAAGGCCCTGGCTCTGGTTGAGGCCAGTCTAACCTCCCTGTGGCCCGGGACCTCCAAGATGTTTTTGTTTGAGGACCATAAGGTCCTCCGTGGGACATACCAGGAGAGGCGGTCCTGTAGGTATAAGGTAAGGCAGATGGTGCCTTAAGAGTTGCAGCCTTACGAGAGCTGGAAAGCCACCGATTAGCCACCTGTCTTTTGAAAGGCCCTCTCTTCCAGAAGAAACAACCCACCGTCCCATTTGTGGGTCAGATGCTAATGGGCGAAAGACAACACGCCAGCTTCCCTTGCCATCCCGTCCGCCACCTCAACTCTGGACTATTCTCAGCCCCAGCAAAATAAAGAAGGCGTACCTTTTCTTCAGAATGATGATGCCCAGAGCCATGTTTGCTATCAGAGATCCCTGAAGAGGCCAGGCAGCCGGAGGGGGTCATGGAAAGAAGGAAAAAGCCAAGCGGGTTAACAGTGAATAAGAGCTAAAGTGATGTCAGTGATTATATATATATATATATTTAATGATATTTTATTAAGTTTTTTAACAATAAAGAAATTAAGAAAATACAAAAACACAAAAATCACAAAACACAGAAGTACAAACATTAAACATGAGAAAGAAAAAAAAGAAAGAAAAAAGAACACATACAAAAAAACAAAAATCTCTCTTTGTAAATCTCTCATCCTTGATTAACTTATTTTCCTGACTTCCTCACATCTCCCTTTTTTGTATCCCTTTTAAAATTTAATTCAGCAAATTCATCCATCCTATTTAATTTATCTATTATCTGTTATCAATCCAATCTTAACCTTATTACTAGAACCCCTTCAAGTCAAATGAATGCCATCAACATTCAAAAATTTTACAATGTTTCTGTAAATAAGTTTTAAATTTCCTCCAGTCTTCTTCCACCGACTCTTCTCCCTGGTCTCGAATTCTGCCAGTCATTTCCGCCATTTCCATATAGTCTATCAGTTGCATCTGCCATTCTTCCAGTGTGGGTAGATCTTGTGTCTTCCAATGCTTCGCGATAAGGATTCTTGCTGCTGCTGTGGCATACATAAAAAAAGTTCTATCCTTCTTTGGCACCGTTTGGCCAACTATGCCCAGTAGAAAGGCCTCTGGTTTCTTCAAAAAAGTGTATTTAAATACCTTTTTCATTTCATTATAGATCATCTCCCAGAAAGCCTTAATCCTTGGGCACGTCCACCAAAGGTGAAAGAATGTACGTGATGTCAGTGATTATAGACAGGTAAGGAGACAGGTAAGGTGAAGGGTTTGTATATGGCAAGGCCCTGGGGTATCGAAGGTACAAGACGAACTGGTGGACCCTGTCGGAGGTTTCTAAGCAGAGGTTGGATGGACACCTGTCAGGGATTGTACACCTGTGATTCCTGCATTGCAGGGAGTTGAACTAGATAACCGCTTGGGGTCCCTTCCAACTCTACCATTTTATGTATTGCACCTCTCTAGGGGACTCCTGCAAACGACATCTCTCTCTCTCTCTCTCTCTCTCTCTCTATATATATATCGTATCACTGCATTTTTCGCTCTATAAGACGCACCAGACCACAAGACGCACCTAGTTTTTGGAGGAGGAAAACAAGAGGAAAAAATATTCTGAATCTCAGAAGCCAGAACAGCAAGAGGGATCGCTGCGCAGTGAAAGCAGCAATCCCTCTTGCTGTTCTGGCTTCTGGGATAGCTGCGCAGCCTGCATTCGCTCCATAAGACGCACACACATTTCCCCTTACTTTTTAGGAGGGAAAAAGTGAGTCTTATAGAGCAAAAAATACGGTGTGTATGTATGTGTGTGTGTATACACACACATTTTTATTGGTTTTTTTTAAACATATCATTTCCAACAATCATTTAACATAACTTCTTATCTCATACAATATTTTAGACTTCCGACAACAACCTCTGATGATTTTCCGTTCTTTACCACTTATTCTGCATTTCTTAATTTTTCTTTTACTCTTAATTATCATTAACTCATAATTCTCTTCGTGGTCTTTCTTGTAATATTTCAAATAGTCCTCCTTACAGAAGTTCTTGCAGTCCTAAAAGCGTAATCTGTTCATTACAACTGCTTTTCAAATAATTCATATATTTACTCCAGTCTTCTAAGAATCTCTGGTCCCGCAGGATTCGAATCCTTCCTGTTAATTTATCTAATTCTGCATAGCCCATTAATTTCACCCGCCATTCTTCTTTCGTCTTGCTTCCATTTTTGTGCCAATAATATTCTTGCTGCCGTCATTGCATATAAAAACAGCTTACAATCCTGTCTATTAATATCACCTGCAAACGACATCTTGGGGAAATGCTGTTCCGATGAGAACAGCACTTGGCACTTTTTAGTTTTTAAATAAATTTTGTTTTATTGGTAAACAAAACACACTAAGTGTAAAGAGCACACAGAATTCCTTTATGTTTCTTTTTTAAATTAAACATTATTGCTCGATACCGAGATAGCTCACGGCATTTATCCTTGCAATAATAATAAGGACCTTTGTTCCATAAATTTATTCGGCTGTTAATTAACAGCACTCCTGAAATACGTTGTTATGACTGGCTGCTGTTTAGAAAGGGGAGCCAGGCTAGGTGAGATCTAGCCAGGCAACTGTTATGTTGAAGAGCAGCTATGGGGAGCCTGCGGTCCCCACATGTTGTGGGGCTCCAACTCCCCATCAACCATAGCTGTCAAGTGTCCCTTATTTGAAGGGACAGCCCCTTATTCCAGGGCCATGTCCCTTATTGCTGCTGTCCCTTATTGATGGATGTCCCTTAAATGATGTCCCTTAAATTTCAAAGGAAGCAGCTCCTCTCCCACCCTCCCTGCCGGCCAGGGAGAAGGGAGGCTCCAGCTGTGTTGCTTGGCTGTGTTGCTCACCCAATAAGAAGTCTAAGAATGACTGGGGGGTGGAGCTTGCATGCCTTGTGTGTGGCTAGTTAATGCAAGCTGAGGGGGGTTTTGAATGCTGGACGCCATTTTGTTGCACGTGCTGCTGCAAAACTTGCAGTGCAAAGCCAGGCCGGGGAGCCATCTTAAGTTGAGGCTGCATAGGCCTTGTGGTGCATGTGACTCAGATTCTATTCAGTTGAACCTCTGGTTACAAAGTTGGTTGGACAGTGTTCTCGAAGCTACCAGCATGAGTTTGACCAGACTGCAGGAGGACAGGAAGACTGGAGTGCATGGAACAGGTGAGGCTGCAGGTCCCTTTTTTTGGCTGCTGGTCCCTTATTTTCAAATCTGTAAGTTGACAGCTATGCCATCACCCCCAGCCAGAACGGCCAATGGTCAGGGATGATGAGGGCTATTGTCAGGGAACTGCCATCAGCTCAGAGTCGAGAGGTGGAAGGGCAGTTGTGTTACAGGGAGCCTCCGAAGATCTTGCAAAGCAGTTCCTCCTCCGGCGAGGAGGAAAGCCCCGCCTCCAGTGGGGAAGGGGCGCAGGGACCAGGAGATGCTAGGGAAAGCCTCAACACCGAGCCTGAGCAAAGCGGAGGGGAGGCAAGTCCCCCTTTGCCAGCGCCCGTTCTGCGCAGTAGGTTTGGGTGCAGAGAGGGGAGGAGAAGGATTGGGGTCACACGACTGTTATGCTGGGGAAGGTATAAGGACCGGCCACTCCCAGATTCTGCTAGCGACTGAGAAGACATGGACTTGCGACGCTCTGCACTGTAAATAGTTTGTACAGATAATAAGCCTGGAAAAGACAGGTTGGAGCCTTGCCTGTTTGCTCCTGAGCAACCACAACAGCATCTGACAGCTACATTACAACAGATTAGAAGATTTGGGGTACAAAATGGAAAACGAGCGAGGTCCCAACTAAAGAAGAATGGCAACTTAAATTGATGGAATACGCACAGCTTGCGGACCTAACGTATAGGAGAACAGGACGAACAGACGTTTAAAGAAGACTGGAAAACATTTATTGAATATATGGGGGGAAATTGCGTACACTTGGAAACGTTGACAGCCTTAAGATAAATTCAACAGTGTAAATAAGTTTTGATGGATGTAATGATGGAATCCTGAATGGTTTACTTTATGTAAAATATGCAGGGATTTAAGTTATGCAAAATGAACCATGGAAGAGAAGAAGAGAGAAGTCAAATGAATATTCTAAAATGTAATACGGAAAATGTAATAAAAAAATATAGAAAAAGAAGATGATTTGGGGTACATATCAGATTCTTTACTCCTTATGTTTTGGGACTACAACTCCCATCATCCCTAGCTAACAGGACCAGTGGTCAGGGATGATGGGAATTGTAGTCCCAAAACATTTGGAGGGCCGAGTTTGGGGGTGCCTGCTTTATGCTGTGCCCAGGATTTGGTTAAATGTGATAAAACGGAAACTTAATAAATATTATATATTAAAACAAAGCAAAGGGACTCACCGATCTAAATATCATATGCAGAGGCATCGCAATGTTCAAGTTGAGGGCGTAGTTGTTCACCACGCTGACCGTGAAGAACATAGCCACCATGATCAAGTAGTACCTGGAAGGAGAACCGCAAAGGGATTTATTTGCCCTATAAGCCCAGCATGGAGTAGTAATAATAATAATAATAATAATAATAATAATAATAATAATAATAATAATTTATTATTTATACCCCGTCCACCTGGCTGGGTTTACCCAGCCACTCTGGGCTGCTTCCAACAAAGATTAAAAATACATTAAAATGTCACACATTAAAAACTTCCCTGAACAGGGCTGCCGTCAGATGTCTTCTAAATGTCAGGTAGTTGTTCTTCTCTTTGACATCTGGTGGGAGGGCGTTATACAGGGCGGGCGCCACTACTGAGAAGGCCCTCTGCCTGGTTCCCTGTAGCTTTGCTTCTCGCAGTGAGGGAACCGCCAGAAGGCCCTCGGCACTGGATCTCAGTGTCCGGGCTGGACGATGGAGGTGGAGACGCTCCTTCAGATATATTGAACCGAGGCCGTTTAGAGCTTTAAAGGTCAGCACCAACACTTTGAATTTTGCTCGGAAACGTACTGGGAGCCAGTGTAGGTCTTTCAAGACCGGTGTTATATGGTCTCGGCAGCCGCTCCCAATCACCAGTCTAGCTGCCGCATTCTGGATTAGTTGTAGTTTCCGGGTCACCTTCAAAGGTAGCCCCACGTAGAGTGCATTGCAGTAGTCCAAGAGAGAGATAACCAGAGCATGCACAACTCTGGTGAGACAGTCTGCGGGCAGGTGGGGTCTCATCCTGCGTACCAGATGGAGCTGGCAGACAGCTGCCCTGGACACAGAATTGACCTGCGCCTCCATGGACAGCTGTGAGTCCAAATTCACTCCCAGGCTGTGCACCTGGTCCTTCAGGGGCACAGTTACCCCATTCAGGACCAGGGAGTCCTCCACACCCTCCCGCCTCCTGTCCCTCCTTGAACCTGCTGAGCTCCAGAACTATGAAAGTCACCAGAAACGCCAACCAAAAGGCAATAGATGCAACTTGAACACGTTCAGGCAGCGTCAATGGAAGTGAATGCCTTCCTTCCACAAGTCCGCTCCACTTCATTGTGGGGAGCAGTTGTGGTGGACCGCGTGGCCACCCACTCACCTCTCGGGCGGGGGACGAAGTCCCGCGTTGCCCAGGGGATCCCGGCCATGTCACTGACCAGCCGGCCAATCCAGCTGGCTGGTGGGGGCCTGGCTGGGACCATTTTGCAGAGGGCTTGAGGCATTGGTTACAGGTGTGAGGGTATTTGGCGGCCAGCCTTATGGCTCTTGTGGCAGTTAGGCATTGTTTGACCTTATGATGGGGGAGCGGAGGTGCGGCCATCACCTGCCCCTCCAAGCTTAGGGGTATTCCGTTAAAGGAATCTGGGGGTGTGGATCTTGCCTGAAGCCCAGGGCAGGGTTGGGGCCATGACACGATCCCATCGGGAATACCTGGGGAAGCCTGAGTTTGTCTACATCGATGGGGCTCCCCTTTCTGGTGGTTTACCCTTACCAGACTCCCTGCACAACAGGCAGGAGTCAGATATACAGTGGTACCTCGAGTTAAGTACTTAATTCGTTCCGGAGGTCCGTTCTTAACCTGAAACTGTTCTTAACCCGAGACACCACTTTAGCTAATGGGGCCTCCTGCTGCTGCCGCACCGCCACAGCACGATTTCTGTTCTCATCCTGAAGCAAAGTTCTTAACCCGAGGCAATATTTCTGGGTTAGCGGAGTCTGTAACCTGAAGCGTATGTAAGCTGAAGCATATGTAACCCGAGGTACCACTGTAGTTGGGTTCATTCAATGCCTAAGCCAATACCGCTCACATTCTGTAACCAATAAAGTTGTGGCCAAAAATTGCCCAATAACATTAACCTAATATTTGTGTCCTGTGTGTTTATTCTTCAATGAGGGGGTGGTTGTGGGGTCTTGACACGCAATCTCTGCAACCAGTTTTGGTAGCAGGCCCCATGAACACACACACACACCCATAAGCCAGGGATGGGGAATATTCTGTGCTCCCCCATGTGTCACCGGACCCACATAACCCATCTTGAGGACAGTGGCCGTACCTGATTGGGATGGTGGGCCGCTTCCGTCCAAAATTGGCTTCGAAGATGAAACCCTCGATGGCTATGAAGAAGAATTGGGCAAAGGTAATCAGGTTCCCACATCCTGGAAATTCCCTGTGTTTGAAGTGGAGAAGGGAAGGGGGGAGAGAGAGAGAAAGGATGGATGGAAGGAAGGAACGAAGAAAGAAAGAAAGAAAGAAAGAAAGAAAGAAAGAAAGAAAGAAAG
>JAXCMG010000011.1:37910976-37924631 GCA_034642415.1 Podarcis siculus
GGCAGGTGGATTCCCTATCCTTCCTCCCCCCAGCATCTCACCTGATCAGCAGCTCCAGGAAAACCACGTTGCTGCAGCAGCCGCCGAAGACCAGCCCCACGGCCAGCCCGGGATGCATCCCTGCGCAGAGACCCCCTCGGGCGTCCAGCAACCCAGCCCCGTGCACAGCCGGCGCTCCTCCGCCCGCGCTTCCTCCTGCCCCAAATCCCCGCCCGCCCCGCAGCTGTAGTTCCCGGGCGCCTCCGCCGCAGCGCCGCTCTACGGCTCCCCAGCCAGACGGGGACTACGACTCCCAGGATGCTCCGCGCCGCCTCCGCCGGGGACGCGTGGCCGCCGCTCCTTGTGCAATGGCCTTCGCGCTCGCCAAGGGGGTTCTGGGAAGCGTAGTCCTCGCCGCTTTGGTCCCGGCAGGTTGCTATGTAAGCAAACCGGGGGACGGAGGAAGGAGGTTTGTCGCTAAGCCCCTGGAAGAGAGAGAGAGGGTTGTTTTGTTAAACTGCGCCAGGTAAATGGCCCTTTATTTCGGGGTTGTTGTTTTTTCTGCAAAGGGGGCAAACTCTGCGGGATTTTTGTTTATTCGTTTCCTTTTTTAAAAAAAATATTTTTTATTTATTTTAACATATAAATTATAGTACATGCCGCAGAACTTTATCGCTTAAACAATCTTTTTGGACTTCCATCAGCACCTCTGATGATCCACCGTTTGAGTCACTCCTTATGCATTTCTTAAATTCATATTACCTTTAAGTGTCTTAACTACCATCCTCCCCCTTCTCCATTTTAGCAATAATTCCAATAATACTCCTCTCAAAACTTCATGCAAACCTACAAACGTAGTCCGATCGTTACAAATACTTTTCAGATAGTCCGTAAATTTACTCCAGTCTTCTGTGAATTTCTGGTCCCGCCGGTTTCGAATCCTTCCTGTTAGTTTATCCAATTCTGCATAGTCCATTAATTTCATCCTCCATTCTTCTCTGAGGGATTTTTGTTCATTTGTTTCCTATGCGTCCAAGCAGTACAAATATATTGCACGAACTTGTGGTTTAAGTTTGCAATGCTCCTGGATCTGCCTTGGGTTGTTGTTTTTTCAAACTCTGGGAGCTTTTGGTCCCTTTATTTTGCATGCTCCAAAGCGATGCAAAGACATTGCACAAACTTGTGGTTTAAGTTTGCAATGCCATTGGCATTGACAAACCTCTTTGGATTTTTTTTTGCAAACTCTGGGAGCTTTTCGTCCCGTTATTTTACACGCGCCAAAACAATGCAAAGATTTTGCTCAAACTTTATTTGCACTTTAAAGTTACCTAAGTGCTGCCTTCTCTGAGGTTACGGCCCTCAGAAGGTGGTCTACATTGAAGGAGATCTGGCTGGCGTGTCTTTCTTTTAACTAAACTAGGGAATGGAGAAATCCACGAATCGTAAGGAAGCGGCAGGTCTTAGAAGTACAACATTAAAGAAGGGCAGGCGAGAGGAGAAGAGCCCTTGTCATCATAGGGCTGTTCATGGTTCAGAAGGAAGGGAGGTTCACATCTGTGGAGCCACCACCCTAAAGGCCCTGCTGGTCCCTTTTGCCACCTGCCTAAGAAAATATGCTGGGTGGCACTTGACTAGGGCCTCTGCAGTTCTTAATAATCATATGGGCAATACTTTAGATAAAGTGCCCCTAAATTCTTTAGGATTTTAAATGTTTGCACCAGTGCCTTGAGGTGTGCTCAGAAATGCCCTGGAAACCAAATCTGGTATAATGTGCTTGGTCCTCAATGGAATCTGTGCAGCTGTATTTTGTACCCAGTTGAAAGTCTTCAAACTGTCTTCAGGGGCAGCCCCTGTGGAGAGTGTGTTACAGTAGCACATGCATAACCGCTCCCTGCACCCTCTCTGAGCACTCAGGACTGATAGACTGGGAGATTTTTGCAGGTTCCCAAACAGTTCTCAGCATAGCTGTCAACTTTTCCCTTTTCTTGCGAGGAATCCTATTCGGAATAAGGGAATTTCCCTTAAAAACGGGGAAACGTTGACAGCTATGGTTCTCAGTCACACAAGCAAGGTGGGTCAAGGGGTTACTTCTGTATAAAGTCACAGACTGCAGATCCCTTTCCATCAACTGCTGTCTTAAACTGTCCATTCTCAAGGGTGCTTACATGTCAGTCGTAACAGTTTGGGGTGCTCACCCCATATTGCAAGGGCTCAGGGGGTGCACATCAGGGGAGGAACTTGCCAGTAAAGGGTGATAAGATCTGGATAGGTTCATTTGCTGTGATTCCTGCATTACAGGGAGTTGGGTTAGATGATGATGATGATAATAATAATTTATTATTTATACCCCGCCCATCTGGCTGAGTTTCCCCAGCCACTCTGAGCGGCTCCCAATCGAGTGTTAAAAACAATACAGCATTAAGTACTAAAAACTTCCCTTAATAGGACTTCCTTCAGATGTCTTTTAAAAATAGGATCGCTGCTTATTTCCTTGACATCTGGTGGGAGGGCGTTCCACAGGGCGGGCGCCACCACCGAGAAGACCCTCTGCCTGCTTCCCTGTAACCTCACTTCTCGCAATGGGGGAACCGCCAGAAGGCCCTTGGAGCTGGATCTCAGTATCCGGGTGAACGATGGGAGTGGAGATGCTCCTTCAGGTATACTGGACTGAGGCCGTTTAGGGTTTTAAAGGTCAGCACCAACACTTTGAATTGTGCTCGGAAACGTACTGGGAGTCATTGTAGGTCTTTCAAGACCGGTGTTATATGCTCCTGGCGGCCACTCCCAGTCACCAGTCTAGCTGCCGCATTCTGGATTAGTTGTAGTTTCCAGGTCACCTTCAAAGGTAGCCACACATAGAGTGCATTGCAGTAGTCCAAGCGAGAGATGACCAGAGCATGCACCATTCTGGCAAGGCAGTTTGTGGGCAGGAAGGGTCTCAGCCTGCGTACCAGATGGAGCTGCCCTGGACACAGAATTGACCTGCGCCTCCATGGAGAGCTGTGAGTCCAAAATGACTCCCAGTCTGCGCACCTGCTCCTTCAGGGGCACAGTTACCCTATTCAGGACCCCACAACCACTTGGGGTCCCTTCCAACTCTACAATTCTATAAAACCTGGAGTTTAAATTTGCGACGCAATTGGCTCTGCCTTGGTTTGGTTTGGTTTTTTAAATGTATATACTGTCAGTATATACCTGCTCAACAGTCAACATATAATTCCAAAATGAGCTTCTATTTAATGCAGACTCGATTTAATCTGCAAATATAGAAGCCAGTCAGCTGGAAGAAGCAATCCAAAGACGTCAACCACAGCGGTTTCTGTTGTGACTGGAAGCGCTATCCAGATTCACGTGGCAGAAAGGGGTCTTTCTGTCGTCTGTGGCTTGACTCTTTTTAACTGGAGATGCTGAGATTGAACCCAGGATGGCCAGCATACAGAACAAGCGCTTCCCAGTTAGTAGGCCACCTTATAAGGAGTAGGACCAATGGCCCACCCACCTCCATATTACTTGCACTGGCTGGCAGCAGCTCTCCAGCATTTCAGACATGGTTCTCTCCCAGGATGCCGGGATTTGAACCCAGGACCTTGGTGAACTCAAAGCGGATACTCTGCCTCTGAAGGTGCTTGGGCTGGCCAATATTGCAGGCAACATTCCTGCCACAAACAGAGAACCAGGCAGTTTTGGTTGGACGATTTCCCCGCTTGCGACATTCAAGCGTCTCACAGCCCATTGGCAAGGAACAAAGAACAAAGCTACCCTTTTGGAACGTTCCGGAGCGGCCAGGACTTATTAAATGACAATTTCCCAGGTCAGAATGATGGATCGGCTTCTCCCTCACATTAATAACCTCTGCAGTCTTGCTTTCCTTTTTTACCCTCATCACCTTCGCATCAAGGTGTGCCACTCTTAATAAATGGGTTGCCTCTTGGCTTTGCCACGGGCAGAGAGCCACCCTGCTAATTGCTTCTTTTGAACTGCTTTTGAATCCCTCGACCCTCTGTGGAATTAGAAGCAAGGATCCAAAAAGGCTGAGAGGAGGTCCTATATTTTATTTTATTTTTTAATTTTTTTTTATTCATTTTTCATTTTCGTTCATTACATACACCTCAAATTCTTAACGTTTACTATATATTCCTCCCGACTTCCCCCAACTTGTGTTTCTGATTTGTTTCTATTTTTACCCGCTTTGCTATCTCCCAACAGAAAAAGTTATTAATAACATAACATAAAAACATAAAAACAAAATTAAATACATCATCTTATTTCACTATCTTCACATTTTCTGATGCTAACAATGTGGATGTCTATTTAAATCCTGCCATCAAGTCTATTGCCTTTCTTTGTTTCTGCAAATATAATACGAATGGTTCCCAATCTCTGTTGTCTTTTTCTCTTAGTCTTTCTGTCATTTTTGCCAGTTCTGCATAGTTCATCAACTTCTCTTGCCATTGTTCTTTACTTGGTATTTCTCCAGGTCCTTTATTTTAGCAAGTCTTGGCATACGTCGGCGTCGCTTGAAACAGCCCAATACCACTTGTCCCTTCACATGTCGCCCCTTCCAGTCCATGCTTGGCTTCGGCAGCACTGTTAGCCGGCAGACGGGTGGACCTTGCAGCCTGTAGGATATTTCACGATGGTTTGAACCCTCTTCGGATTCTGAGCTTCGAATCAGTCTGCGAAATTGCATCAACGCACCTGTATGTTGTGCTCTAGGAGGCTTAGTTTGGTCAGAATCGAGTAAACGCTCCCAGAGTTAATGCTAAATACATTACTTCTGGTAATTGAGCCAGCATAGCTGCTAGAGAGCCGTGAAAAATTGTCTCGTGGGCTTTTTGGACTTGTCTACCCATGTACTAGGGACGCGGGTGGCGCTGCGGGTTAAACCACAGAGCCTAGGACTTGCCGATCAGAAGGTCAGCGGTTCGAATCCCCGCAACGGGGTGAGCTCCCGTTGCTCGGTCCCTGCTCCTGCCAACCTAGCAGTTCAAAAGCATGTCAAAGTGCAAGTAGATAAATAGGTACCGCTCTGGCGGGAAGGTAAACGGCGTTTCCGTGCGCTGCTCTAGTTGGCCAGAAGCGGCTTAGTCATGCTGGTCACATGACCCGGAAGCTGTACGCTGGCTCCCTCAGCCAATAAAGCGAGATGAGCGCCGCAACCCCAGAGTCGGCCACGACTGGACCTAATGGTCAGGGGTTCCTTTACCTTTTTAAGGAATGGCAGCATTCTGCATGGCATTAAATAGCAACAATGGCACAAGCAAGGTTTCCTTCCTGTAAGCTATGGGGTGTGCAGACTTCAGGCTTACAGGATCTACTTTGGGGCATTTCTTTTACTAGCTCCCCAATATTCCCCAACGGTTGTTGTTGTTGTTTAGTTGTTTAGTCGTGTCCGCCTCTTCGTGACCCCATGGACCAGAGCATCCCAGGCACTCCTGTCTCCCACTGCCTCCCGCAGTTTGGTCAAACTCATTCTGGTAGCTTCAAGAACACTGTCCAACCATCTCGTTCTCTGTCATCCCCTTCTCCTTGTGTCCTCTATCTTTCCCAACATCAGGGTCTTTTCCAGGGAGTCTTCTCTTCTCATGAGGTGGCCAAAGTCTTGGAGCCTCAGCTTCAGGATCTGCCCTTCCAGTGAGAACTCAGGGCTGATTTCCTTCAGAATGGAGAGGTTTGATCTTCTTGCAGTCCATGGGACTCTCAAGAGTCTCCTCCAGCACCATAATTCAAAAGCATCCATTCTTCAGCGATCAGCCTTCTTTATGGTCCAGCTCTCACTTCCATACATCACTACTGGGAAAACCATGGCTTTAACTATACGGACCTTTGTTGGCAAGGTGATGTCTCTGCTTTTGAAGATGCTTTAGCCTCATGCAAAACTCGTTATGTTGTCAGCAGGATACAGTGTGCTATTAAGCCTGTCCTGTTGCAAACCCCTTGAGGCGTTCAAATACTCAATTGTGCAAGGATCCTCACATCGGTCCCATCCCACATATCACCCTGGTGCCGGGCCTCTCATAATTTTGCTGCTCTGTACAGCGCCTGGCACTGTCTACATGACAAAGGACCAAGAAAGTTTCCCTCGTTTTTGAATTGGAGGCCATGGGAGGTTGGGCTGCCAACTGCTTGAACCCCTTCGACGTAACGCCTTTGAGGGATGTTTGAGATTAAAGGCCGTTCCTCTGTTCTTTCCCGCTTCGGGGAACCCTAAAGCTGTGGCGTTGTACGGCGGTTATTTCCTTTGTTTTAGCATTAATAGTACAGCACTTAAACCTCCCCGAAGGCATTTCGGTCTAATACGTCTGAAGTGAAAGATCACAGGCGAGGTGGTGAACTTTTGCTAGGCAGGCGTCAGAGCCTTCATGTTCAATTACCTACTGCATGTTTCAAAATCCTTTCCCTTTGCTGGGTTTGAGAACGGGGTGGTTTCTGTGGCGTCCAGGCCGATTCCCCCCCCCAGGGTCTTCCTGACCCCCGCCAAGGTTGAATTGGCAAGAGGTGTATCTCAGCTTCAAGTCACGGCTTCATAACAGGGTTTTGAGCACAAAGTCATGGGATTTTCAACCCAGCGAAGAATTTCGACCCTAGAGCAGTTTTGGCGAACCTTGGCACTCTAGATATTTTGGAACTACAACTCCCATCATCCCTGACCACTGGTCCTGTTAGCTAGGGATGATGGGAGTTGTAGTTCCAAAACATCTGGAGTGCCAAGGTTCACCACCACTGCCCTAGAGGTTCTTCTGTGCCAACGGGGAGGAATCTGAGGGCAAGGTTTTCCTGTCAGTCTTCAGGGTGTCATCCATGGGTCCCCAGAACACACAGAACTCACCCGCCCCCATGAATCAGTGTTTTCTTTTTCTAGAGGGACCGGTATACAATAGGTATACATTTGGCACCCCCCAGAATTCGGCACCCCTTACACCGCTGGGTAAAGACAGCCCTGTCCCCAGGGTCATGGGTTCGAGCCCCAATTGGGCAAAAAAATCCTGCATTGCAGAGGGTTGGTCTAGATGACCCACATGGACCCTTCCAACTCTGCAATTCTGTGATTCTATTCTTATTGGGCTTAGGAAGACACACACAGAGAGAGAAATGTCTTTTTTCCTCCTTTCTTAAAGAAGATTGCTCCAGTATTTCTCAAGAGATGAACCGTCAGTATGTTGAAGACCGGATTGTGGAAGTGGACCCTCTTCCCTTCACCTTCAACGTGGAAACACCTGGGCCTCATTATGCTCTCTGTTTGAAGATGTCTCGGCTTAAGCAGTTAGCGTTCAACTTTGAATTTGGATCTGTAGACCCCAGGTAAAGGACCCATGGCCTTGCTGCGTGGTGTGTGAGGGAAACATAGATATGTAATACATTTTCAAATACTTGTTAGCCATGTTTACATGATGTTTTTACGGGCAGGCTTGAAATATCTATTTTTATTTTATTTATTAAATTTATATGCCACCTGTCGTCATAAGGACTCAGGGCGGTTCACAATTCACCTGCCCTGTGGAACACCCGCAAGGAAATAAACATCTATCTGACTTTCAGAAGACATCTGAAGGCAGGGACGTTTTTAATGTTTGAGGGGTTTTTTTAGTGTTCTAATATTCCGTTGGAAGCCGCCCAGAGCAGCTGCGGCAACCCAGTCAGATTGGTAGCATCTAAATGATAAAATTATTATGATTACTAATATTATCATTACCATCATCTTAGGTTAGCATTCAGGGGCAGCGTCTCTGCCAAACTCAACTCACAATACCGGTAGTTTTATTTTCAATTCTTAATGATTCCTAGCATGGATTTTGCCTTTCTTCAGAGCTGTCGCACACTGGGCTGACAATTTCATCAATCTTTGCCGCTGCCTAAAGTTAGGATGTTATGTCCCAGGGTGCATCGCTTCACACTTGTTGACACTGAAATCACATTTTCCCTTTAATGTCTGTTCACCCACTCCTGGACAAAGGAGCAAATGGATGCTTAAGGTTGTTGTTCTTTCTTTCTGTTCCAGACAATCATTTCCAAAGACAGAATTTCCTGAACGGTAGGTAAGAAATGCAAGCGAATGCTTCGATTTCTTCGCTCGATCTGCCTGAACATTGCACCAGTTCTTGCTTTGAGAATTTATACTGGAGCGATCCCAACGGGCCTCCTTAGAGTTTTCTAAATTGGGAGGCAAAGGCACCTTTCTCAGAGGGCATTTCCACACTCACCTTTCCTCCAGTCTTTCCAGGTCCACACTTTAAAGCTCCATGTCCCAGCGTCCTTGCTTTTGCCCCAGAACTTTCCCCATGAAAGTTGAGCTCTTTAGTGCTCAGCCAGAGCAAACGTCAATCCTCAGAAAACCCAAACTGACGTTTGTTCTGATTGAGCGCTAAAGAGCAGGTTTTGTGGTGGGAAACGGGGCACAGAGCTTTAAAGTGCAGACCTGTGTCTAGAAAAAGCTGGGCAAAAGGTAAGGGTGGATAAGCCCTGGATCCAGTGAATTATCTCGCTCTTCAGCCAAAAACAGCTCCCAAAGCAACTTGGAGAAATCTACATCTGCGAGAAGACAGTTTCTGCCTTCAGTCTCACAGTCTGAGACATGGCAGAAAAGGAAAGGAGACTAGGAGGGAGGAGGGAGGAAAGCAAGCCCATTCACAAATTCTTAAAGGTAAAGGGACCCCTGACCATTAAGGCCTGTCGTGGCCGACTGGGGTTGCGGTGCTCATCTCGCTTTATTGGCCGAGGGAGCTGACGTTTGTCCGCATACAGCTTCCGGGTCATGTGGCCAGCATAACTAAGCCGCTTCTGGCGAACCAGAGCAGCGCACGGAAACACCGTTTACCTTCCCACCGGAGTGGTACCTATTTATCTACTTGCACTTGACATGCTTTCAAACTGCTAGGTTGGCAGGAGCAGGGACCGGGCAACAGGAGCTCATCCCGTCGCGGGGATTCGAACCGCCGACCTTCCGATCGGCAAGCCCTAGGCTCTGTGGTTTAGACCGCAGCGCCACCCACTTTAATTCTTAGTTAATTCTAAATGCATTTTGATACTACTTTTTATTTTTTGAGAAAAGAACTTCACAGCAGCCTTCAGAGAAGTGCAAAATCCAGGTGGATAGCTACATTCTGATCTACGTACACACATTAATCCAGGTGTTGATCAGACCAGTCCGTACTGTGAATTTTGCAAAGACCAAATGCCTCAAACATTCCTAAGTTCAACTAGATTCAAGTTTGTCTCTTTGTTCTCAGCTCCCCCCAGCCCGGTTTGTTATTCTGCCTTTTTGATGGATTGCCACGCTCAACATGCCTGTTTGCCATTTCTGGAACCACATTGCTGCAAGTTTGTCTTGCTGCTTGTCCAAAACTGGGGAGGGTGGCCTTTTATTTTATTAAAAAATAAATAAATCCAAAAGAAAACTAATATAATATTTTAAAAAAAAGCACAGACAAAAAAAGGGGGGTGTTATACAACAAAAGGGCATCATTAGCTAGATGCTAAAAAAGAAAAAAGGAATCGTGATGGTTATTGCTTTGGGGGATAGGAGGAAGGAGCGTTTTGAAATAGTTTTGATTTTTCTTTCTTTCTCTCTCTCTCTCCTTCCCACTCCCTGCTTCATTCCTCAGGATTGTTAAGCTTGACATCTCTTTAAATGAACTCCAAGAGATTCCACCCGAAGCTCTTTTCCCGTTGGAGAATTTGGCCGAGCTGGACGCGTCGCTTAATGCTTTAAGCACGTGAGTGCGACTTGATGGATGGCGTTTTGTGGTGGTGGTGGGGGGGGTGTTTGTGTGGAGAAACTTAAGGCCTGTGCAGAAAAGAGAGAGAGAGGCAATTTGGGGCCTTGCCCCTGAGCAAGAGCAATTCTCAGCAGGGCGTCGCGTTCAGAGTTTTATCCTCTTTTCTGGTGTCTCATACAAAGCTGGCAATTGCCTTCTAAATCCGGCCCGCGGACGGTCTGGGAATCAGCGTGTTTTTACATGAGTAGAATGTATCCTTTTATTTAAATGCATCTGGAGGTTCTTAACCTGAACCTGTTCTTAACCTGAAGCACCACTTTAGCTAATGGGGCCTCCCACTGCTGCTACCGCACAATTTCTGTTCTCATCCTGAAGCAAAATTCTTAACCCAAAGTGCTATTTCTGGGTTAGCGGAGTCTGTAACCTGAAGCATCGGTAACCTGAAGCATCGGTAACCCTAGGTACCACTGTATTCAGTAATAATAATAATAATAATAATAATAATAATAATAATAATTTTGTTATTTATGCCCCACCCATCTGACTGGGTTGCCCCAGCCACTCTGGGCAGCTTGTAACATATATAAAAACATAATAAAACATTAAACATTAAAAAAACCACTTCTATATACAGGGCTGCCTTCAGATGTCTTCTAAAGGTTGTATAGTTACCGTATTTTTCGCTCTATAAGACGCACCAGACCACAAGACGCACCTAGTTTTTGGAGGAGGAAAACAAGAAAAAAAAAATATTCTGAATCCCAGAAGCCAGGACAGCAAGAGGGATCGCTGCGCAGTGAGAGCAGCAATCCCTCTTGCTGTTCTGGCTTCTGGGATAGCTGCGCAGCCTGCATTCGCTCCATAAGACGCACACACATTTCCCCTTACTTTTTAGGAGGGAAAAAGTGAGTCTTATGGAGCAAAAAATACGGTACTTATCTCCTTGGCTCGCATAACTCCATAGCCTCCAACATTTCTCCGATGTAAATAGCGACGTCCTAAGGAAAAGCGGGACATTCTGGGATCAGATCAGAAACCGGGATGGCTTCTGTAAATCCGGGACTGTCCCTGGAAAATAGGGACACTTGTAGGGTCTGTGGGCTCAACATATTTTCCCCTGTTGAGCGGGTGGTAGATCTCCAGGGTGTCAGCTGTAGGTCTCTGAAAACTTTTAAACTGGAGATCCCACAGATGAAAACTGGGACCCATAACATAGTAGGGATGACCCAAAATATCACCGCCACCACCATTGATTTTGCAACCCCAATTTAAAGGTGGCGAAACTGACGGAAGGGACATTTGGGGCAATATGAAAAGCCCAGGGTTGATTGCAAGGTTGGGCAGGTGTCTACATTCACAAATAGCCAGCAGGAACTGGATTATGATACAGTGGTGCCTCGCAAGACGAAATTAATTCGTTCTGCGAGTTTCTTCGTCTTGCGGATTTTTCGTCTTGCGAAGCATGGCTATTAACGGTTTTAAGAAAAAGGAAACAAACTTGCAAGAACTCGCAAGACGTTTTCGTCTTGCGCAGCAAGCCCATAGGGGAATTCGTCTTGAGAAGCAACTCACGAAACGAAAAACTCTTTCGTCTTGTGCGTTTTTCGTCTTGCGAGGCATTCGTCTTGCGAGGTACCACTGTATATAGATAAATTGAGGAGCTTGTTCAGATCAGCACCCTGGGGGAAAGTG
Organism: Podarcis siculus; assembly: GCA_034642415.1. Taxonomy (NCBI): domain Eukaryota; kingdom Metazoa; phylum Chordata; class Lepidosauria; order Squamata; family Lacertidae; genus Podarcis; species Podarcis siculus. The sequence goes on from JAXCMG010000011.1 coordinate 37,922,364, forward strand.
GACATGGTTAGAAAGGAGCTAACATTTTGGAGAGGCAGTATCTGCGGAGATGTACACACTGTGCACGGAAATTGTAGTTTGTTGAGGGTGCTGGGAATTGTAGTTCTGTAAGGGGTTGATCACAGTTCCCAGGATTCTTTGGAATTGGGGAGTAAGCTTTAAAAAATGTATGGTATACGGGCAGCCTACATATAAAGAAATATTGGAAATCATTGAAACAAGGAAATAACAGGGGTTACTGTTCCTTTAAATCCAAAAAGAAATCATTAGCAGAGGGTAAGAAACGCATTAGTCTGCAATCCTATGCAGGCTTCTCTGGAGTAAGTCCCATTGAACTCAGTTGGGCTTACTTTGGAGTAAACATATACTCCATTGGTGATAGAAGCAATATAGTCACACAGTACAGTACCAGAAAAAGAGAGAAATCTCACCTACTCAAATAAATCCCGATGCTACTTGAAGCTGATATATTTTCACAGGGTATAGCGAAGGAAGATCTTGATAACACCCAAATTATTAAGGCTTTTAAAAAGACAATAAAAATAGGAACCGTGTAAAGATATGGAAGAATTAAAAGATAATGTATCAGGTTAAATTAATTGAGTGTGGATAATCCATTGCCTTGGGCGACTCAGATTCAGCTTATTTCTTCTTTTGTGCTTTATATATGTCAGGATGGGAAACCTGTGGCCTACTAGCTGTTGCTGGACTACAAAACCCATCACTGCTAGACAGGGCTGTCTTAAGCATATGCAGCGCCGGGGTGCAAAGATCCGCCCAACATCCCCCCCAGTTGCCCAGTCCCAGGGGTGCAGGAGGGCATCAGCATCTTGCCTCAGCATCTCGCTGGCTCCATCACCCCCGAACTCGCGGCGCAGAGCCACCCGCAGCAGAAGAGCCCTCTGGGCTCTTTCTCGGACTCAACTCTCTGTTGGAATCTGCGTTCGACTGAGCGACTCTTCCAGAATCGCCTCCGATGATAATTAACGACTTGAGCCTCTGATAAGGCTCCAGGCACACCCCCCATTCAGCAGATTTTCCAGCACAGGGAAGAGACGAGAAGTTTGGGCTACATTGCTAGGTTTTATTACTAAGCTACGCAGGCGTAAAAGAAGTACATCCTCTCTCTGTGAGTGCAGAGAGCAACTGAACAACAAAGGAACAGGAAACCAGTAACGTCACATCCGTCTCCTGTCTTCCGTGAGACTTCCAACAGTCTGGAATGTGAGGAATGCAAAACAGAGTCTTGTGACTCCAAAGCACTGCACAGTGGCAAACAGAAACTAACACTCTCGGGCCCCGGACTCTCGGCCTGGTGCCCCTGAGAGCCCAACGCCCGGGTGCCCCACACCCCTAGCGCCTATGGGTAAGACGGCCCTGCTCCTAGACATTGGCCATGCTGTCTGGGGCTGATGGGAGTTGTAGTCCAGCAATACCTGAAGAGCGCTAAGTCCAGGAAGGCTGATGTAGACAATACTGGTCTAGCTTAGGAACCTGCGATCCATTTATTCCGGGACTACAACTCCCATCATCCCTGACCACTGGGGTTGATGGGAGTTTAAATCCGATAACTTCCAGAGGGCCTCATAGGCTCTCCACCCCAAATTAACCTCATTTATTTTAAAAAAGGATTTGGAATCAATTAAAAATCAGCCACTACCACCACATGTTTTGAAGATGGATGTGAGCAGAATAGGGGTTTATCTACATCCCAAGTAGGGTGGACGGCGCCTTGTCTTTGAGGTCTCAACAGTGACACACCTCCTGAATGACACACTGGCAACCTTAATAATAATAATAATAATAATTAAAATAAATAAATTTTTATTTATATCTCTCCCTCCCCCGGCCGAGGCTAACATCATAAAAACCACATGATATGCATAAAACAGACATCAATTAATTAAAATTCCTTCTTTTCCTGCTTTTATCGGGGGTTGCAGCACGAGAGGGATCGGGCCCCTTCCCAACCTGGTGGCCCTTAACCTTAGTTATAACACGATCGGAGAGGTGAAGGAGCTGGAAAACTGCCCCCGCCTGTCCGTCCTGCACGTGTCCCACAATCGCTTGAGGAGCCTCACAGATTTCCCTCTCTTGAGTAACCTGACACGGCTGAATTTGTCTTCGAATCAGGTATTTTTGGGGGGGCGGTGCTCAGGATCTCGAAAGTGGGTGACTCCCAGGAGCTGGATGCAGAGCAGTGGGGTGTGGGGAGCGTGTTTGTTGGAATTCTGCCCGGGTCAGAGGAATGTGCCACAGCGTAGGCAC
>JAXCMG010000011.1:37924641-37971692 GCA_034642415.1 Podarcis siculus
GCTGCTTGAGCTTTTGCTTGCTGCAGCATTGGTGCTTTATGGTAACAGTGTTGCCCTAAATACTTTATAGGACTCTAGCTTCCATTAGCTGGATAGCCAGGATAGCCAATAGCCCAATGTGCTGGAAGTTATGGTCGAATAACACATCCAGGGCCACCGATTCCCCATCTCGGATTTAGAGCGTCAGTATCACGGCCTAGATGGGTTAAACCACAGAACCTAGGACTTGCCGATCAGAAGGTTGGCGGTTCGAATCCCCGTGACGGAGTAAGCTCCCGTTGCTCGGTCCCTGCTCCTGCCAACCTAGTGGTTCGAAAGCACGTCAAAGTACAAGTAGATAAATAGGTACCGCTCTGGCGGGAAGGTAAATGGCGTTTCCGTGCGCTGCTCTGGTTCGCCAGAAGCGGCTTAGTCATGCTGGCCACATGACCCGGAAGCTGTACGCCGGCTTCCTCGGCCGATAAAGCGAGATGAGCGCCGCAACCCCAGAGTCGGTCATGACTGGACCTAACGGTCAGGGGTCCCTTTACCTTTACCTTTATCACGGCCTGGAGAGTTGGTCTTCCTAAAAAAAGAATTGGGAGGGGATCAAAACTTCTCCTAACAGGTTCAGATAGTCCGGATTCACGTCAGGAATGAAGAAGACGCTTGACGGATAATGAACAACAGACCTTCTCAAGCTTTAAGCACTGATAGATTTTGTACATTTGCTCTGCTGTTAATCTAAGAGTGCTAAATGGATCCCAAACTTTTGCAAAGCCGTTCTGTTTCCATCAGTTGGGTCTTGCTTTGTGGTGCTCTGGAGAGAATAATAATGTTTATTATTTATACCCCAGCCACTCTGGGCGGCTCCCAACAGAATGTTAAAAACATGATAAAAGATCAAGCATTACAAACTTCCCTAAACAGGGCTGCCTTCAGATGTCTTCTAAAAGTCAGACAGTTGTTTATTTCCTTGACATCTGATGGGAGGGCGTTCCACAGGATGGGCGCCACCACCGAGAAGGCCTCATCCTGGTTCCCTGTAACTTCGCTTCTCGCAGGGAACTACTATGAGCTGAATAAAGAGCATGAAAGCCACACTCGACTCCGAGTATATTTCAAATAATAATAAAATTTTATTTACTTCCTGCCCTCCCCAGCCGAAGCCGGGCTCAGAGCGGCTAACAACAATAAAAATAATACAGCATTCTGAAATCAATTCATTATAAAATCAGTTCAAATCAAATTAATGGCAACCACTGGGCTAGAGTTCTGTGAAGATTGCCAAAGGAGGGGGTCAGACTGTGCCTTGGCCAAAGGCCTGGTGGAATAGCTCTGTCTTGCAGGCCCTGCGGAAAGATGCCAAGTCCCGCAGGGCCCTAGTCTCTTTTGACATAGCGTTCCACTAGATCGGGGCCACGGCCGAAAAAGCCCTGGCTCTGGTTAAAGCCAGCCTAACCTCTCTGTGGCCTGGGACCTCCAAGATGTTTTTGTTTGAAGACTGTAAGGTCCTCCGTGGGACATACCAGGAGAGGCGGTCCCGTAGGTACAAGGTTCTTAGGCCGTATAGGGCTTTAAAGGTCAAAACCAGCACCTTGAACCTGATCCTGTACTCCACCGGGAGCCAGTGCAGCTGGTATAACACCGGGTGAATGTGATCCCGCGGCGAGGACCCTGTAAGGAGTCTCACCACAGCATTCTGCACCCGCTGGAGTTTCTGGGTCATTCTCAAGGGCAGCCCCACATAGAGCGAGTTACAATAATCCAGTCTGGAGGTGACCGTCGCGTGGATCACAGTGGCTAGGTCAGGGCGAGAGAGGTAAGGGGCCAACTGCTTAGCTTGGCGGAGATGAAAAAATGCCCTTTTTGTTATAGCTGCAATCTGCGCCTCCATGGAAAGTGAGGTGTCGAAGATTACACCCAAACTCTTAACGGACGGCGCTGGCACTAATTGCGCCCCCGCAAGAGATGGGGGTTGCCCCATCAATCCCATATCGTCCGACCCAGCACTGTCTTCTTATCCTCTTAAGGCGGACATGGGCATTGTGCTTGCTTGTTCATACATCATTTTCTGTTTTCTTCTTTCCCAACTCAAGTTGGAGTCCCTGGAAGGGGTGCAGAATCTCCCCCAGCTCTGTGAGCTCCACGTACGGAAGAACCGCATCGCCAGCCTGCTGCCTCTGGCTTCTTCGCTGTCTCTCAACGTCCTCTGTGCCTCCGGCAATGACATTGGCGGGCTGCCCGAGGCTCTGCACGTGCTCAGAGGCCTCCGCAGGCTGAAGCATCTTACGCTCAAGGTGAAGTGTAAGCCGAAAACCCAGTAGTGGCTGGAAAGGGAGAAAGGAGAAGGTTAGGCCAGCCTTTCCCAGCCAGAGGATTTTGCACCTCACATTCAATTCTCACATTTTCACGTTTATGTTTTATTTTTTAAGCCTTCATGAAAATTCATCAGCATTTAAGTGCCACTTTCTTCTAAGAGATCCATATTTCCTTTAATGTAGACCTTTTTGCAAGCGCCACCACACTCCACCCCAATATAATTAGTTTTTTCATTATCGGTATATGCAATTTTGTACATATAAGTTGACTGCATTGCAAAATTCAGACGGGTGTGAATTTTGACCGGAGGCTGTGTTTCTGCCCATAAGTTGTTCCAGGAAGTTTAGATTAGGTTGTTTAGCCTTTACATACAACCCGAACTGAATTTCTCCCATCCCTAGTAGCCAGTGCATTGAACCAAAGGCTTTCTGAGTGGCCTTTGCATCAGTTTTCCTTCTGTAAACGGAGCTGGTGATATATAAACTGCCTCTGAAACACAGAGACTCCATCAAGGCATCTTACCTATTAGCCACCGATACACAATCCCAAAGCTATGTCTACTAGTAGCCATCTTGTGGCAGGGAGTTCCACAAGCTGATCATGAACTGCACGTGGAAATTGTTGCTTTTGCTAGGCGGAGGGAGGGAACCGAGAGATGGGGGAAGAAGTCATGGAAGAAAGAAGGAGGGGGGAGCTCCCAAGAGACCATTTTGAGATGACGGGAGGGGACTTCACTCCCCACATGCCACTGAGTTGCATCCATTGCGGCACTAAGTTAAAGTCACTTAGCAGTAGCTGGAACAAGAGGAAACACATTGCTATAAAACACTGCGCAACAGATTGCACAACTAGAACCGGCCCTTGCTCAAGAGAAAACACAAGTGCATGGCCAAACTTTTTTTATTTTTCCACAAAAATCAGGTGTTGCACAATTCCTGCATTTCAGGGGGTTGGACTAGATGGACTTGGGCCCCGTTCCAGCTCTACAGCTCCATTGTTAGCACAACTGGTGCATTGGATTTCTTTCTTGTGCGGCCTTCATACTCTGCCGTCCAGTAGCTCAAGGGCTCTTGTACTAGGAGACAGAGAATATTGGATCCCACCCACTGTCTCTCCAAACCTTCACCCTCCACTGGGGCACATCTGGTTTGTTATTATTATTATTATTATTATTATTATTATTATTATTATTACAGTGGTACCTCGGGTTAAGAACTTAATTCGTTCTGGAGGTCTGTTCTTAACCTGAAACTGTTCTTAACTTGAAGCACCACTTTAGCTAATGGGGCCTCCCGCTGCTGCCGTGCCGCCAGAGCACGATTTCTCTTCTCATCCTGAAGCAAAGTTCTTAACCCGAGGTAATATTTCTGGGTTAGCGGAGTCTGTAACCTGAAGCGTATGTAACCCGAGGTACCACTGTATTATTATTATTATTATTATTAATAATAATACCCCCCCACACTCTGGGCAGCTCTCAACAGAATATTAAAAACACAATAAAACATCAAACCTTAAAAACTTCTCTAAAGAGGGCTGCCTTCAGATGTCTTCTAAAAGTCAGGTAGTTGTTTAGTTCCTTGACGTCTGATGGGAGGGCGTTCTACAGGGAGGGCTCCACTACCGAGAAGGCCCTCTGCCTGGTTCCCTGTAACCTCACTTCTCGCAGGGAGGGAACTGGCAGAAAGCCCTTGGAGCTGGACCTCAGTGTCTGGGCTGAACGATGGGGGAGGAGATGCTCCTTCAGGTATACTGGACCGAGGCCATTTAGGGCTTTAAAGGTCAGCACCAACACTTTGAATTGTGCTCGGAAACGTACTGGGAGCCAGTGTAGGTCTTTCAGGACCGGTGTTATGTGGTCTCGGCGGCCGCTCCCAGTCACCAGTCTAGCTGCCGCATTCTGCCTCCCCAACTTCCCTCCAGGACAACCCAGTGGCGCGAGACAACCGCTACACCACTGCCATCAAGGAGTCCACCTCCGTGGAGATACTGGACGGGATGTTTCTCCACGATCCGCCAAGTCTTTCCGCTCTCCCTCTGCACATGTGGCCCCTCCTCCGGGAACCAACATCCAATTCAACCGATGTAGCCCAAGCCAAAGCAGAACTGAAGGAGGCAGCCAGGAGAGGCTTTGGCGCAAGGCTGCAGCGGAGGAGAGACGACGTCGGCAGCGCTGTGCATCACTTTCATTCCAGGATATTGTAAGTGAAAACAGTGGAACTCACTGCCACAGGAGGGCAGTCATGGCCACCGACTTAGATGGCTTTAAAAGAGGCTTGATGGCTACTGTCCAGGCTGGCTGTGCTCTGCTGCCACAGCTGGAGACCGTGATGCTTTGGAATACCAGCTGATGGCAACCACAGGAGGGGAGAGCGTTCTTATGCTTGAATCCTGCTTGTGGGTTTCCCATGGGCGTCTGGTTGGTCATTGTGAGAACCACAGTGCTGGCCTAGATGGGCTGTTGACTGGATCCACCAGGCTCATGTGTTTATGTACTTAAGGCATTGGATTCCTGTTTCAGACAGGGTGGAATTGTGTCTGAGGCTGCCATATTCTATTTATGGACTACTTTTGAGTGGCAATTAAGGGACGCGGGTGGCACTGTGGGTTACACCACAGAGCCTAGAACTTACTGATCAGAAGGTCGGTGGTTCAAATCCCCACAACGGGGTGAGCTCCTGTTGCTCGGTCCCTGCTCCTGCCAACCTAGCAGTTTGAAAGCACGTCAAAGTGCAAGTAGATAAATAGGTACCGTTCCGGCGGGAAGGTAAACGGTGTTTCTGTGCACTGCTCTGGTTCGCCAGAAGCGGCTTAGTCCTGCTGGCCACATGACCCGGAAGCTGTATGCCGGCTCCCTCGGCCAATAAAGCGAGATGAGTGCCGCAACCCCAGAGTCGTCTGCGACTGGTCCTAATGGTCAGGGGTCCCTTTACCCTTATCTTTACCTTTGAGTGGCAAAGACTCTGGAGCCAGTGTTGATGTTTCGTAGGAATAGGCACACAGAATCATAGAATCGTAGAGTTAGAGGTGACCACAAGATCACCTGCAATGCAGAAATCTTTTTGCCCAACGTGGAGCTCGAACCCAAAACCCCAAGACTGAGAGTCTCTCTTTTTTTTAAAAAAAAAAAAATCATTTTTATTTGATTTTACAAATATAAATTTATAACAATCCAAATGCATATCCATATACAGTGGTTCCTCGGGTTAAGAACTTAATTCGTTCTGGAGGTCCGTTCTTAACCTGAAACTGTTCTTAACCTGAAGCACCACTTTAGCTAATGGGGCCTCTCGCTGCTGCCGCCGCGCTGCTGCACGATTTCTGTTCTCATGCTGAAGCAAAGTTCTTAACCCGAGGTACTATTTCTGGGTTAGCGGAGTCTGTAACCTGAAGCGTCTGTAATCTGAGGTACCACTGTATAGAGATTTCTCAGACTCTTGGGATTTCCCCCCATCCCCTTCATGGGTCCTATTGTCAACATTTACAACTGCATTTTATTCCATAATATAATAGTATTTGTCACATTACAAGTGTGATTAAAATCCTGCTGATGTTTTCATCTGCTTACAGCGGTCTCCTAAATAAATTATAAATTTTCCCCGTTTTTGTTTTTTAAAGTTTTTGTCCTCTTGGTTCCTGAGCTTCCCAGTCAGATTTGCCATTTCAACCAAGTCCATCAGCTTAGTTTGGCATTCCTCTCTGGTAGGGACTTTTTCTACTTTCTACCTCTGGGCTAGTAGCATCCGTGTGGCTGTTGCTGCATACATAAAAAGTATTTCCCTGCTTCTTTGGGATATCGGTACCTATTATTCCAAGACTGAGAGTCTCATACTCTACCAATTGAGCTGTCTGTAGGAGTTTTCTCTGCGTCACAGAGGCACAGGTGAGCAGAGGATGCAGGCAAGCAGTAATGCACCTGGCCCCGTAAGTAGGGTGCGATTATTAACTGTGAATCTAAGGACGACATCGAAGAGCTAGACCTTTGGAGTGATCCTTGTGCAGACCTAGGGATCCGGTTATCTTCCAGTGAAGAGCTTTGCTGAGAAGGCTTCAGAAAACGTAATATACATTGCGATTTCCTGCCTCAGCTCTCCTTTCCTGTAGACCAGCCTTTCTCAACCTTGGGTCCCCAGATGTTGTTGAACTACAACTCCCATCACCCCTAGCTAGCAAGGCCACTGCTGTAGACGGAACCTATCCAGTTTCTTGAGCCGTAACTTTTTTCAAAGAGGGCCAGATTTGATGAAGGGCCCACCAAAGTTGTTGAGTTTTTTTAGGACTGAAGTTTTTGAGCTTTTTAAAGGATTTTACCCCAGGAAATAAACTGCCACAGGGGCTGGATTAAACCGATTGGCGGGCCAGATTAGGCCCCCGAAACAGACTTTGGACATGCCTGTTATATGGCCAAAGGGTGTTTTTGAGATAATAATAATTTATTATTTATACCCTGCCCATCTGGCTGCGCCTCCCCAGCCACTCTGGGCAGCCTCCAACCAAATATTAAAATACAGTGATACATCAAACATTAAAAACTTCCCTGAACAGGGCCGCTGTCAGATGTCTTCTAAATGTCAGGTAGTTGTTGTTCTCTTTGACATCTGGTGGGAGGGTGTTCCACAGAGCAGGCGCCACCACCAAGAAGGCCCTCTGCCTGGTTCCCTGTAACTTGGCTTCTCGAAGTGAGGGAACCGCCAGAAGGCCCTCAGCGCCGGACCTCAGTGTCCGGGCAGAACGATGGGGGTGGAGATGTTCCTTCAGATGATCAGACAGCCTTGTCTCCAGACTGTCACTTGAGGCTGCTGCTGGTGTAATTTAAAACAGGAGTGAAATTTCACTTGGTCTGTGTCTTGTGCTAGCACACACACCCATGTTTGGATCTTGTTTAGAGATAGGACGTCAGGTGCATTCGGTAGCCTAGCAACAAGGGTTGTTCACTTAAATCAGGAATATGCGTGCATGCAGAGATGAGTATAAAAGTCAAGATTTCACTGCAGTCACTATATGGGGCTACGGGGTCTGTAAGCAATTGTGTTTAGTGGTTTGACACAGCAGTGTGAACTAACATGGTGAAATGGATCTCTCTGCATATTTGCTTCTTCCAAGACCAGAAGATCTGCTTTATAATAGCTACTGTGTTTGGCTCCATCTTGTGCCTTGAGGCGATAAACACTTTAATCCCAACTGAGTTGGGAAAGAGTTTCCTTAACTCTGGAAAAGGCTGGCCTACTGGAAAGCAGGAAAGCTCTGGCGTTCTGCTGGAGCTGTGCAGCCTCTGCTGATCACGGCAGAGTTTGCACAACTGACGGTGGGCCTCTGTCTGACAAGTTGTGGGCCAACCGCCTTCTATAAGCCGTAACAGCTGCCCGGGACTATCGGCTCTGTGTCCCTCTCTCCTGTCTCTTAGGGAACTGCAGGAAGAGTTGACAGGCTATGAAGAAAGACTCAGACTGGAATTGGATGGGTGCGAAAGGTAAGGAAAGTCGTGGTGTGTTTGGGTTGGAGGCAATAGACCATAGGTCATTGCTAGAGCATATGGTTTGCACACAGAAGGTTCAGCCTCTATCCTTGGCATTCATTGAACTTTAAAGAGTCTTAGTTGCCAGGGATTGGCAGGCTCGTTTATATTTTGAGGATGATTCATGTTCTTATAGGGACGCGGGTGGCGCTGTGGGTTACACCACAGGGCCTAGGGCTTGCCGATCAGAAGGTCGGCGGTTCGAATCCCCGCGACGGGGTGAGCTCCCGTTGCTCGGTCCCTGCTCCTGCCAACCTAGCAGTTCAAAAGCACGTCAAAGTACAAGTAGATAAGTAGGTACCACTCTGGCGGGAAGGTAAACGGCGTTTCCATGCACTGCTCTGGTTCGCCAGAAGCGGCTTAGTCATGCTGGCCACATGACCCGGAAGCTGTACGCCGGCTCCCACGGCCAATAAAGCGAGATGAGTGCCGCAACCCCAGAGTTGGCCATGACTGGACCTAATGGTCAGGGGTCCCTTTACCTTTACATGTTATTATGTACCAGCATTGTCTTACACTTTCTCGATGTCTCATGGTCATATTATAAAGTAGTTGCGTTCTACTTTATAGGCCCCAATGGGGAGACACCGAAAGGGGTTGTCCCTTTGGGGGTTGAACGAGGACGTGGGCCAGCCCTGTTATGTTAAAATTATTGTTTTAATGGGGATGGGGTTTTAACCTGTGTGGGTTCTGTAATATTTAGAGGGTGGGGTTGTTTTAAATTGTTGTTAAATGTTATTTCTTAATTTGGATTTTTGTATCTGTGGTCTAGAGTACGGGTTAGGGGCTTTTGTTGGGGAATGTATTGATTATTAGTGTGTATACATTAGTATTGTTAATTGTTTTGATTATCTGGATTATGTTTTGATTATTTTGATTATGTACTGTATTTTTTCATATACAACACAACCCCTATTTTGAGGGTGTCAAATTTATGAAAATGGGGGAGATGTGTAAGACGACCCCCGTTTTTAAGCATTATTTTAGAGTAAAAAAAACCCTAGTCTTATACACGGAAAAGTACGGTATTTTCTGCTTCATATGATGTAACTTTGCATTGTGAACCACCCTGAGATATAGGCTGGTATGTAATAGTAATAATAATAATAATACAACATTATAAATCAAGCATTGCTAGGAGTTGTTTCTTTTTGTTTTCCAATGTATTTCTTATATAAAAAAATTCAGTGTGACGTAAGCAATTTCCCCCCCTTAAAGTGTGGCTCAGAGAAAAAATGTTTGAGATCCTCTGTGTTAGGTGGAGGGAAGACCGATAACACAAACTGATGAAGCAGGACACAGAATGTTCTTAACAGTGTCAACTGTTGTCTCCAGATTCATCCAAGCTCTTCCATCGGAGGATTTCCGAAAGTTGGACAATCCTCAGGAGATTGCCGAAGCCATGGACAAATACCTGTTCACCAAATTCTGGGAAAAGTGGCAAAGGGGCCAAAGGAAGCCTGCCTGTCTACCCTACAAGGAGCTGAGCAAGCCAGAGGATGTAAGGCCTAGTGTGTGTGTTTGTGTGTGATATATATATATATATATGATTGCCCTTTCAGAGCGAGGGCAGGAAGCATTGCCCTCACTCTGAACTGGCTTTATGACATGATCGTGTAGCCAAATTGGATTGGCCGCGTCACAATTCCATCACGCTCATTGTGGGACCCCCAACTGTCTGGGGAAAAAAAGAAGCTGCTCTGGATTTCCATTTTTGAAAGGCACCTGAAATATACTCAAAGTCGAGAGTGGATTTAATGCTCTTTATTCAGCTCATAGTGGTGAGGAGGAATGGAAGTTCCCCCAGAATGTCTGCTTTATATACATTATTTACACAATGGGCCCCACGTGATTGGCTAGTTCTGGGATTCGCCTGTAGGCCAATCAGGTTGCAGATTCACTCCACCTGGAGCTGGATTGGGTGGCTCCCGTGGACCAATCAGACTGTTGCATTCTGGACCCTATTGCTCTAGGACCAATCAGACTGCTGCCTTTTGGATCCTATTGTTCTAGGACCAATCAGACTGCTGCATTTTGGATCCTATTGTTCTAGGACCAATCAGACTGCTGCATTCTGAACCCTATTGTTCTAGGACCAATCAGACTGCTGCATTCTGAACCCTATTGTTCTAGGACCAATCAGACTGCTGCTTTTTGGATCCTATTCAACTCGGTACATAACAGCATACAAACATCTCCCTCTTCGGCAGCCAATTGACAACACGCAGCTGCGAAAGTTATTTTGGCACCCCGAGAACCACTCCTTTTGTACCCAGAATGCCTTAACATTTGGCACAGGATCCATTCTTAGGCATGTGCCCCTTTCTTTCATTCCCATGAGTGAAACTTGACTCCCAGCTCGTCTCCAGGATCTGTCCAGCCTTCTGGGCATCCGTGTAATTCTCTAGCCATTATCTCTGCCCCGCATAACATTTTGCCTATTAATCATTTCCCCTTTTACAGTTGCTCTCAAAGAAAACACCCATCCAGGTGCACAGGTGTGTGTGTGTGGAATGGAAATACCAGCCCAGGCAAAAGGTGACAAGGTTCTCTCCCAGAAAGGCATGTTGAGCCCACAAAGCTATGTTAGGAATCTGTGATTCCTTGCTTTGCTTTGTAGCAGATGCATAATACATAAGCGAAGGCTTCGGGGCGATTTTAGCATCCTGCTGCGACTTCCACAACCGCCTTCCCCAACTTGGTGCCCTCAAGATTTTGCTGGTATGCCCAACCCCCTCCTCCCTGACCTTAAAAACACAATAGCATGTTGTTGTTGTTTAGTCGTGTCCGACTCTTCGTGACCCCATGGACCAGAGCACGCCAGGCACTCCTGTCTTCCACTGCCTCCCGCAGTTTGGTCAAACTCATGCTGGTAGCTTCGAGAATACCGTCCCACCATCTCGTCCTCTGTTGTCCCCTTCTCCTTGTGCCCTCCATCTTTCCCAACATCAGGGCCTTTTCCAGCGAGTCTTCTCTTCTCATGAGGTGGCCAAGATATTGGAGCCTCAGCTGCAGGATCTGTCCTTGCAGTGAGCACTTAGGGCTGATTTCCTTCAGAATGGAGAGGTTTGATCTTCTTGCAGTCCATGGAACTCTCAAGAGTTTCCTCCAGCACCAGAATTCAAAAGCATCAATTCTTCGGCGATCAGCCTTCTTTATGGTCCAGCTCTCACTTCCATACATCACTACTAGGAAAACCATAGCTTTTACTATACGGACCTTTGTTGGCAAGGTGATGTCTTTACTTTTTAAGATGCTGTCTAGGTTTGTCGTTGCTTTTCTCCCAAGAAGCAGGCGTCTTTTAATTTTGTGGCTGCTGTCACCATCTGCAGTGATCATGGAGCCCAAGAAAGTAAAATCTCTCACTGCCTCCATTTCTTCCCCTTCTTTTTGCCAGGAGGTGATGGGACCAGTGGCCATGATCTTCGTTTTTTTGATGTTGAGCTTCAGACCATATTTTGCGCTCTCCTCTTTCACCCTCAATAAAAGGTTCTTTAATTCCTCCTTACTTTCTGTCATCAAGGTTGTGTCATCTGCATATCTGAGGTTGTTGATATTTTACTTTTACTATATGGACCTTTGTTGGCAAAGGTGATGTCTCTGCTTTTTTAAGATGCATAGAGTGGCTTAACCCCTCCCCCTTTCATACTAATTGGGCTGCTCTAGGGTGCTGGAGGCAGGGACTGCACAAATGGGTCTCTGACCCCCTGCAATCCTGGCCCACTACCCCACTGCTCTGGGAACTTTCTCCTTCACCATCATTTGTGGATCAGCCTAGATGATATTGCTCTTCCTGGCCAAGATGGCCGCCGTTGCGCCAACTTACAACTTTCCCCTGTCCTCCTGCAATTGTGTGCAGTTGTTTTTTTAAAAATAGTTTTTATTAAGGATTTTCTTGTGTAACAAACAAATAAACAAAGAAAAGCACATAGAATATCACCGCTTTCAATTCACAGAGTCTTATTCACAATTCGCATTCGGTAGGACACACTGTTGTCGTGTACGCTATGCGGTTGGGTGAAAAGAGAGAGGACGGGATATTGATCTTTCATTCTGTTGTGTAGTGTTTGCGCGGGATTTTTGTGTCAGAGTCACGTGAGTAGGTCCTTTACTTATACAGCGGCACCTCGGTTGTCAAACGTAATTCGTTCCAGAAGACCGTTCGACTTCCAAAACGTTTGAAAACCGAGGAACAATGGGCGGTCAGCAAATTCCATCGAGAAAATGGAGACATGCCTTGGAAGCCGCTCAACTTCTGAGGCGCTTTAAGAAACGGAAGCATTCACCTCCGGGTTTTCGGCGTTCAGGTTCTAAATTGTTCAGCTTCCAAGACGCTCAAAAACCGAGGTTCCGCTGTATATTTACAGTGGTACCTTGGGTTACAGATGCTTCAGGTTACAGACTCCACTAACCCAGAAATAGTACCTCAGGTTAAGAACTTTGCTTCAGGATGAGAACATAAGTTGCACGGCAGCAGTGGGAGGCCCCATTAGCTAAAGTGGTACCTCAGGTGAAGAACAGTTTCAGGTTAAGAATGGACCTCCAGAACAAATTAAGTTCTTAAGCCAAGGTACCACTGTACTTATTTTGGTTGGCGTCGTGAGACATTGGAGGGTCCAGTGCTTGGTTGGTTGCATTCAGTTGGTTGCAGTTTTCTTCGTGTGTACAACTGAGTGGGTTGTTGAGTCAGATCAGCTATATCCAGTGCTATTTTTCTAGAAAAAAAAGGTGCTGGAACCCACCAACAACCCTCATTCTCTTAGAATATCAATGGTGCCCACTTGAGAGGTGCCAGAATTGTTTTCCGTTGAGTTTCAGCTGAAAAAAAGCCCTGGTCGTATTGATTTGTGTACTGTTAGGTAGGGGAAAGAGATAGGTCATTGGAGCCCCTTCTCCCCCCATGTTGTGCTGAGTGAGGGCGCTTCCTATTTTGGGCCCCTCAGCTTAGAAATGAACTTCTGTGGTGTGTAGAGTTCTAACATGGTGGCTGGGACAATATCTGTCATGGCGTCGGAACTCTGTAAAACAATATTGGACGCAAAGCTAGAAAGGCACAAGAACTTATTCTTAAATTGCCAAAATCTCCATCACTTGCTGAAGGATGAAGGACTGCAATACTTGGAGAGACTCTATATGAAAGGCTGAAAGCGTCTCATGAGCTTTAGGCGGCTGTAGGATTCTCTGGCAGGGGACTTCTGATGGAGAAGTTCCAGTTCGCTTCCCAAGAAGAAAGGTGACCAAAATTAAAATCTGGCCCCCTTTCTTCTTGGGAACTGAACTGGAACTCCTCCATCAGAAGTCCCCTGCCAAAGAATCCTACATGTGAACGGGCCCCTTTTGCTCACGAGACGCCGTGATCCAAAAGGGAACCGCTGACCTGGAGGTGAAATATGCTGTTTTCTGAGCGGTCCCTGGCACCGTGTGTGACAGCTTTTTTGAACAGCCTGAGCCTGCGGTATGGAACTGGTTGGGAAGAAAGCGGCTGCTATGTTGAGCTGCTGTAAAAGTCTCTCTTCTGGCTAATTTATTAGTTGGCAAAGACTCGGGCTGGCCGATTTGGCCCATTGGTTCCAAACAATGCTTGGGGTGGGATTGTCGTCAAAGGGCTTCAGCTTATGAACTTGCCGTCGTTCACTCAAGAGGTGTCGGGCGTGATGTTATCCCATCCCATAACTCGGAACTGCTTAATAAGTGACCCCACAAGCTCTGTAATCCTAGTGTAGCATTGTAGGGGTGGGCAGATCATAGATATGGGTCTGCTGTTGTGGATCTACTGATGGCCACCAACCTAGATAGCTTAAAACCCAGATGCCCTTCATAGAATCGAATAATAGTAGAGTCGAAAGAGTCAGTCATCTGGTCCAGCAGTGCAGGGATCTCAACTAAAGCATCCCTGACAGATGGCCGTCCAAGCTCTGCTTAGAAGCCTCCAAGGAAGGAGAGTCCACCATCTTCCAAGGGAATCCGTTCTAGTGTGGAACAGTTCTTACAATAATAATTTATTATTTGTACCCTGTCCATCCGGCTGGGTCTCCCCAGCCACTCTGGGCAGCTTCCAACAAAGATTAAAAATATATTAAAGTGTCACATATTAAAAGCTTCCCTGAACAGGGCTGCCTTCAGATGTCTTCTAAAAGTCTGGTAGTTGTTGTTCTCTTTGACATCTGATGGGAGGGTGTTCCACAGAGCAGGTGCCACTACTGAGAAGGCCCTCTGCCTGGTTCCCTGTAGCTTTGCTTCTCGCAGTGAGGGAACCACCAGAAGGCCCTCGGCACTGGATCTCAGTGTCCGGTCAGAATGATGGGGGTGGAGACGCTCCTTCAGGTATACAGGACCAAGGCCATTTAGGGCTTTAAAGGTCAACACCAACACTTTGAATTGTGCTTGGAAACATACTGGGAGCCAATGTAGGTCTTTCAAGACCGGTGTTATGTGGTCTCGGCGTCCGCCCCCAGTCACCAGTCTAGCTGCCACATTCTGGATTAGTTGAAGTTTCCGGGTCACCTTCAAAGGTAGCCCCACGTAGAGCTCATTGCAGTAGTCCAAGCAGGAGATAACCAGAGCATGCACCACTCTGGCGAGACAGTCCGCGGGCAGGTAGGGTCTCACCCTGCGTACCAGATGGAGCTGGTAAACAGCTGCCCTGGACACAGAATTGACCTGCACCTCCATGGACAGCTGTGAGTCCAGAATGACTCCCAGGCTGCACACCTACTTCTGTCTTGTCAGGATTCAGCCCAATCCATTAGCCGCCATCCATCCTCCAACCGCCTCCAACCCTCAGAAAGTTCGTCCTGATGTTTAATCTTCCTTGATTTACCTTTGGAGAACCCTCAAGCAAGACCCCAGCGCAAGAACCCTCTACCCTCCTGTAGCTTCCTGCAATTGGCATTCAGAAACGTTTCTGCCTCAAGCTGCAAAGGCAAAACATAGCCATCATGGTTGGTAGCCATGGATATAGCCCTCTCTTCCTGCACAATCTTGTCCAGTCCTCTTTTAAAGCCACCCAAGTTGTCGGCTTCCAGTGGGAGGGAGTTCCACAGTTTAACCATGCAGTGAATGAATCCGTCCTTTCGTTCACCTGCCTTGAGAAAGTGCTTCTTCACACCTTGTTAACAAGACAGCGGTCCGTCCCTTTTGCCCTAGGTTTCCCAGAGTGTTTGTAACGCGCTCATTTCACCTCTTCTCTACCACAGGTGGTGAACGCCGCTGCTCATCTGCTCTCGAATCTGCCGTGCTGTGTCTCCCCAACCATCTGAAGCCGTTTCCTCTGGGGATCTTGCCTTCTATCAGTTGTTGGGTCTGGAATCCTGTAGCGTGTGCAGCTAGCTGCCTTGACAATCTTCCTCCAAGACGCCATAGTCAACAGACACACAAAAACCTTAGTTTGGATAATTGTTTTGATGCTCTCCTTTCTCCTTGCTGGGATAGATGCTTTGGGGTGGTTTTATTGCACGTGGTGATTTTAGGTGTCGTTGCTATTAAAGTTAACCATTGCTTAGCACTAAAGAAGAAGAGTTTGGATTTGATATCCTGCTTTATCACTGCCTGAAGGAGTCTCAAAGCGGCCAACATTCTCCTTTCCCTTCCTCCCCCACAACAAACACTCTGTGAGGTGAGTGGGGCTGAGAGTCTTCAGAGAAGTGTGACTGGCCCAAGGTCACCCAGCAGCTGCATGTGGAGCAGCGGGGAAGCGAACCCGGTTCCCCAGATTACGAGTTCACCACTCTTAACCAGTACACCACACTGGCTCCCGCTAAAGAGCGACTCAAGTGCAGGGGTTGCAAAGAGTCCCAGAGCCCAGACGCCCAGATTCGTGGAGGACGAAGCTCTCAGCAGCTAGCTAGCTATGATGGTTATGTTCTCCCTCCTCAGTCGGAGGCAGGATGCATCTGAAGATGACTTGCTGGGAATGTGGGGAGTGTGCTGCTTTTGAACTCGGGTCCTGCTTCCCACTGGGGGTATCTTGTCTGGCCAAACTGAGAACAGGAGTCAGGAGCCAGAGTCAGTTGCCTACCCACCGCTCTCAAAGGCTCCTCCTCTCCAGGTTGTTTTTTTTTTAATTATTGATTTTTTGCAAATAAAAAAACATACGATTTTTTAATATAGACCGTAAATTACTTTACCCACCATCTTCCCATCCTCCCCTTCCATGGTTTCCATATTTACCCTTGAATGCTGCATATTTCACACAGACTATTCAATACATCCATTTTAACCTATTGCTTTTATTGTTGTTGGCCTGTCTGAGCCCGGCTTCGGCTGGGGAGGGCAGGATATAATTAAAAATTTATTATTATTATTATTATTATCTTGATTAATAATGCTGTTGCTCATGTTTCAAGTCCTGCTCGCGTTTTTCTCTTGCTATAGTGGTTCTTTAAATACTAAATAAAAGGTCTCCAGTCCTCAAGGGATATTTCGTCGTTTTGGTCTCTAATCTCCGCTGTTAATCTTGCCGGTTCCACATACTCTCCCAGGGTTCCCCCCCCCCCCATGCGCAACCAATCTCTCCCCTGCTCTTTTCATTTCTCTGTGCATTCTGGGAGTCCAGTGGGGAGGGGAGCTGGTCGCAGCAGGAGGGGGAGACTCCTTGGATCCTTCAGCAGCCTGCCTCATCTCTGCCTCTTGGCCCCCTTCTGCTTCTACCCCTGAGTCTGAACTGCTCTCTGCCAGAGTCTCTTCCTGCTCACTAAAACCTATTGCCTCTTCAGCATTTGACACCTCCTCATCCCAGGCTGCTCCCTCTTATCCCTCTGACCCAATACCGGATTTACGTATAAGCTATACAAGCTATAGCTTAGGGCCCAACCTCTTGGGCCCCCCAAAAAAATTTAAAGGAAAAAAACCACTGGATGTACATTTCCAAAATATAAGATTAAAAAACAAATAAAATAAAACTTACATACAGCAATAGTGATTTGTGTTGTGTGTACTGTATGTGACATCCGCAGCCAGAATTTTAATTGCAACATAATGGAAAAAATGAAATTACACCTACAAAGTCAGAATGGCAAGTTAAACTGTTAGAATATCTACAAATGGCAAAAATGACGGGGAGGGTAAGAGGGTATTCGATGCAAAAAGTAAACCAAGAATGAAATATATTCAAGGAGTACCTGAAAAGCTACTGTGACAGCAAAAACCTCCTGGCAGATCTGGAACAAGTCTTGCATTGTATAGACAATATATGTAAATTTAATGTTTTCATTTAATTTTTCTTTTTTCTTTTTCTTTTCATTATCAAGAAGATTTAAGAAAATAATATATTAATAGAATACTGTGTAAAATATAACAAGTGTAATTTAAGGGGTTTATTGAGAACAATCGGAAGTCTATTTTAGGTCTTTTTTTAAAAAATGTATTTTAAATTTTTCTGCGGGATGGGATGTGAATTGTAATGTGATATATTGCTGTATATACATAGTGGGTGGCACTGTGGGTTAAACCACAGAGCCTAGGACTTGCCGATCAGAAGGTCGGCGGTTCGAATCCCCGCGACGGGGTGAGCTCCCATTGCTCGGTCCCTGCTCCTAGCAGTTCAAAAGCATTTCAAAGTGCAAGTAGATGAAAAGGTACCGCTCTGGCGGGAAGGTAAACAGCGTTTCCGTGCGCTGCTCTGGTTCGCCAGAAGCGGCTCAGTCATGCTGGCCACATGACCCGGAAGCTGTACGCCGGCTCCCTCGGCCAGTAAAGCGAGATGAGCACCACAACCCCAGAGTCAGCTATGACTGGACCTTATGGTTAAGAACAGTTTCAGGTTAAGAACAGACCTCCGGAACGAATTAAGTACTTAACCTAAGTTATCACTGTACAGATAGCAAAAATATATAAAAGCGGGTCAAACATATGTTGGAAATGTAAAGAAAAAGAAGGGACTTTTTATCATATGTGGTGGGAATGCAGAGAAGTTAAAAAAAGGGGGGAATGATATACAATGAATTGAAAAAAATGTTTAAAATGACATTTGTAAAAAAAAGCAGAAGCATTTTTTGTTAGGGATTGTAGTACAAGACCTGCCAAGAAAAACAAAGAATTTATTTATGTATGCTACAACAGGGGCAAGAGTCTTGATAGCACAAGGATGGAAGAATGAGGAAATCCCAATGAATGAACAGTGGCAAGGAAAATTGATGAGCTATGCAGAGTTGGCTAAATTGACATATAAACTGCGGGACAAGGACAACTGCGACTTTAAGGAAGAATGGGAGCTTTTTACAAATTATCTAAAGAAGACAACAAAATGAACTGGACTCCTTGGCAGGTTTTGAATAAACATACACAAATTTATTGGTTGATAACATGATAGATAGATAATACGTATAACTTTATAACATGCAGAGAATAATATGTACAGAGAAAACAGCTGATGGAAATCCCTGGTGGGAGGGTGGAGGGTGGGATGGAAGGGGGCATAGGAAAAAGAATTGATGCTTTTGAATTATGGTGCTGGAGGAGACTCTTGAGAGTCCCATGGACTGCAAGAAGATCAAACCTCTCCATTCTGAAGGAAATCAGCCCTGAGTGCTCACTGGAAGGACAGATCCTGAAGCTGATGCTCCAAGACTTTGGCCACCTCATGAGAAGAGAAGACTCCCTGGAAAAGACCCTGATGTTGGGGGAAATGGAGGGCACAAGGAGAAGGGGACGACAGGACGAGATGGCGGGACAGTGTTCTCGAAGCTACTAATGTGAGTTTGACCAAACTGCGGGAGGCAGTGGAAGACAGGAGTGCCTGGCGTCCTCTGGTCCAGGGGGTCATGAAGAGTTGGACACGACTAAACAACTAAACAACAACAAATGTATGTGATTATACAATTTGATAATTTGTTATGTTGAAATTGCTTAATAAAAATATTTTTTTTAAAAGAGAGATCCAGCAGGGCTCAGCAAATAGAAGCAAGGGGTGGGAAATCCGAACTGAAAATAAAACCCATCCCAACATGGGGAAAGGGACATGGGCAGTTTGCGCTTCTCTAGTTGACTTCAGCTGGGACATGGACAGTGAACATTCTCCCCTGCCTTTTTTTCTCCCAGCATCTGGGATGTCGCAGCCGCTGGAGCACAGTGTCTTTTGCAGAAAGGGTGGATGGCAACACATTTCACCCCCTGCAAAGACGCCAGGTGGAATGCCAACAGCCTGACCAGCTGGAAGCCAGATGTGCATGCCATGTTACTCGTGGGAGATCTGTGTTTGGATTGTGCTGTGCTGAAATCTGCCCTTCAGTTTCTAGAAAGTTGTCTACCGCAGCATAAGAATACAGTGGTACCTCGGAATGCGAACGGGATCCGTTCCGGAGCCCCGTTCGCATCCCAAACGGAACGAAAGACGCAACAGCGCGTCTGCGCGGTCGCGTTTCGCCGCTTCTGAGCATGCGCGTGACGTCATTTTGAGCGTCTGCGCATGCGCAAGGGACGAAACCCGGAAGTAACGTGCTAGAGCCTAGGACTTGCTGATCAGAAGGTCAGCAGTTCGAATCCCTGCGACGGGGTGAGCTCCTGTTGCTCGGTCCCTGCTCCTGCCAACCTAGCAGTTTGAAAGCACGTCAAAGTGCAAGTAGATAAATAGGTACCACTCTGGCGGGAAGGTAAACGGTGTTTCCATGCTCTGCTCTGGTTTGCCAGAAGCGGCTTAGTCATGCTGGCCACATGACACAGAAGCTGTACGCCGGCTCCCTCAGCCAATAAAGCGAGATGAGCGCCGCAATCCCAGAGTCGGCCACGACTGGACCTAATGGTCAGGAGTCCCTTTACCTTTACAGTGATGGAGAAAAGCAATGACAAGCCTAGACAGCATCTTAAAAAGCAGAGACATCACCTTGCCGACAAAGGTCCGTATAGTTCAAGCTATGGTTTTCCCAGTAGTGATGTATGGAAGTGAGAGCTGGATCAGAAAGAAGGCTGATTGCCAAAGAATGGATGTTTTTGAATTGTGGTGCTGGAGGAGACTCTTGAGAGTCCCATGGACTGCAAGAAGATCAAACCGATCCATTCTAAAGGAAATCAGCCCTGAGTGCTCAGTGGAAGGACAGATCCTTCCATGTTTCAGCTTGTCAATATCCTTCTTAGATTGTGGTGCCCAGAACTGAACTCCAGGTGTGGTCCGACTGAGGCGGAATAGAGCGGTACCATCACTTCCCCTGGAAGTTGTAGAACTGCAAGGTTGGGAGGGACCTCGAGTCATCTAGTCCAACCCTCTGCAATGCAAGAATCACAGCTCGCTTGGTTTGAGCACAGCTCAGACTCCGGCTTCCAAAAGGAGCAGAACCTTTTTTTACAAAATGCATGCACTCACAACTTTTCTAAAAAAGAAAAATAAGAAACCACCTTGGCTGGCTGCCAGTTCTCCTCCCTCTTGCACCAGGGAGAAGAAAAGCTGAGGCTTAAAGTTGTCAAAGGGGCTTGTCAAAGCGAAACGGAGAGTGCCGAGATGCGGAGATAAACGGGGCTGCTGGAACATTTCTTGGTCCCATTCCAAGGGAAGCATTTTTCAAGCGTTTGAGCAATCAGCCATGTTTGAAAGCAATCAAGGGAAGTCGGGGGACGGGGGGAGGACAGGCAGGAGATGGGCCAGCAAACAAAGGCGCTGGCGGGAAATTGCCGCCAGGAGCAAACGACTCTCCATCTTAACAAACTTGAGGTTTAGGAGAAAGGGAGTCTTGTTTGCCAGAAGGGCTAGATTCAAACATGCAACAAAATAGCCGGGCGTGCAGGAATTTGGAATTCAGTCTTTCAGACAGCGGGGAGTATGTAACATTAAAAGAAAAAAGTCTGTAATTTTGAAAGATCTTCTCATGTAGAAATATAGCGTTTCAAGGAAGAGGTTTAGACTAAAATCTCTCTCCCTGATGTGCTCGCTTTCTGCTTGCAGGGAGGCTTAGGAAAGAACAGGAGGGAGCATTTGAGCCAGTGTGGTGTAGTGGTTAAGAGCGGTGGACTTGTAATCTGGTGAACCGGGTTCCCTTCCCCGCTCCTCCACATGCAGCTGCTGGGTGACCTTGGGCCAGTCACACTTCTCTGAAGTCTCTCAGCCTCACTCACCTCACAGAGTGTTTGTTGTGGGGGAGGAAGGGAAAGGAGAATGTTAGCCGCTTTGAGACTCCTTAGGGTAGTGATAAAGCGGGATATCAAATCCAAATCCAAAATTCCCCACGTTACTGTGGTACACAGGCCACTCCATCACTGTGTTGTTGTTGTTGTTTAGTCCGACTCTTCGTGACCCCCTGGACCAGAGCACGCCAGGCACTCCTGTCTTCCACTGCCTCTCGCAGTTTGGTCAAACTCATGTTCATAGCTTCGAGAACACTGTCCCACCATCTCGTCCTCTGTCGTCCCCTTCTCCTTGCGCCCTCCATCTTTCCCAATATCAGGGTTTTTTCCAGGGAGTCTTCTCATGAGGTGGCCATAGTATTGGAGCCTCAGCTTCAGGATCTGTCCTTCCAGTGAGCACTCAGGGCTGATTTCCTTAAGAATGGATAGGTCTGATCTTCTTGCAGTCCATGGGACTCTCAAGAGTCTATTAATATTAATAATCTTAATAATAATAATATTGTTATTATTAAGGCCCGAACCAGTGGATTCAAGTTCCAAGAAAGGAGATTCCGACTAAACATCAGGGAGAATTTTCTGACAGCAGGAGCCGTTTGGCAGTGGAACGGGCTCCCTTGGAACGTGGCGGACGCTCCTTCATAGGAGGTTTATAAGCAGAGGTTGGACGGCCTTCTGTCGGGGCTTCTTTAGCTGCATTGCAAGGGGTTGGACTAGATGACCTCTGGCGTTCCCTTCCAGCGCTGTGATTCACCCTCCCTCCCTCCCTCCCTCTTTCCCTGTCCCTCAGGTGTTTGATGGCTGCTCCGTTCAGGGGGCTGTTCTTGCTGAGGAATTCCACAACGCCGACTGTTATGGATGTGTTTTGCCCATGAGGTATATAGGGGGGGCCTTGCCTCCCTCTTGCATTCCTTATTGCAAGCATCACAAGGAGAAATGGGACCACTGCAAAAAAAAAGCCTGCCTGACAGCCAGGAATCAAAGAATCAGCCCCATGGCAGCCCCTCCTCCTCCTCCCTCACAACTTTCCCCCAACTCTGCTCAGAGTTTGGGGGTCTTTTTTTCGCTCTTCTTGCTGACACGGGAACTGCAGCCGCTTGGCGATTCTTGCAGGAACAGCCTGGTCTGCCTGCAGCTTGGATGGTGTTTTATTATTGAAAAAAACCCAGAGGATCGAGCCCTTGGCCTCTGGGACAGACAAAGCCGCTGGACAAGGTTTTGCTGTTCATAGTGTTTTATCGCTACAGTGGCCAAGGATGTGCCCACAAGCTCAGAGCAGGTAAGTGGTGCTAATATCGCCTTTAGCAGCGCTCAGTTTGCGTGGTTTCTTTCTCGACTCACTCCCAGCAAAGCAAATCGCCGCATTTTAGAAGTAGGAATTGGGGACGGGGGGTAGAAAATTTTTTCAGCTTGCTTTCGAAGGAAAGCCTACTTAATTCACACTATGCGAGCCAAAACACGCCGTGCTTTGACGTTCTCGTTTCTCCAGATTTTGCAGTGCCGTTCTCCAGCGAAGGAAGGTGAACAAAAATGCATATGACAGGGTAAAGAATGCATAGAAATTCATATAATCGTGAAAATAAGATAGCGAAAATGCATCTTGTTAGGGGAAAGGGCTTTGCAGAAATGTGCATGTTACGCAAAATTCTGCGCACAGAAATGTGAATGTTAGGATAAATTCACAACAAAATGCTGGCAGATTTCCATGATGAGTTGTTGTTGGTTGTTGTTTTAAAAAATGCAAACTGGTGTGGAAATGTGGATGGATAGGACAAATGAGAAACTCGGAGGAACAAAAATCTACAGATTCACCAACCCCAGGACTAAAGGCGAGATCTTATTAGTCCCTATTTGTTTCACAAGGGAGTTATGCACAGGGTTAAATCTCCTGTTGAAATCTGTGCGGCTTTAACACTGTAATTCTACACAGGGGAAACAAGTCCCCATTGTCACCAACGAGACTTTTGTCACTTGCTATCTTCTGCAACCTACTGCATCTCTTCTCAGAATTACACCTTACTGTGTTGAAAGGGGCTGGCTCGCTTGTTAAGCTACAGGGTTTCCCCCTGAAAGTGCAAGACTTTGGCGGGATTTTGTTGTTGGCTGTTTGTGCTAGCCTATGCAAAGCATCCTGATTGGTGCCAGTTGGTGGCGATAATAATAATAGTAATAATTTATTATTTATACCCCACCCATCTGGCTGGGCTTCCCCAGCCACTCTGGGCAGCTTCCAACAAAATATTAAAATACAGTAATGCATCAAACATTAAAAGCTTCCCTAAACAGGGCTGCCTGTTTTAGATGTCTTCTAAAAGTGGTAGTTGTTTTTTTCTTTGACATCTGGTGGGAGGGCGTTCCACAGGGCGGGTGCCACTACCGAGAAGGCCCTCTGCCTGGGTATATAAAGAGCAGCATGTAGCTCTCTCAGAGGGACAAGGGTGGCGCTGTGGGTTAAACCACAGATCCTAGGACTTGCTGATCAGAAGGTCGGCAGTTCGAATCCCCAAGTCCCTGCTCCTGCCAACCTAGCAGTTTGAAAGCACGTCAAAATGCAAGTAGATAAATACTTCCGGGTCATGTGGCCAGCATGACTAAGCTGCTTCTGGCAAACCAGAGCAGCGCACAGAAACGCCGTTTACCTTCCCGCCGGAGCGGTACCTATTTATCTATTTGCACTTTGACGTGCTTTCGAACTGCTAGGTGGGCAGGAGCAGGGACTGAGCAACGGGAGCTCACCCCGTCGCAGGGATTTGAACCGCCGACCTAGGCAAGCCCTAGGCTCTGTGGTTTCTTGCATCCATACAGTGAACCCAACTTCCCCAGCAATGCCAAGCAGTGCATTTTACAGTGTGCCAAGGAGAGGGCCTCTTTAAAAGTGCTTCCTTCAGCTGTTCTGTGCTGCCAACTGGGGCATATCTCCCAGGATGGGGGGAAATTGAGTGTGGGCACCCCGTCCCCGAAATCTGGATTCTCGCCCTGTCTGTTTGAGAGCTGTGTTGCTAATTTCCTCCAGCCTTGCTTTCCAAAGATGTCTTTCCAAGATTCTGCCCTGGCTTGTTCCAGCTGTTTAGCCTGGATGGCTGCCAGAAGTCATTCTTCTCCAGATAAAACAGCAGAAAGGGCTCTTTGTGCATTTCAATGGCATATTAAGAAAAGGTGAGACCGGTCTTTCCAAAGCTGAAAACACTCTTATTCAAGGCACATTCAACAGAGCCCAGGCTTAATTCCCTGCCTGGCAATCAGCAAAAGGGGACAAATTTATGAATGGCCGATGCAGCTTTCTTCAGAACCCCGTATTTTGCTCCGTATCGACACGGCTGGCACTGGGAGAGAAAGCTTTGAGTGGAAACATCTGGGGAATGGAATCCTCGAGAGCCGTTTGCTAATGTGAGAAGTGGGTCGCTGATTGAATAGAGCCCCCCGGATTTGTTAGACTGGAAACAAATTTGAAAATGAATTGAAGTTGGGGGTGTGTGCTATGATCGCAGCTGGCAGCGTTGTATGGGCGTGCAAAGAGATGGGTAGGAAAAGAAAACTGAACGCTGCTTTGGCCGATACGAGTTTCAGGTGTGCAAGGCGGGGGAGGTGGGGGTGGGACAGGGGATGGGATGGGGGACGGGACGACGACTGAGCAGAAATGCCCCCTTGTCAATTCATCAGGCAGTCATTAAGTTGGGGAAGGGGTTTCAGGAGGTGAATAAAAAGTGGGATGAAAGCTGTCACACTGGTGCTCTTGGCAAGTGGCTGCAGATCACACACACAGAGACACACACACACTGCCCCTGTGGCACAGAATAATAGAATTGTAGAATGGGAAGGTACCCCTCCAGGTCATCTAGTCCAACCCCCTGCAGTGCAGGAATTGCAATTAAATAATTCCTGACAGATGGCCATCCGACCTCTGTTTAAATGCCTCCATTGAAGGACCACCTTCCATGGGAGTCCGTTCCGCTGTCAAACTGTCTGAAATTACAGTAGTGCCCCGCAAGACGAATGCCTCGCAAGACAAAAAACTCGCTAGACGAAAGGTTTTTTTGTCCGCGATTTGCCTCGCAAGACGAATACCCCTATGGGCTTGCTTCGCAAGACGAAAACGTCTCGCGACTTTGTTTCCTTTGTCTAAATAATAATTCGCAAGACGAAAAATTCGCTAGACGAAAAAAATTGCGGAACGAATTAATTTCGTCTTGCGGGGCACTACTGTAGCTTCTTCTTTCTAGGAATCTGCTTTCTTGTAATTTGAATCCATTGGTTTGGTTCGTTCCCTCTGTAGCAGCAGAAAACAAGCTCGCTCCATCTTCCATCGGACAACCCTTTAGATATTTTAAGATGGCTCTCCTATCTCCTCTCAGTCTTCTGTTTTCCAGGCTTAACATACCCAGCTCCTTCAACCGTTCCTCATAAGGCATGGTTTTCAGACCCTTGGTCATCTTGGTTGCCCCCCTCTGCACACATTCCAGCTTGTCAACGTGCTTCTTAAATTGTGGCACCCAGAACTGGACACAGTATTCCAGGTGGGAACTGACTGAGGCAGAATACCATCACTTCCCTTGATTGGGACGCTACAGTTCTGTTGATGCAGCCTAGAACAGCATTAGCTATTTTTGCTGCTGCATCACACTGTTGACTCATGTTCAAATTGTGGTCTACTAAGACCCCAAGATCCTTTTCCCATGTACTGCTGGCAAGCCAGGTGCCCCCGCTCCCAATTATTGATATTTGCACAGCTTGTTCTTCCTGCCTAAGTGCAGAACCTGACATTTGACCCAACTGAATTTAATTCTGTTAGTTTTGGTCCAGCTGTCCAGTCTCTTAAGGTCATCTGAAATCTTGATTCTATCTTTTGAGGTTTTAGCTGCCCCTCCCTGGTTTGTTGTCACCAGCAGATTTGATGAGCAAGCCTTCAGTTCCTTCATCCAAGTCATTTATGAAGATGTTGAACAAGGACCAATAAGCTGAGCTTCTCTTTGAAAGATTGTTCCAGTTCGGCAGGGATTCTTCCAGGCTTGGCTGAAATGCTAATCTGAAATCGTTTCCTCCTTCTTCTAAACTTGGACCAAAGAGTTGTTTCGGTGGTGGTGTGCTTTTGCGTTCAGGCGCAACAATAGATACTAGGGCCAAAGAACGAGTTGATGAGACAGAGGAGTTGCCAGTCAAATCCTGCTTGGTTGTTGCCTCCGAACAACCCTGGCAAGTTTGCTGGGGGTGCTAGATTACAAAGCCAGGCTGTCAATCTTCTTTTATTGACCAGACCTTGCCAAGAATTCTCACTCACATACACCTTGTTTTTTCTTCTTAACATCGCTAGGCAGTTTGTGGCCTCTCCAGAAGTGGATTGATAGCCATTTGCAAACAAATACCGTATTTTTCGCTCCATAAGACACACTTTCTTCCTCCTAAAAAGTAAGGGGAAATGTCTTTGCGTCTTATGGAGCGAATGTGTGGTCCCTGGAGCCGAATTGCCCAGGGGCAAAAAGCACATCGTGCTTCTTTTTTTTTTTAGAAAGAGGGAAGGGGGTGTTGAAAGGAAGCCACTGAGCAGCTGATCGGCAAGCGATCGGGAGGGAGATAAGGGACTCTAGCGATAAAGGAGGCTGCCTGGGAGGGGGGAGGTAAAGACAGCGAACTTGCAAGCAGAGGAGACACTAAAACAAGCAATGAGGAGAGAAATTAGAAGAAAAGGAGGAGCAAAAAACTGCTTCAGCTACGGAAAAGACACTAAGGCAAACAAGAGGGAAGGGGGTGTTGAAACAAAGCTGCTGAGCAGCTGATCGGCAAGCAATCGGGGAGGGAGATAAGGGACTCTAGAGATAAAGGAGGCTGCCTTGGAGGGGGAGGTAAAAGCACATGGATCCTCAGGATTTTTGCATTGGGTCACCCCAAATTCACCATCAGATCACATAGCATGTCCATGGCTACAGCCTGCACCAAAAGAACCACACATCCACTGTTTTGTGGGGCTGCAATGGTGCAAAAACGTGGTTACAAAGAACGGATCCACATGGATCCTCAGGATTTTTGCATTGGGCTACCCCAAATTCAGGGACGCGGGTGGCGCTGTGGGTAAACCTCAGTGCCTAGGACTTGCCGATCGTATGGTTGGCGGTTTGAATCCCCGTGGCGGGGTGAGCTCCCGTCGTTTGGTCCCAGCTCCTGCCCACCTAGCAGTTCGAAAGCACCCCTAAGTGCAAGTAGATAAATAGGTACCGCCTTATAGCGGGAAGGAAACGGCGTTTCCGTGTGCTGCGCTGGTGCTGGCTCGCCAGAGCAGCTTCGTCACGCTGGCCACGTGACCCGGAAGTGTCTCCGGACAGCGCTGGCTCCCGGGCTCTTAAGCGAGATGAGCACACAACCCTAGAGTCGGTAACGACTGGCCCGTACGGGCAGGGGTACCATTACCTTTACCTTACCCCAAATTCACCATCAGATCACATAGCATGTCCATGGCCTAGCTAGCAAGGCCAGAGCTCAGGGATGATGGGAGTTGTAGTCCAACAACATCTGGGGACCCACAGGTTGAGAACCGCTGAAATAGATGAATGCAGGGGAGCTTTCCTAAAGGGATGTGTGCTCAATCCCCAAAACAGAGTGTAGGGAATATCATGGAAATGTAAGAAGCATCATGAATGCATCTTGACCCTGCATTGCATTTTCAGCAAACCCTGCCCCACTTAGAAGCTTATGGAGCATGTAGGCAAAACCAGGAGCATAAAAACACAAGCCCAGATCAAAGAAAGTCCTTCTTCACACAGCACATAGTTAAACTGTGGAACTGCAGGAGGCAGTGATGGCCACTAACTCAGATAGCTTTAAAAGAGGTTAGTACAGATTCATGGAGAAATCTATAAATGCCTACTAGTCCTGATGGCTAGGCTCTACTGTCACTGTCGGAGGCAGATGTGCCAACTCTAGGGGGCCGAGATGTCTTTAGCCCCTTGTGTATTTGTTGGAGGGACGAGGGTGGCACTGTGGTCTAAACCACTGAGCCTAGGGCTTGCTGATCAGAAGGTTGGCGGTTCAAATCCCTGTTGCTTGGTCCCAGCTCCTGCCAACCTAGCAGTTCGAAAGCACACCAGTGCAAGTAGATAAATAGGTACCACTGCGGCAGGAAGGTAAACGGCGTTTCTGTGCGCTGCTCTGGTTTGCCAGAAGCGGCTTAGTCCTGCTGGGCCACATGACCCAGAAAAACTGTCTGCGGACAAACGTCGGCTCTCTCGGCCAGTAAAGTGAGATGAGCGCCGCAACCCCAGAGTCGATCGCGACTGGACTTAACTGTCAGGGGTCCTTTACCTTTTATATTTCTTGGAAGGGGGCCAGGCTTCACAGCATCAATGGCCAGCTCTTCTAGAGTGCTCAGCCTCCTCCAGGGCTTTTTCCAAGCAAGCAGAGACTGTGCCTATATGTAGCCAACCTCTCTTCCGTCCTTTTCATGCCTCTTCTGGTTCTGGGAGGCAAGTGGGGAGGGGAGCTTGTCGCGGCAAGAGGGGGAGAGACCCATGACTCTTCACTGGCCAGACTCATCTCTGCCTCTTGGTCTCCCTCCTCTCCTGCTTCAGCTTCTGCCTTTGATTCTTCCACAGAGTCTCCCAGCTCACCAAGCCCTGTTACCTCTACAGCCTCTGACACATCCTCTTCCCAGTCTTCTCCCTCCAACCACTCACCATCGTCCCACCACCACCGCTCAGGCTCTGAGCCTTCTTCCCTTGGGGGGCTCCCCAGCCGGTCCCTCCCACCATTCCTCTGCATCCAACCAGTCCTTGACGGCTAGGCTGAGAGGCAGGGACTGGACTGAGGTCACCCAGCGAGCTTCATAGCTGAGTGTGTTTTTGAACCCTGTCCTCCCAGATCCTAGTCTGTCACTCTAACCACTACACCACACTGCCTTCTTATTTCCTTTAGGACAGCAGGGAGAGAGGTCTTCCCCGAACACAGGGTATTATTGGAGCTCTTGTTCCCCTCCTCCTGCTGCTCATTCCAGCGCAGGATCCAATCAGGCAGCCCAGAAAGCTCGGGGCAAATTTGTGCATGATCACATCCTCTCAGCAAACGCGGCTGTCAGCTTGAGTGAGTGGAAATGTCATTTTTACAATCAACCCCGGAGCCACGATTCAAGCGATTCTATCCGACTTAGTTATTTGCTGTCGCTCTCCAGTGGAATAAAAAAACCTTGTGTGGGATTTGCCGGGCCTGGGATTCAGGGTTGGTCTGCTCAAAAGCTAGGAGAGAATATTCTGGCAGATCTTGAGGCTGCCACACACGCCCTCGATTTTCTCCCCAGGCGAATGCTCCCCAGGTGCTGCCGCTGACGAAAGTGTGCACCTGGTTTGCAAACAATATGGCGGCCTGTCGCAGCCTGTGCGTAACTCTAGCCTTTTGTCTCTGGATTCCAGAGGCCAGCTTTTGCCTGCCTGTTGCCAGCTGTTCTGGCTGGGGCTAAGGGAAGTTGTAGTTCAAAACATCTGGAAGGCACCAGGGTGGTGAAAGCTCCTCTAAACACAGCTGGTGAGGAGGACCCGACTATCAATGGCTGCTAGCCAGAGTGACTGCGGGCACTATCAGAGACAATATGTCTCTGAATTCCAGTTGTTGAGAATCGCAGATGGGGAGATTTCTGCTGTTGCTTTCAGGACCTGCTGTTGGGATTCCTGCTGGGATATCTGGTTTGCCACTGAGAAAGTCACTTCCACCCTTCTGAGATGGAGTTGGAGGGATTCCCAGTTGTGTCACTTCCTGGCCAGCCAATCGGCTGGCTCTGGGGGCGTGGCCTGCCTTATTTAAAGCAGGACACTGCCGGGGATCTCCCTCTTTGCTGCCTGCCAGCTGTTCCTGCTTTTCCCACTGTCCAGCCCTATAAGGTTTTCGTTCCTTGACCTTGCTATGGACCTTGGTTGGTCGCCGTTGAGGGGCCTGGTAGGAATTTTTCCACTTGGCAAATTGGCACCAGCCACTTGATTTTCGCCTACCTCGTAGCAAATCGTCACAACTTTCTTGGCATTGGCGGTTAGGCATTGGTATAATTCTGTAGTTGGAAGAGGGGAGGTAATGCCATCACCTGCCCCGCATATTGAAGGGTAGTCCGATAAAGGATTCCAGGGGGCGTGGCCCTGTCCGAAGCCTATGGAGGTGAGGGCCTAAGGCACGCCCCCTATCGGTGACCCCAGGGGAGTTCCTAGTTGATGTGCATCAGCAGGACTCCCTCTACTGGTGGTTAACCCTTGCCGGACATCAAGCAGACGGGCTGAAGCCGGATATAGTTGGTTAGGACCAATGTCTAAGCCAATATCGCTCATCACCTGTAACCAATAAAGTTGTGGCCTTATTTAGCCCATTAACCTTCATAATTGTGTCATGTGTCATTATTTCCACTGCGGGGGGGGGGGGGGGGGACTCGCCACACAACCGAGTGTTAGACTAGATGGGTCTTTGTCTAGCAGGACAAATTCAGCATTTTTGGACTAAGCCTTGGGATAGGGGTAGGCTTGTGGTTCCTTCTTCCGCCGCTCTTTATGAGTCATGGCACAAAATGTTCGAAAACAATCTTAAATAACTGTAAGGAAGCCGGCCAAGGTCAGGATATTTAGCAAGGTGCAACATAGCCGCCTTGTGAGATATATTCGGGAGGAGAAAAGGCTAATGAGTAAATCCTACACAAATTCGGAGTGGAGTCCCTTAGGCAGTTGGATGTCTGCTTGTACTGTATGCCCCCTTCTGGCAACTCCTGCAGCCCAGCTGGTGCCAAATGTCTTGCTCTGCTTTCCGTTGGACCACATCAGCCAGGCCGAGATGGGGGTCTTGTTGTCTGGGTATCCCTGGACCCTCCAGACACACCGCCCAGGTTTGCACACCAGGGAGGTCACTTTGGTGCTGCTGGTGCAGCAAAAATAATGCAGGAAGCAGGAGTTACAAGTGTCTCTGCAGCCACAGCAGCTGCTGTGAGTCTCCAGCAATTGGGCTTCGCCCCCAGAGGCACACTACGTTGTCTCTCGAGACAGACGGATGCCAACAAATCTGTTCCGGAGTTTCTGCCAGCCCTCCAGAGAAGTTATTTTTGGATAGGAGAGAGGGAAAGGAGGTTTTGCTGAGCAAGCAGAGGTTGCTGAGCGAATGGAGCAGCTTGGTTGACTGCAGCTCATTACACCAGGGGAAACTTAATGGGTAATATTAAAATACTTTCAGAGAAGTTTGCACTAAGATGCAAATGAGTTTTCATGAGGATTAAACAGTCTTAAGCTTGCACTTAAGACCTGGAAAGTGAGAGAAGCTGAAATGGATAAATTTGCGTATCTCTACCAAGTCAATTATAAGGGACGCGGGTGGCGCTGTGGGTTAAACCACAGAGCCTAGGACTTGCCAATCAGAAGGTCGGCGGTTCGAATCCCCGCAACGGGATGAGCTCCCATTGCTCCTGCCAACCTAGCAGTTCGAAAGCACGTCAAAGTGCAAGTAGATAAATAGGTACTGCTCCAGCGGGAAGGTAAATGGGCTGTGCGCTACTCTGGTTTCGCCAGAAGCGGCTTAGTCATGCTGGCCACATGACCCGGAAGCTGTCCGCCGGCTCCCTTGGCCAATAAAGCGAGATGAGTGCCGCAACCCCAGAGTCGTCCACAACTGGACCTAATGGTCAGGGGTCCCTTTATCTTTACCTTACCAAGCGAATTCTATGAGCAAGCTAAACTCTTCTCAAAACTTGAGAATGTTTGCACCGTCCCTGGATTAATGTTGCATTGCTGCTATCCTCCTTTTGGCTGAAAGATTTGGTGTTCTTCTTTTAAAGAAATGTTTTTAATGAGTTTTCAACGAGTGTTTCTCAAATGCTAAAGATCTGGTTCTGTTCTCTCACAGCTGACTTCACTTGGGAGCAAAGCGTACTCAGGCCAACATAACATTATATAGGGTGTCAGGGTGACTTTTACAGAGCCCTATAAAAACAGAGAGAAAGCTGCCCCCAATAACCATTTGCAAGGAGCAATAAAAGATCAAGGGCATTGCTCAGATGCCATCTGAAGCCCTTCTGTTTGTTGAAATGGTTCCCATTCCCCAGCGGATTTTGCTTTTCATTCCATTTTATTTTTTGAAACTCTTAAAATGCCCTTCCCTTTTGCCTCAATGGAAGCTGAAACAATAGAGGGTCCTTTGGCACCTTAAAGATTTATTACAGCATAAAATTTTGTGGGGCAGAGTTCGCCTTGTCAGATGCATGAGGTAGTCACCTGAGTGCGTATGTGTGTGCATTATATGTTCAGAAAGAAGAAGAGCTGTTGGTTTTATAAAATGAGTTCCAAGGGCTAAGCAATGCAGGAGACATAAGAAGTTGCAATCAGTATGGATATGATTCGGTTTCCGCCAGTAGAGACTGGTGATGCTGTGGCACTAAGCATCACCACAGCTTACCAGGAGGGGGTGAGGTCTGTATGGTGCAAGCAGATTGGCTCCACCGGTGTGTTTGCACCGCAACAACCTCACCACCAATCGACCCTCCCCTTCCCAGTAAATTACAGCAATGCCCCTGTTGGGAGGTCAGGTAAGGACCACTGCATTGCACTGCTGACCTCTACTGGTGATTAAGAGGCACAGCAATGTCCATGTTGCAAATTGGTATGGAGAACCAGGAGCTAAATGTGGTCCTCCAAGTCTTCTCGGTTGGGACTTTCCCTGGGCCATGCTGCCAAGGGCACTTCGCAGCCAATGGAACGCCCACGGCACATGGCCAGGTCTTTATTGTCAGAGATAACTCAGTAGCGTCTACAACTCTTGAGATCTAGGCACACCAATCTCATGGCTAGGCAGCTATTCTGAGGTCCGTGCTACATGGAGCAGTTGCAGCGACAGGGGGCATGTCCCCTCCTCCAGTTTGTGTACCTTCCCCCAATGGTCTGCATGCATGCAGCCAGAGACTGTGCCTGTGGGGAAACTTCCTCCACTCCTCCCTTTTCAATCCACCCCTGGTTCTGGCGGACGGCGGGGAAGAACATGGACCTTCCCTTCCTTGACCTGCTTCTTCCTCTTCTCCTGGCCCATCTTATTCTCCACCCTCCAACTCTGAAGCTCCCTCTGCCTCTTGCCTCCAGGCTGGTACAGTTCCCCACAAACCACTAGCCCACTCTCCCAAATTTGACCCCAGCTCCCTTTCTCCCAGTGCACACTCAGCAGCGTGCTGGTGTTCCCTGACACATGCCCCCTCACCAGTCTTGTTCCACCCTCTGGACCCCTTGCGGAGGCACATGAAGAAGAGGAGGAGGAGGAGGAGGAGGAGTTTGGATTTAATATCTCATTTTATGACTACCCTAGAGGTAAAGGAACCCCTGACCATTAGGTCCAGTTGCGGATGACTCTGGGGTTGCGGCGCTCATCTCGCTTTACTGGCCAAGGGAGCCAGCGTACAGCTTCCGGGTCATGTGGCCGCTTCTGGTGTGACCAGAACATGGAAACGCCGTTTACCTTCCTGCCGGAGCGGTACCTATTTATCTACTTGCACTGGCGTGCTTTCAAACTGCTAGTTTGGCAGGAGCAGGGACCGAGCAACAGGAGCTCACCCCGTCGTGGGGATTCGAACCACCGACCTTCTGATCGGCAAGCCCTAGGCTCTGTGGTTTAACCCACAGCGCCACCCATGCCACTACCCTAAGGAGTCTCACAGCGGCTCACAATCTCCTTTCCCTTCCTCCCCCCCACAACAAACACTCTGTGAGGTGAGTGGGGCTGAGAGACTTCAGAGAAGTGTGACTGGCCCAAGGTCACCCAGCAGCTGCATGTGGAGTAGCAGGGAAGCGAACCCGGTTCACCAGATTACGAGTCCACAGCTCTTAACCACTACACCACACTACACCACCCAGATGGTGGGCTCAGGGTCCTGGTTTGTTCCAGTGGGAAGATGTGATCCTTGAGAGGTCCTGAGCTATTCAAGGACTTATAGGTCTAAACAAGCACTTTGAATTGTGCCCGGAAACAGACCACTAGCCAGTAGGGGCTGTTGTAACAAACCCTCTTTTTTCTGTTGCAGAAACTTGACTTTGCGGTCTTTCCAATGACACCTCTGTCCCAAGAGGGGTTTCTACGGTAGGAAGATGAAAGCATCGTGTGTCGAGTTCCTCCTTCTTCTGGCAGCTATTGTGTCCCAGTACAAAGCATCGACTCCACCAGAAGGTATGCTCAGATCTCCTCAGGTGTGGCAGGCAAAGCAAAATGGACAGAATCACCTCTCCTTATCTGTGAGATGCTGGTGTGTTCTCGGGGGGGGGGGCGTATTTGCTATGCGATTCCTTCCTCGGGGAGACTCGCTTAGTTCCTCCCGCCCCAATGTCGCTGTATGGAAAAGTCTGGGGAATGTGGACCCAGCAACACGAGTCTTGGAGATCATGGAGACCAGCTTTTGCCCTGGACATTGCATTGTATCCAAGTACCGTACATAGAATTATTGAAGCTCATGAACACAAGCCAGTTTTGCCCATTCATTTTAAGGGAACGCGGGTGGCGCTGTGGGTTAAACCACAGAGCCTAGGGCTTGCCGATCAGAAGGTCGGTGGTTCGAATCCCCGCAACGGGGTGAGCTCCCGTTGCTCGGTCCCTGCTCCTGCCCACCTAGCAGTTCGAAAGCACATTAAAGTGCAAGTAGATCAATAGGTACCGCTCCAGCGGGAAGGTAAACTGTGTTTCCGTGTGCTGCTCTGGTTCACCAGAAGCGGCTTAGTCATGCTGGCCACATGACCCGGAAGCTGTACGCCGGCTCCCTCGGCCAGTAAAGCGAGATGAGCGCCGCAACCCCAGAGTCGTCCATGACTGGACCTAACGGTCAGGGGTCCCTTTACCTTTACCTTACTCTGAGTATGTCCAGCATTGGATTGTCTTATTAGCCTTAATAATGGCTTGACTGGCCTACTATGGTTTGGATTTATTTATTTATTTATTTATTTCAATGGTTCTGTGGCAATCAGTTTCATTGTAAACCGTGTTGGGTGCCTGCTGAGAAGGTGGTCTAGAAATGGGAAGGAGGAATAATAGAATCATACAATTGTGGAGTTGGAAGGGACTGAAGGATCTATTATTATTATTATTAATAATAATAATATTAAAGCGATAAAACATCAAACATTAAAAATGTCCCTAAAGAGGGCTGCCTTCAGATGTCTTCTAAAAGTCAGATAGTTGTTTATTTCCTTGACATCTGATGGGAGGGCGTTCCACAGGACGGGTGCCACCACCAAGAAGGCCCTCCGCCTGGTTCCCTGTAACTTCCACTTCTCAGAGCTGGACCTCAGTGTCCGGGCTGAACAGTGGGGGTGGAGATGCTCCTTCAGGTATACAGGGCTGAGGCTGTTTGGGGCTTTAAAGGTCAGCAGCAACACTTGTCAAATCCCTTCCAAAGCAGGAATCATTTGTGACCCACCAAGCTAAAGACCAATGACTTATTCCAAATAACCTCGCCTTTAATTCTCTTCTGCTTCCGATGGTGATGCCAAAGGATCAGCCCCTGCCCCCACCCCTCTTGCAAAAGCGTGGGGCACCCCTCCGCCCCTGAACTGGACTGGAGTAATTTAGGCCTTCAGAGCTTTATGTGGGTGGGCAGAGACACGTTCCTAAACTCCCCACTTACGATTCCTAGCATCTGGCACCCTGAAGCATTCAGAAGGCTGGACACCCATAAGGATGACCCTAGGGACCCCCCCAAAAAAGGGGTAGCCACCCCTATTCCAGAGCATGCATTTGAATTTTGGGACGCCTGTCAAAAGAGCGAAAGGGAAGCTTTGGCGGCCACTCCAGAACTCACACATATTAAATTCCAAACTGTCAATTAAGCCAATATTCTTGACTATAATGCTGTTTAATTCAGAGCCGGGAAGGGCGTCATAAATCAGTGCCTGCGAGTGTCCCTGCCAACCTTTTGATTTATGAAACTGGGTAATCTAAGAGGCGCGAGGAAATTCTCAAATAAAATCATATTCCCCCCTCATGATTAATATAGCTGTCTCGAGTTGGCATTATTTGTAGTAGGAGGGGGCCGGCCTACAGGGGCTTTAAAATGCACGGTGCGATGCTTTGTGGCGGGGAGTAAAATAGAGAATGGGTTGGAGGGGTTGGGGGTCCACACAGATGAGCATGGGGTCCCCTTTTTCAGGCAGTTGTGATTCCTGCATTGCGGGGGGGTGGGTTGGACTAGATGACCCAGGGGTCCCTTCCAAAGCTCTATGATTCTATGATTTCCAAGTAGAGCAAGGGGTTGTGGGTGGTTAACCCTGTCTGAAATCTCAGAGGGCTGCTGCCAACCAGTGTATTATTTTTTAAAAATTTTATTGGAATTTTATTTACAACATAACACAACCCGCCACCCCCTAATACACATTAAACGTGAACATAACACACAACTAATAATAATAATAATAATAATAATTTATTATTCATACCCCGCCCGTCTGGTTGGGTTTCCCCAGCCACTCTGGGCGACTTCCAACAAAGATGAAAAATACATATAAATATCACACATTAAAAACATCCCTAAACAGGGCTGCCTTCAGATGTCTTCTAAATGTCAGGTAGTTGTTTATCTCTTTGACATCTGATGGCAGGACGTTCCACAGGGCGGGAGCCACTACCGAGAAGGCCCTCTGCCCGGTTCCCTGTAGCCTCACTTCTCACGGGGAGGGAACTGCCAGAAGGCCCTCGGCGCTGGACCTCAGTGTCTGGGCAGAACGATGGGGGTGAAGGTGCTCCTTCAGGTATACTGGGCCGAGGCCGTTTAGGGCTTTAAAGGTAAACACCAACACTTTGAATTGTGTTTGGAAACATACTGGGAGCCAATGAAGATCTTTCAGGACCGGTGTTATGTGGTCTCGGCGTCCGCTCCCAGTCACCAGTCTAGCTGCCGCATTCTGGATTAATTGCAGTTTCCGGGTCACCTTCAAAGGTAGCCCCACGTAGAGCGCATTGCAGTAGTGCAAGCGAGAGATAACCAGAGCATGCACCACTCTGGCGAGACAGTCTGTGGGCAGGGAGGGTTTCATCCTGTGCACCAGATGGAGATGGTAGACAGCTGCCCTGGACACAAAATTGACCTGCGCCTCCATGGACAGCTGTGAGTCCAAAATGACCCCCAGGCTGCGCACCTGGTCCAACAACAATACAAACAACCAAATAAAAGACTTCCTTTATCCTGTACCTGGCCTCCTTACTTACTTCTTATAAACTGTGTCCTTTATGAATAATTATTAATATTTTTCCTAATTATAACTTAAATATCCACAAAGTCTCCTGCAGACGTTAATCGAAACAAGTCCAGGTATATATTTTAGGGCACTGTTTTGTGAAGTATACTCTTCATTTCCCCCATGCTTTTTGAAACTCTTGTCTAGTGTGATCTCTAATTGCCCTCTGTTAATCAAGCCAGTTGAATATACTCTAACAGTTTGTCTTGCCATTCCTTTTTTGTTGGCACAGTTTCTTTTTTCCCAGTTTTTAGCAATCAGTGTAGACAACACTGATTGAGCTGGATCAATGGGCTGAGTCAGTATACAGCAGCTTTCCATGTTCCTCTTTGGAGAGGGGGCCGTAGCTCAGGGGACACAGCACCGACTTTGCATGAAGAAGGTCAAAGGTTTGATTCCCATCATCTCCAGGTCGGGCTGGGGGTGACCTCTGCCTGAATCCCTGGAGAACCACTGCCGGTCAGTGTCATAGCTGTCAACCATCCCTTATTTGGCGGGAAAGTCCCTTATCGCAGTGCCGTGTCCCGCTGCTGTCCCTTATTGATGATGTCCCTTCAATTTCCCGGGTTTCAAAGGAAGCAGCTCCTCTCCCTCCCTCTCTACCGGCCAGGGAGGAGGGAGGCTCCAACTGTGTTGCTTGGCTGCGTTGCTCACCCAATAAGGAGTCGAAGAACGACTGGGGGGTGGAGCTTGCATGCCTTGTGCCGATCAAATCGGCCGCGTTGCCAGGGGACTCACCTTTGCTCAGCGCTTCCCAGCGGAGAGGGGACGGTGGTTTTCCTTGCTGCATCCCCTTTGCTGGGTTGCTGCGCTGTGGGAACCACCGCTTGAGGCTCCGTTTGGCTGCTGGCTGGGCTTTCTGCCTTTGGCTCGGAGGGGCTCAGAAGGCGAACATACCTGTGCCCGGAAAATCTCTTATTTTGGCTGGTGATCCCTTATTTCCGAGGCTGCTGGTCCCTTATTTTTAAATCTGTAAGTTGACAGCTATGGTCAGTGTAGACAATACTGAGTTAGATGGACCAATTCCTGACTGGGTTTAAGGCAGCTCCTCACGTGCCTAACAGGTATCCAGGCCTCCCTGCCATTTAATAGAGCCACTTATGCCCTGCGGCTATAGCAGGCAGCAGCTGACATCACGGAAACGCCATTTAAAGCAATGACAAAGCATTTTCCAGCTCTTAAAGCGCTTAATCTATTCTAATTGGATTTTGCTGTCTGGATGAATGATCTTTCATGGACAGAATCCAGGTGAAATCGGCTCCACTGGGGAATCTGCGTTTTTTTAAAAAAATAAATGTAATTTTTGCTCCTTTCCTTTTTTTTTTTTTTTGATGAAAAAGTTCTTTATTGAAATTCATTCATGTCATTACAGATTTAATTACACACGCACACACATTCTTAAATTAGTTTAACTTAGAATGTTAATTTTACCTTCTAATTCCACTTAGAAATCAGCTAAGCTAAAATCGTATAATGGTACATAAAATAAAATAAAACAACAACAACATACTGAAGTAAAATAAATATAGACTTCCCATCATTTCCCGATATAGCTGACATTTGTGATTTTGTATGTACTTATTACCTTATGTTATGTACTGAGTGAATAGGATCCAAACTGCAGCAGTCTGATTGGTCCTAGAACAATAGGATCCAAAAGGCAGCAGTCTGATTGGTCTTAGAACAATGCAGCAGTATGATTGGTTGGCAGGAACCACCCAATCATGCTCCAGATAGAAGTGAATCCACAACCTGATTGGCTTACAGTAGAATTCCAGAATTAGCCAATCATGTGCAGCCCATTGTGTAAATAATGTATATAAAGCAGACCCCTCAGACATTCATTCATTCCTCCTTACCACTATGAGCTGAATAAAGAGCATGAAATCACTTTGCGACTCTGAGTATATTTCACCTTACATTCAATATACTTTCTAATATTTTCTTACAACCTAGCCTACCGATTTTCCTTTATTTCTTAATATTTTATGTACACAAGGGTCATTCAAACACTACCATGGATAATATGTCGCTGTTGTTTTTTTGCAAGTACCTCTTAAACATTTCCCATTTTTGAGGAAATAATTGTTTGGTGTTACCTCTCCTTTCCAAACCCACTCTGGTTGGTTTTTTTAAGAGTCAAGGCTTGTGGAAACTGACCCAGCTTTTTTAATGGGCTCCCACATTTAGTTGAGCGGTGAGGGATCCTTTTCGACATCCTCTTCTTTTGGCATTTTCTTTATTTGCTTATCTCATAACCTGGGGTCACTTGAGGTCACACCTGCAGCCTACATTCAAAGCACTCTTATACTTGTCATGGGGTTTCCATCCATCCTATAAACTCTCAACACCCTTGACAAACTAGGGTGCACAGGATTCTTAGAGGAGGGAAGCCATGGTGATAAAAATGGCACAAAAGCACTTTAAATGTATTGTGTGGATGTGGCCAGGATATCCAGAGGTTACAGGTACAGTGGTATCTCTGGTTACGTACTGTATTTTTCGCTCTATAAGATGCACCAGACCATAAGACGCAACTAGTTTTTGGAGGAGGAAAACAAGAAAAAAATATTCTGAATCTCAGAAGCCAGAACAAGAAGGATCGCTGCGCAGCGAAAGCAGCAATCCCTCTTGCTGTTCTGGCTTCTGGGATAGCTGCGCAGCCTGCATTCGCTCCATAAGACGCACACACATCCCCCCTTACTTTTTAGGAGGGAAAAAGTGAGTCTTATAGAGCAAAAAATACGGTACTTAATTCGTTCCGGAGGTCCGTTTTTAACCTGAAACTGTTCTTAACCTGAAGCACCACTTTAGCTAATGGGGCCTCCCGCTGCTCCGCCACCACACAATTTCTGTTCTCATCCTGAAGCAAACTTCTTAAACCGAGGTACCATTTCTGGGTTAGTGGAGTCTGTAACCTGAAGCTTCTGTAACCTGAAGCGTATGTAACCCGAGGTACCACTGTACTGAGATACCAAAGGAACAGAAAAGATTGTTTATGTATATGACAACAGCTGCACTGATGTTACTAGCCCAGGGATGGAAGGAAAATGAGAAGAATGGCAAACCAAGTTGGTGGACTACGCCAAAATGGCAAAATTAACAGGGAAGCTCAGAAATCAAGAAGACAAGAACTTTAATAAGGAATAGGAAAATTGTATGATTTATTTACGAGACCACTGTAAGCATGTTAAAACATCAGCAGGATTTTAACCACACTTGTAAAGTGTGGATAATTTGGAAGGATTAAACATTTGAATATGTATTGATATGCAGTTGTAAATAATAATACCTTTAGGACCCGTGGAAAGGATGGGGGGAAGTCAAGAGATTCAGGGTAATCTCAATATTTGGATCTTGAATTGTTTTTTGTTGTATGTTTATACTACAGTCATACCTCGGGTTACAGATGCTTCAGGTTTCTGTTGTTTAGTCGTGTCCAACTCTTCGTGACCCCCCTGGACCAGAGCACGCCAGGCACTCTTGTCTTCCACTGCCTCCCGCAGTTTGGCCAAACTCATGCTGGTAGCTTCGAGAACACTGTCCAGCCATCTCGTCCTCTGTCATCCCCTTCTCCTTGTGCCCTCCATCTTTCCCAACATCAGGGTCTTTTCCAGGGAGTCTTCTCATGAGGTGGCCAAAGTCTTGGAGCCTCAGCTTCAGGATCTGTCCTTCCAGTGAGCACTCAGGGCTGATTTCCTTCAGAATGGAACATTTTTCGGGTTACAGACCACCAAAACCTGGAAGTACCGGAACGGGTTACTTCCTGGTTTCGGCGGTCGCACATGCGCAGAAGCGCTAAATCGCGCTTTGCGCATGCTCAGAAGCGCCAAATCA
Source organism: Podarcis siculus (assembly GCA_034642415.1). Lineage (NCBI taxonomy): Eukaryota > Metazoa > Chordata > Lepidosauria > Squamata > Lacertidae > Podarcis > Podarcis siculus. Next base: position 37,965,535 of record JAXCMG010000011.1, read on the forward strand.
CAACCTGCGCATATGCAGACGCGTAGCTGCGGATTGCGAACACTGCGGATTGCAAATGTGCATCCCACACGGATCACATTCACAACCCGAGCGTCCACTGTATTTAAAATCAAATTAAAAAATATATACCCCCCCAAATGGATATCCAGAGGTTCTTTTGTGCAGCAATGACCTCTCATCTGCTTTGTCTTTCTCTTGCTGCAGCCTGCAGCACAGCGGAGACTGCGGACATTTTGTTCCTTGTGGACGAATCGTGGAGCATCGGGGAAAGCAATTTCCAGCTGATCAAGGACTTCATCTACACCATCATACGGACGTTTGAAAACGTGGTGGTGGGAAAGTCGGGTGTCCGTCTGAGTGTGGTGCTCTATGGGGACAAACCAAGGTGCACATCACTTTACCGCTTCTGGGTCCCTTCTCTCCTAGGATGTATTTTCATTCCGTATTTTAGGAGGTCTCACTTCAGGATGTAAAAGGGGGCTCCTCGAACTATTTGAGGTGGTTGGGGTGTTACGGAATGTTCACAAAGATTCCAGCTTCCCAGGAAAATAGCGATGATTCACAAACCCAAGGGCGATATGGAATTTCGTATAAAGTAGGCAGGAGCTGGAATGCAGTTTGGGTTACTTCTGGATCCTTTGCTGTGTCTTGAGGCTCAAGCGGCCTCGGTGGCACAGAGTACCCACCATCAGCTTCGGCTGGTGGACCAGCTGCACCCCTATCTGGACAGGGGTAGCCTAATTTCCATTGTCCGTGCTCTGTTAACCTCTAGGTTAGATGGTTCAGAAACTTCAGCTGGGGCAGATTTTGGTGAGCAGGCTGCTCACCAGGGCAAGACGGTTTGAGCAATATTACACCAATCCTGGGCTGAGTTCACTGGCTGCCAGTTAGTTTCTGGGCCCAATTCAAAGTGCTGGTTTTGATCCATAAAACCTTAAACAGCTCAGGACCGCAATACCTCAAAGACCACCCCTCCACATATGAACATACCCAGACCCTACGATCATCTTCTGAGGCCCTTCTTTGTGTGCCTCCTCCATGAGAGGTCCGGAGGGTGGCAACAGAAGAACAGGGCCTTCTCTGCAGTGGCTCCCGGTCTGTGAAATGCTCTCCCCCGGTAGCTTTGCCTGGTGCCTTCATTATACACCTTTAGGCACCAGGCAAAAACATTCCTGTTCAACCAGGCCTTGGGCTGATTAACATCTTAAACCCCTTTTCAATGTGCTTATGGGAGAGGGGGGTTATTGGTTGTTGTTTGTTCTTGTTTTTTATTATTATGTGCTTTTATATTGTATTTTTATGTTGTGAATCTGCCCTGCAGATTTGGGGGTGGGTGGAATACAAATTAAACAAACAAACAACAATGAATTAAAATGGTAGTGCTCTTTTGCAACAAAACCTACTGCCTTTCTTGCGGTTCCTCAAAATGGCACCATTGCTGAGGTTTTGCAACACATCCGTTTAGCTGCAGGCAACGAGTTAAAGGACTCCGTTAATTAATTTTAAAAGCCACAATTGAAATAACCAATATTTGATTTCTTCTGTGTCTGGAAATAACTCTGTTTCCCTTTGTTTTATCCGGGGACTGCCTTCCTGCCGCCAGAGTCAGTATCGATCTGACGGACTACATCACCATTGAGGAGGTTCTGGTGGCTGTCCGAGATCTGCTCTACGAAGGGGGCAATACCAAGACAGGGAATGCCCTCTCCTTTGTAGCAGACACAATGGTCAGTGTGGGGACACTGAGAGAAGATGCTGCAAAGGTGAGTGGTGCTGCAGGTTCTTACCTGGCAGGTGTTGAAATGGGTGGCTCTAACCTAAGGTTGGGACGTGGGTGGCGCTGTGGGTTAAACCACAGAGCCTAGGACTTGCCGATCAGAAGGTTGGTGGTTCGAATCCCCGCGATGGGGTGAGCTCCTGTTCCTCAGTCCCTGCTCCTGCCCACCTAGCAGTTCGAAAGCACGTCAAAGTGCAAGTAGATAAATAGGTACTGCTCCGGCGGGAAGGTAAACGGCGTTTCCGTGTGCTGCTCTGGTTCGCCAGAAGCGGCTTAGTCATGCTGGCCACATGTCCCGGAAGCTGTACGCCGGCTCCCTCGGTCAATAAAGCGAGATGAGCGCCGCAACCCCAGAGCCGGTCACGACTGGACCTAATGGTCCGGGGTCCCTTTACCTTTACCTTTAACCTAAGGTTACCAGACGTCCCAGTTTCCCAGGGACAGTCCCCGGATTTACACATCAGTCCCCATAAAAAATCCACTGAAGCTGAAAAGTGTCCCCGGATTCACTGAAAAAAAATCTGGTAACCTTACACCAGAATATGCCGTAAAGGTAAAGGGACCCCTGATCATTAGGTCCAGTTGCGGATGACTCTGGGGTTGCGGCGCTCATCTTGTTTTATTGGCCGAGGGAGCTGGCGCACAGCTTCCGGGTCATGTGGCCAGCATGACTAAGCCGCTTCTGGCAAACCAGAGCAGCACACGGAAACGCCGTTTACCTTCCCGCCAGAGCGGTAAGTATTTATCTACTTGCACTGAGATCTGCAGAATTGGGGGTGGGGAGTGAGGCTTATATTCAGGCCAATATGGTATGTGTACCAATAATATTAATATTAAACCCATTATCGGCTTGTGGGTGAGCCTTCACGTAGCCGGAACAGCAGCACCTACGTACAAGAGCAGGCTTGCAAGGACCTCAAAGTTTACAGAAGTAAACAGACGTTCTTTAAGAACCGAAAGAAAGGTAAAGGGACCCCTGCCCGTACGGGCCAGTCGTGTCCCGACTCTAGGGTTGTGCGCCCATCTCACTTAAGAGGCCGGGGGCCAGTGCTGTCCGGAGACACTTCCGGGTCACGTGGCCAGCGTGACGAAGCTGCTCTGGCGAGCCGACACCAGCGCAGCACACGGAAACGCCGTTTACCTTCCCGCTATAAAGCGGTACCTATTTATCTATTTGCACTTAGGGGTGCTTTCGAACTGCTAGGTGGGTAGGCGCTGGGACCGAAAGACAGGAGCTCACCCCGCCGCGGGGATTCGAACCGCCGACCATACGATCGGCAAGTTCTAGGCACTGAGGTTTTACCCACAGCGAGCTTAAAAACAACCCAGTAATGGCTGAACCGGCCCAATGGGCTGATTCTCAGGGACTCTAGCACAGGGAGAAGAAACCTGTTCCTTTTTCCACATTATTGCTATATATTTCTGTTTTTGGTGTCGTCGCAGGCGGTCGTTTTAATCACAGACGGGAAATCTTCTGATTCCGTCGACGAGCCAGCAGCGGCCCTTAAGAACAGGGGGGTAACCGTGTTTGCTGTGGGTATGTACGGCTAGAAATAAAAACCATGGGGTCCATCACATCAGTGCTCAGCAGCTGGCGTGGCATAAATGGTCAGAGCATTGGACCTTGGTTGGGGGAGAGGTCAGCATTCCAACCCCGCCCTCAGCCATGAAGCTCACGGGGTGCCCTTACGCCAGACCCACTGCCTCTCTGCCTAACCTACCTTCCAGGGTTGTTGTGGGAGGGGAAAGAACGACGTGGGAGGGGGCCGCCTTGAGCTGCCGGGAGGGGAAAAAAGGTGGGATGTCAGTACAATAAACAAACAAATAGTCGCTGCCACCTACTAAAATAGATTTATAACAACTACTAACTTACTGAAAAACAAGCAAGAAAACAGCAGCAGCATAACATTTGGGTTGAAACGGGGGTTATAAATTGTTGTTGTTAACTTTTGGGCAGGCATAGGCAAACTCGGCCCTCCAGATGTTTTGGGACTGCAACTCCCATCATCCCTGGCCACTGGTCCTACTAGCTAGGGATGATGGGAGTTGTAGTCTCAAAACATCTGGAGGGCCGAGTTTTGGGGATAGGACCAGGCCATCTTTATTTTTATTTTCTTTATAGTTTATTATTTCATTTCTATCCCACCTTTTCCTCCAAGGTTTCCAAGGTGCCCTTAATGGTTTTCTCCCCCTCCCCAATTTATCCTCACAACCCTGTGAGGGATTTGAACCCTGGTCTCCCAGATCCTAGTCTACCACTGTAACTACTACATCTTACGGAAGACTGGGAGGGAAGCCATGAGAGATGGGTTTCATTTGAGGACATCCCTGGGCAGAAGATGAACCTTCTTCCCTTCTTCTCATGATAGCCCAGAATCCGCTGTCACGGGCAGATGTGACCCGGCTCATTTACTTTATCCCAGCAATGGGAAAGATGGCCCTCTTGAGATGTTGCTCCCACCACCCCTGAGCTTTAGCCGTATTGGTTGGGAGTGATGGGACTTGTAGCCCAAGAACATTCAGAGGACCACCTATGCCCTATTCTGTTTATCACTTGGAACATTGTGGGAGCCATTGAGACCTTAAGACGAGCCAACTGGATCAGGCCCATGGTCCATCTGGTCCAGCATCCTGTTCTCACAGGAGCCTGCGGGAAGCCAGTGAGCAGGATCCGAGCACAAGAGTCCTCTCCCTACCCTGTAGTTCCCAGCATTATAACCTCCAGCTGCGGAAGCAGAACATAGCCATTGCAACTAGTTAGCTCCTGATAGTTTCTTGCTCCCTGAGTTTGCCCCAACCTCTTTTAAAGCCCTCCAAGTTGGATGGAGCCATCAAAGTCCATTCCATCCCAGTTCCATGTGGGGATGGGAATACAAATGTATTTTCCCATTTCTGGGTGGATTTTTAAAATGGAAGATCATTAAATGGAAACACACATTTCTTAAATCATAAAAAGTATTTATGAAGCAGTCCAAGGATTTCATGCTCTTTTCTTCTTTTTAAAAAAAATCTTTAAAATTTCAAATGATAGGGCATCCAGCTGATGAATAGCATGATCCCCTGAGAGTGATGAGGCTTCATATTCCCTCATGTAAAAAACCAACGTCTGTTCCCATATAAGCAGTGGGGACTTACTCTTCAATAAGTCTGCAATATGACTGCAGCCTAAGAGATTTATTTGAAAATAGCTGATGACATCTTTCTGCAAGGCTTGAAAGAAAACTGGTTTCAAGTGCACCATTTTGCCACACGGCACATACTCCACAGGCCATCAGAACTTGTAACAGTTCGAAAACCTGATTGCTATGAGTCTGTTATCTGGTGTATACAACCTTTTAATTTCTTAAAAGTGTGATACTATGACCTGTGATCAAATAACTTGCCTCCCGTTCGAGCGAGTTTAAGGATGCTCTGTGGTTGCAGAAGTTCTTTGCCCTCCTGCATTGCTTTTCTCCTCCTTCTGGTTAGGAATCAGAAACGCAGATAGGAACGAGCTGAAGAAAATAGCATCCGATCCCATCGAAGAGCACATGCTCTACGCCAAAGATTTTGAGCAACTCGGCAGCCTCTCGCGAAAGGTGTCCCGGAGGCTTTGCTTCACGGCTTCGGAGCCCCCACAACCGGCCAAGCAAATAGCCAATGGTGAGTCCAAGACCCCCCCCCCAATGGTGAGTCCAAGACTGCCCCAGCACTGAAGAGTCCACCCCAGTGGAAGGAAAGCCAGATGGAATTGGGCATGAGGAAGACTTGGAAGGTTATGGGGGTGTATGGGGTGTTAGGGGAGGGGTAGTACCTCTGGTGGGGGACACGTCATGCTCCTTCTGGGGTAGTTTGTTCACCTCTGGTCCCCACCCTGCACTCAGCTCTCAACTGTGGCTCCTAAAAGGTGTCAACATGCAACAGTGGCCACAATCTTACCTCGTAGCAAATCGTCACAACTTTCAGATATTGGTGGTTATTCATTGGAATATGGAAGGGCAGGATGTGGCCATCGCCTACCCCTCCACTTTAGGGGTATTCCGTTAAAGGAATCCGGCAGTCGTGGATCCTGTCCGATGCCCTGCTGGTGGCTAGGGCCATGGCACGACCCCCGGTGACATCAGGGGGAGGTTTCAGTTGTATTTGCATCAACAGGCTCCTCCCACTGGTGGTTAACCCCTATTGGACTCGTCCCTCCCCGAGGGGCGGAGTCGAACTTTGTAGTTTATCCAAAGCCTTTGTAGTTTATCACATGCTGTAATCAATAAAGTTGTGACCTTTTTTAGTCCATTAACCTAATATACTGCCCTTCCAGTAGCACCTTAAAGACCAACTAAGTTAGTTCTTGGTATGAGCTTTCGTGTGCATGCACACTGTGTATCTGAAGAAGTGTGCATGCACA
>JAXCMG010000011.1:37976692-37988449 GCA_034642415.1 Podarcis siculus
GAGCTCGGAGGGAATCCGCCATTAGCCAGACGCGCCAACCCGGAAGTCCTCCGAATCACAATGAAGTTTTGAACTTTTTGAGTTCCAGGAAGGCCCAGTGACCGGTCTGTTCCCTGAGAACATTTCACAGTAGGGAAGGTGCTTGGCTGCAGTTCTGAGGAAACTGAACAGAAGCTGAACATTCCCAGTTCCAGCCTGGCTCCTGACATCCTGAGGGTCATTCCCAATTTCAGCATGGCCAGAGTGCTTCTTCCAATTCCCTACCTGCCAACCATGTTCCTTGAAGCTCTGACGGGCTTCCCTTTCCCTTCTCCTTGCAGTTGAGAAGATTGTTGGGCCGCGCGACCTCACAGTCAGCGAGCAGAGCCACAGCTCCCTGAGACTTAGCTGGACACCTGCGACCGGGAAAGTGACCAGCTACCGTATCCTCCTGGATTTACTTTCGGCCACTGGACAGGTCTCTCCAGAAGATCAGCAGCAGGTAGAATCATATTGTACATTTGGAAGGGACTCTGAGGTTCATCAACTGCTCTTTTCCAGGCTAAACATGAAGATCAATAGAGTCTTAGAGTTGGAAGGGACCTCAAGGCCTACCTAGTTCAATGCCCTGCAATGCAGGAACCACAGGAGATACGTATATATGCTCCTCCATGCTTCCTCTTATTTATTTGGGTCTTGTATATGACAGATTGTTTTGGATGCCAACAAGAGCTCAGCGCTGGTGACGGATCTGAAACCAAACACCAAATATTTCTTCACTGTCATGGCTGTCTACTCTGACGTTCTGGGGGAGCCAGCGACTATCAAAGCGAGAACAAGTGAGTTTGTATTTTGGGCAGGGTTGTCCCCACTCCCCTGTGTTGACAAGGCAGGCGAGGAAGACAGCTTGAAAACAGAATTCTGTTCCGAAAGCGTTCGACTTGTTTCCACACATGCCTGGGCGCCATGTTTGCAGATGCTAATAGGGTGGGCAGGCCATTAATACTATGATAGGATAAGAGTTGCCATCTTATCTTTAAAGCAGTCCTCACCAATATGGCGTGCTTGGGACTACAGCTCCCATTTGCCCCACACTCTACGTGGGGCTACCTTTGAAGGTGACCCGGAAACTACACTTAATCCAGAATGCGGCAGCTAGACTGGGGACTGGGAGCGGCCGCCAAGACCACATAACACCGGTCCTGAAAGATCTACATTGGCTCCAAGGATGTTTCCGAGCACAATTCAAAGTGTTGGTGCTGACCATGAAAGCCCTAAACGGCCTCAAAGGCCCAGTAGACCTGAAGGAGCGTCTCCACCCCATCATTCAGCCTGGACACTGAGGTCCAGCACAGAGGGCCTTCTGGCGGTTCCCTCCCTGTGAGAAGTGAGGTTACAGGGAACTAGGCAGAGGGCCTTCTCGGTGGTGGCACCCTCTCGGTGGTGGCACCCGCCATGTGGAACGCCCTTCCATCAGATGTCAAGGAAATAAACAATGATCTGACTTTTGGAAGACACCCGAAGGCAGTCCTGTTTAGGGAAGTTTTTAATGTTTGATGTTTTGATGAATCACTTTGTTGTTGTTGTTGTTCTGTTGAGAGCCACCCAGAGTGGCTGGGGAAACCCAGCCAGAAGGGAAGGGTATATTATTATTATTATTATTATATGTTAGGGGTAGGAAATTGGAGTTGTAATCCAAACTAGGCTGGATTGAGAAACTAGGCTTGAGAAAGGTTGCCATAGAGACTTACTGGGTGGTCCTTAATCAGAAAGAGACATGACTGAGAAAAACCACCTTTGAAAATTCTGGTGGGAACTGACCAGATCTCTGCCCTCTGGACTGATCTTTGTGAATAAGGACTTGTTTGTTTTTGTTTGTTTATTAAATTTGTATAGTGCCCTCCCTCCGAAGATCTCAGGGCAGTTCATAGCATAAAAATGCAAAATAAAGACACAAAATGCGTAAGAGAAACGAAAACAAAAGAAACCCGTAATGCCCCTTTAAATGTGTTGTGTAATTTATATACCTGCAAGGCGTATATATTGCTTGCTCAGGAGATCTGTTTGTTGCACCGTGGATTCATTCTTCAGCTTGTGTCCTTTTGTTTTGAAGCATCCATACCTACAGTGACCCATTTCCGGGTTGTAGAAGAAGGACTGTTCAGCCTGAAAGTGGCTTGGACTCCTCCTTTGGGAAAACTGGAAGGCTACAAGGTCTACCTGCCAAGTAAGTCTACAGAGTCTTTGCTAGATTTGTGTGTTTGTCTGTGAGAAAATGTATTCAGGGAAAAGGAATACAGTGGTACCTTGGTTTTTGAACGTAATCCGTTCCGGAAGACTGTTCAACTTCCAAAACATTCAAAAACCGAGGCGCAAAGGGTGGTCTGACAATTCAATAGAGAAAATTGTGAAAAACAACAGATACACACATCAGAAGCATAGCTGTCAATTTTTCCCTTTTCTTGCGAGGAATCCTATTTGGAATAAGGGATTTTCCTTTTAAAAAAGGGAAACGTTGACAGCTATGAGCAGAAGCTGTTCAACTTCCAAGTTGCGTCCAAAAACTGAAACGTTCAGCAACAAAGACATCCAAAAACCAACTTATTCCCAAACTGAAAACCATGGAGAGACCTGGTCAGAATAGAGACATTGGATTCTTGTCTCATTATACATGATAAAGCTATTTTTAGCCATCTCACCCCTTCCTTTTTCCTGTAAGACCGATTGTCGTCGTTAACAGTCGTCAACAGGTTTACCACACCTATCAGCCAATCACCCATTCCCAACACCCTTCTGAGTAACACCCCTCCCCACCCTCTCACTATATATAGGGGTCTGGTGACTTTTGTTTCAGTGTATCTGAAGAAGTGTGCATGCACACGAAAGCTCATACCAATAACAAACTTAGTTGGTCTCAGGTGCTACTGGAAGGATTTTTTTAAAATTTTGTTTCAAGGTTGGCGCTGTGGGTTAAACCACAGAGCTCAGGACTTGCCAATCAGAAGGTCGTGGTTTGAATCCCCATGACAGGGTGAGCTCCCATTGCTCGGTCCCTGCTCCTGCCAACCTAGCAGTTTGAAAGCACATCAAAGTGCAAGTAGATAAATAGGTACTGCTCTGGCAGGAAGGTAAACGGCATTTCTGTGCGCTGCTCTGGTTCGCCAGAAGCGGCTTAGTCCTGCTGGCCACATGACCCAGAAGCTGGACGCCAGCTCCCTCGGCCAATAAAGCGAGATGAGCGCTGCAACCCCAGAGTCGGCCACGACTGGACCTAATGGTCAGGGGTCCCTTTACCTTTTTTACCACTGTAAGCCCAGGGTCTACAGCAGGTATAGGCAAACTCTGGCCCTCCAGATGTCTGGGACTACAATTCCCATCATCCCTGACCAACGGGCCTGTTAGCTAGAGATGATGGGAATTGTAGTCCCAAACATCTGGAGGGCCAGAGTTTGCCTATGCCTGGTCTACAGCATGGTGCTTAGGGTCCCCAACATGGTGCCCAGGGGAACCACACTGCTCACCAAGGCTCTCTGCCTTACCCAATCTTCTTCTTCTTCTTCTTCTTCTTCTTCTTCTTTGGGGGCGGTGGCTTTTTTTTTTTTTTTTTGCTTTTTTCTGGGGGGAGGGTGGTCAACTCAACTCACTCTGGACTAATCCTGCATTGCCTCTGATGAGCCCAATTCAGTTTGGGGTCCAAGATTTGTCTAGACTGGATGATCAGCCCTCAAAAACATCCATCCCAGTAAAGAAAAATTGGCAGCGCTCAGAACGCCCCTTGCCAAACATATGCAAAACTCCTGCGCAACCCCCCCAAAGTAAAATTCAGATAGAAAAAGCAGGCCACGCCCCTTCCCCCAATACAGCAAAGGCTCACTGAGAAATGCAGTGGAATATATTTCCAAAATCAGGACCTAAAAACTCTTCAATAGGAGAAGTGGATGTTCCTATGGGATCCATTCAGTCTGCTATTTGTGATTCTTCTGGTATCGCAACCTTTGAGAAGTCAAGGGGAAGGCTTGTTAATACGTCTGGTCAAAACCTTTGCAAATTAACCTTTGTATTTCGTATAAAAATGTGCAGCGATGTTGGGGGTGGGAGGATTTTACAGCTGCACCAGAGAATGCGATAGATAAAATCATCCTATATTTATCCTGCCTATTTCCAGAATAAAACTCAAAGCAGCGTGAAGAGGGTTTGTAGGGAGGTAGGGACTGGATAGACCCTCCTGCAGAAAGTAGCCGGACCTAATAATCCTGCTTGTTGTTGTTGTTTAGTCGTGTCCGACTCTTCATGACCCCATGGACCAGAGCACGCCAGGCACTCCTGTCTTCCACTGCCTCCCGCAGTTTGGTCAAACTCATGCTGGTAGCTTCGAGAACACTGTCCCACCATCTCGTCCTCTGTCGTCCCCATCTCCTTGTGCCCTCCATCTTTCCCAACATCAGGGTCTTTTCCAGGGAGTCTTGTCTTCTCATGAGGTGGCCAAAGTCTTGGAGCTGATTTCCTTCAGAATGGAGAGGTTTGATCTTCTTGCAGTCCATGGGATTCTCAAGAGTCTCCTCCAGCACCAGAATTCAAAAGCATCAATTCTTCGGCGATCAGCCTTCTTTATGGTCCAGCTCTCACTTCCATATGGAAGTTCTGTGTCAAAGTTAATTCATTAACAGTACCAGGAAGTAAAAAAAAAAGGGGGGGAGAATGCCCCATAGCATGTACAGAGTATTTACCCGTTGCAGTTGCCTGGGACACATTTGAGACAGGAAGGATGATGCCGAGCTGGAAAGGACGTCCCAAATGATCAAGGAGTTGAAATAACTCTCCAATGAGGGAAGTTTGGGACATTTCCCTTTTGTTTCCTTACTAAACCTTTAGATACCTCATTCCCTTAAGCCTCCGCTTCCAGGATTTTCAGATGCCTGGGTCCCTTAGCTCCTTCTGGATTCCCAAACAATAAGCAGCCATTCCTTTCCTTTTTGCTGCCTTCTCCCAAAAAATTTCGTTCCAGCTCCTAAGTGGACTTGACTCGATTTGCTTTCGTTTCTACCTCCTGCACAGCAAACAGGCCTGGGTTGACCTCGGAAAAGATTCTGGCCAGAGATGTCTCCTCGCATGTCCTTGACAACTTGCAGGAGGACACAAACTATACGGTCAGCATTTATGCCGTCTACCCAGAAGGGCCGAGCCAGGCGGCGTCAACGACTGGCAGAACTTGTAAGTCCTTCAAAATGTTTCTTTGTTGTTTTTCAGATCCGTTTCGGGAACAGGACCCCCATGTAGGGGGCTAGCAATTTCTAGGTCCGTTTGCCCAGAACTGGCATCCTTCTGCAACATCCTTAGGTACTTGCCAGGGGCCTGGCATCCATGGCTCAGCAGGTAGAGCATCGGTTTTGCATGTGGAAGGTGCCAGGTTCAAGTCCCGGCATTTCCAGGTAGAGCTAGAGGAAACCCCTGCCTGAAATCCTGTTTAGCTGCTGTCAGTCAGTGCAGACATACTGGGGGGGGGGGGCTGATTGGGTATAAGGCAGCTTCCTGCAGAGGGTGGATTTTATTTGTATGTTTCATGTACCGTATTTTTCGCTCTATAGGACACACTTTTCCCCCTCCAAAAATGAAGGGGAAATGTGTGTGCGTCCTATAGAGTGAATGCAGGCTGCGCGGCTAAGCCCAAAGCCAGAACAGGGAGACGGAGCGCTGCGCAGCACTCTGTCTCGCTGTTCTAGCTTGGGGTTAGCTGCGCAAAGCCTCCACAGGGCAGTGGGGTGAAGGCACCCCGCTGCCCTGCGGAGGCTTCAGAGGCTGTCCCCTGTTCTAGCTTGGGGATGGCTGCGCAAAGCCTCCGCAGGGCAGGGGGTGCCTTCACCCCACTGCTCTGTGGAGGCTTCAAAGGCTGCGCTCTGGGGGCTTCAGGCAGTTATCCGCAAGCCTTTCAGAGCGCAGCAGGAGTTCTCGCTGCGCTCCGAAGGCTTGCGGATAGCCACCTGAAGCCTGAAGCCCCCGGAGCACAGCGCGAACTCCCGCTGTGCTCCGGGGGCTTCAGGCAGCTATCTGCAAGCCTTTCGGAGCACAGCAGGAGTTTCCGCTGTGCTCCGAAGTCGTGCGGATAACCGCCTGTAGCCTGGAGAGCGAGGGGGGTCGGTGCACACCGATCCCTCTTGCTCTCCAGGCTTCACTTCGCTGGAGAGGCGCTGCACAGTTTTCCCTCTCTGCGCAGCACCCCTTCAGTGAAGCAGGAGGAGAAATGGAAGGGGCTCCGTTTCTCCTGCTGCTTTGCTGAAGGGGAACTGAGCAGAGAGGGGGAGAATCCCCCCCCTGTTCTCCCCTTCCTATGGTCCGGTGTGTCCTATAGAGCGAAAAATACGGTATATCCCACTTTTCCTCCAAGGATCACAAGGTGGAGTACAGGATTCTCCTCTCTTCCTCCTTTAATTGACACAACAACCCTGTGAGGCAGGTTAGGCTGAGATTTTTCCAAGGCCACCCAGTGAGCTTCATGGCTGAGTGGGGATTTGAACCCTGTTCTCTCCCAGTGCCTAGTCTGGCCCTCTGTTCACTACACCACACTGGCTCTCTGGGAGCTACGTGGCATTTATATTCCCCGTTACTTTCCAGGCTGAGGGTTTTGCGGAAAGTTAAAATAACATCTCCGCTCGGCCACATCTGTTTCCGCAACAGATGACATTAGGGGATGGTGTACTAAGGTTTTGGCATCCAGTTCTTAACCAGTAATAAAACTAATACAGTGGTACCTCGGGTTAAGTACTTAATTCGTTCCGGAGGTCCGTTCTTAACCTGAAACTGTTCTTAACCCGAAGCACCATTTTAGCTAATGGGGCCTCCTGCTGCTGCCGCGCTGCCAGAACACGATTTCTGTTCTCATCCTGAAGCAAAGTTCTGAACCTGAAGCACTATTTCTGGGTTAGTGGAGTCTGTAACCTGAAGCGTATGTAACCTGAAGCGTATGTAACCCAAGGTACCATTGTACTAGTACTAATACTAATACAGTGGACGCTTGAGTTGCGAACATGATCCGTGCGGGATGCACGTTCGCAACCTGCAGTGTTTGCAACCCACTGCAACGCTTCTGCACACGTGCGGATTGCGATTTGGCACTTCTGTGCATGTGCAAAGCACGGTTTAGTGCTTCTACACATGCGTGGCCGCTGAAACCCGGAAGTAACCCGTTCCAGTACTTCTGGATTTCAGCAGTCCACAACCCCCAAAAAACACAACCCGAAGCATCTGTAACCCAAGGTATGACTGTACTAATAATAATTTATACCCCGCCCATCTGGCAGGGTTTCCCCAAGCCACTCTGGGCGGCTTCCAACAGAACACTAAAATACAATAACCTATTAAACATTAAAAGCTTCCCTAAACAGGACTGCCTTCAGATGTCTTCTAAAAGTTTGGTAGTTATTTTTCCCTTTGACATCTGGTGGGAGAGTGTTCCACAGGGCGGGCGCCACTACCGAGAAGGCCTTCAGGCTGGTTCCCTATAACCTCACTTCTCACAGTGAGGGAACCGCCAGAAGACCCTCGGTGCTGGACCTCAGTGTCCGGGCTGAACGATGGGGGTGGAGATGCTCCTTCAGGTATACTGGGCCTTTGAGGCCGTTTAAGGCTTTCAAGGTCAGCACCAACACTTTGAATTGTGCTCAGAAACGTACTGTGAATATTTGTCTCCTGCAGTAAAGCTGCTGCCCGTGGGAAACTTCGTGCTCCAGAATGCAACAACCAATACTATCCAGGCCAGATGGATGCAAGTCAGAGGTGCCTCAGGATACAGGCTGACGTGGGAGTCTTCAGGTAGAGAGCATTCTTACTTTGGTTCATTGCAGCAAAGCGACCAAGCACTCACTGAAGAATGTGGGTTTTCAATAATAGTCAAATCTGGGGGCCAAAAAACCTGTGACATTGATTATGGTGTTATAGAGGGGTTTATTTTTTTTGGGGGGGTAATCTTTCTACGGCGTTTCCGTGTGCTGCGCTGGCTCGCCAGATGCAGCTTGTCACACTGGCCACGTGACCCGGAAGTGTCTTCGGACAGCGCTGGCCCCCGGCCTCTTAAGTGAGATGGGCTTAAGCGAGATGGAGTCGGACACGACTGGCCCGTACGGGCAGGGGTACCTTTACCTTTAATCCTTCTAAACCAGCGGTTCTCAACCTGTGGGTCCCCATATGTTGTTGGACTACAACTCCCATCATTCCTAGCCAGCATGACCAGTGGTCAGGGATGATGGGAGTTGTAGTCCAATAACATCTGGGGAGAACAAGAAGAACAAACCGATCCATTCTTAAGGAAATCAGCCCTGAGTGCTCACTGGAAGCACAGATCCTGAAGCTGAGGCTCCAATACTTTGGCCACCTCATGAGAAGAGAAGACTCCCTGGAAAAGACCCTGATGTTGGGAAAGATGGAGGGCACAAGGAGAAGGGGACAACAGAGGACGAGATGGTTGGATAGTGTCTTTGAAGCTACTAACATGAGTTTGACCAAACTGCGGGAGGCAGTGGAAGACAGAAGTGCCTGGCGTGCTCTGGTCCAGGGGGTCACAAAGAGTCGGACACGACTAAACGACTAAACAACAACAACAACAACATCTGGGGACCCACAGGTTGAGAACCGCTGTCTCTAGAATGGTAGGATTTTGATTAATTGGGATATGGACGAAAGTAAAAGCTGCAGGGCTGTGCCAGACAAGGAATTGCTAGGCTGGCTTCCACAAACCAGCCTGGCTGGCCTTTCGGAAGAGCAAATCTGTTAACATGACAAAAGGGGTTGATGGGGCCATCCGAGATGAACCCTTTGGACTGGGGAGACAGATGTTGCCAAGGTGATCGGTGTGTGTGTGTGTGTGTTTGAGGTGACAGGAAAAGAGAGGCTTTTCTGAGCAAGGGGAGCTGGGAAGAAGGAGGAAGAGGAGAGACTGGGATCCATCTTGGGAAGGTTGGCTGGGAAAGATGCCTTGGACCTCATGGCTGGAGGGCAAGCCCCTATTGAAATGACTCCTTTCCGGGTTTGAAAAGTACAGGTTCCAAGTTGTTCGAGAACTAAGCTGTTCAAAAACTGAGGTACCACTGTATTTATCTTTCCCAATTTGAACTGTATTTATACCCCCCCCCCCGCGCGCCCCAGTGGTGATTTTCTTGAGTCAGTATGAGAGTACCCCTAAACATTTTAATTTTTTTGGAAAAATAGCACTGAGATATATAAAATTGTATATCAATGGAAAGATAATTTAATGAAGAATGTAATGAAGAATCCTTTTATGAAGGATTTATTACAACAGCAGTCATAAAGACGAAATGTGAAACACACAGAAAAAATGAGATATGCATGTTAAATTGCCATGTTGGCACTTTGTGATAAATAAGTGGGTTTTGGGTTGCAGTTTGGGCACTCTAAAAGGTTCGCCATCTGTTATGTACTGAGTTGAATAGGATCCAAACTGCAGCAGTCTGATTGGTCCTAGAACAATGCAGCAGTATGATTGGTTGGCAGGAGCCACCCAATCCAGCTCCAGATGGAAGTGAATCCACAACCTGATTGGCCTACAGGAGAATTCCAGAATTAGCCAATCACGTGCAACCCATTGTGTAAATAATGTATATAAAGCAGATACTTTGAGGGGACTTTCATTCCCTCCTCACCACTATGAGCTGAATAAAGAGCATGAAATCCACTCTCGACTCTGAGTATATTTCACCATCACTGCCCTATACAAAATTGCAGTTACAAAGCTGCCCTTTTGATGCCAATCAGGGCTGCTGGCTGGGCGGCGACGGCAAAGGACTAAGTCCTTCATATGCTTATGCCTGGGTCGTGATCCAAATCACACACACACACACTCTGCACATTGTTGCTCCACCCACTTTTGCCTATGTCCCCGCCCACCCCCGCATGTAGTCCCAAATGTGATGCAGATCTGAATTCAGAAACGGCAATATTCAACAGCTAGGAGGAGGTGCATTTTAGACTCCCAAAGCGCTCTGAAAGTGACCTTAGAGTGGCCATTCTGGAGCAAAAGCACTGAAGAAACAGTGTGCAGGATGAAACCGCATCTGAGGTTCACTGTGGATCAAAGTGAGGCAGGATTTTTCAGAACACGCCTGGGAGGCACACGCAGCCCCCGGAATGAGACAGACCTCTCCGGGTGTCTGCCTGATGAAGTGCAGGCCGGGACGTTCACAAATCAGTCCTGGTGCGCACTTGAGACACATATCAAAAGACATGTGCACACTCACTCAGCGGAGTATAGCAGAAAAGATCGTGGAGCGTGAGTGTAGCCTTCTAAGTGATTTATTAAGCAATATATATAGGACAGAGCAACCATTGCGTCCTCTCACTTCTCCTTCGAGAGAGAAAGAGTAAAGAAAAGATAAAAAATACAGTACAGTGGAAGAGAGATAAGACTGACTTCCATTCTCACACTTTCCAAGCCTAGAAAGTATGTGCGCTTTATGTGTGTTAACTGGTTAACCGACAGCAGCGGGTCTTGTGTCCTCGAGAACTGTTTTGTGAACCACCAGGGTTAGTTAGCTACTTATTTGTTGTTGTTTAGTCGTTTAGTCGTGTCCGACTCTTCGTGACCCCATGGACCAGAGCACGCCAGGCCCTCCTGTCTTCCACTGCCCCCTGCAGTTTGGTCAAACTCATGTTAGTAGCTTTGAGAACACTGTCCCACCATCTCGTCCTCTGTCGTCCCCTTCTCCTTGTGCCCTCCATCTTTCCCAACATCAGGGTCTTTTCCAGGGAGTCTTCTCTTCTCATGAGGTGGCCAAAGTCTTGGAGCCTCAGCTTCAGGATCTGTCCTTCCAGTGAGCACTCAGGGCTGATTTCCTTCAGAATGGAGAGGTCTGATCTTCTTGCAGTCCATGGGACTCTCAAGAGTCTCCTGCAGCACCATAATTCAAAAGCATCAATTCTTTGGCGATCAGCCTTCTTTATGGTCCAGCTCTCACTTCCATACATCACTACTGGGAAAACCATAGCTTGAACTATACGGACCTTAGTTAAAGCTATGGTTTTCCCAGTAGTCATGTATCACTGTCTGCAATTTTCTGCATTTCGTTTCCGCCTGATCCCCCTGTTTACAATTCGACGCGTGCATGCCCCAAAGCATTGTGTATGTATACACCTGAAACTCAGAATCTAACCCTCGGTGCATCTGATGCAGCAGACTGTAGCCTGTGAAAGCCCAAGACCATAATAAATTTGTTTTCCGGAGGCACTGAGTTTGTTATGTGTGAAAGCACCTGGAGTCTCAAGTGGCGCGGCCTCTGGAGAGCTGCATAAAACTGCTTTCTCCCCTTTTTTCTCTGAATGCACAGATAGCTCTCAACTAGGCTTGTTACTATGGAGATTCGGAAACCTACGAATGAGCAAGCTTAGGTCATTGTCAATTGGAGCAGTAGGGCAGCTATCTTCCAATTCATGCGCGCAATTTGTTTAACCTCCGCGCCCCCAGAGACGCCAGGTGTATTCTGGTTCGAAGAAGAAGTTTCTCAGCTAGGAGAAAAAAACAGGCTAGGAGGTGAGGATTGAAAAGGAAAAGAAATAAAGGAAGCTCTTTGAACAGGAAGGAAAAGTGAAACAGCTCATTTGCTCGGATCTGTAAAATGAGTAAATGTTGCCACCTAGTGCTGGAACAAAATGCAGCCAACTTTGTTATTTCATGGCGGAAAATAATATACAAAGAGGGATGTACTGTATTCCTCCTATATTAGCAGACAATAATAATAATAATAATAATAATAATAATAATAATAATAATAATAA
>JAXCMG010000011.1:37988459-38024112 GCA_034642415.1 Podarcis siculus
AATAATAATAATAATAATAATAATAATAATAATAATAATAATAATAATAATAAAATTTATTATTTATACCCCGCCCATCTGGCTGGGCCTCCCCAGCCACTCTGGGTGGCTTCCAACTTAATATTAAAAACAATACAGCATCAGACATTAAAAACTTCCCTAAACAGGGCCGCCTTTAGTTGTCTTTTAAAAGTAAAATAGTAGTTTAATCCCTCTTAAAAGAATAAAGACATGACAATCTTATTTAAAGTCAGTAAACAAAGTTGACTCACATCAGTTCACAGTTGGGTTCCTGAAGGCAGACTTAGTTACAAATATGTACATGTGGATCTACCCCATATGGGGGAATAATCCCAGTGCTTCTGCTAACCGAGAACTAGGAGAGCTTTCCTAGTTAAGAAGCTGGTTAAATGAAGAAGGAAGTAAAAGAGAGAGAGAGAGTGCTGCGTGGCTCATCCTTTTGTTACCTGGACAGGTAAGGTCACGCCCACCTCTAGTCACATGCAAGGAAGGATGCTCCAGCCAGGAGGAACAGGAAGTTTTGACTGGCTGGACCAACACCCCCTTGCATGTCCACTCTAGGAAAACAAGGAATGTTGTATTTGACTGCTCCCAGTGGATTACTTCCCCCAAAGTTGCACAGTCCAATCTCTCTGGTGCCTTGCAAAGAGAAACACTGAATCTTTATTTCTCACATGTTTGCAGAAGGCAGCGTCCAGAACGTGAACTTGGGTGACACTTACAGCTACTACAGGATCCAAGGTCTGCAACCAGGCAATGAATACGTCGTCTCGGTGAATCCGGTCTTTGGCGCCATTGAGGGACCGATAGTCACTGCGAAGGCAACAACCTGTAAGTCTCAGCACTGTGGAAGAGAATTAATGTAATCCTGGAAGAAATGTTGGCCCCCATAGCAATGGCACTAGCAACTTCGAGATCAGATTACTGCAATGCACTCAGTGTGGGGCTTCCCTTGAGATGCACTTAGTACAGAATGCTGCAGCATAATTGCTGATGGGAGCAGCCAGGAACTCCTTTGACTCTTGGTCCCACCTCGCATGCCAACTTTGATGGGTGGGTGGGACAACTCACTAATAATAATAATAATAATAACAATAATAATAATAATTTAATTTATATCCCGCCCATCTTGCCGTGTTTCCCCAGCCACTCTGGGTGGCTTAAAGGTAAAGGTAAAGGGACCCCTGACCATTAGGTCCAGTCGTGACCGACTCTGGGGTTGCGGCGCTCATCTCGCTTTATTGGCTGAGGGAGACGGCATTTTTCCACAGACAGCTTCCGGGTCCTGTGGCCAGCATGACTAAGCCACTTCTGGCGAACCAGAGCAGCGCATGGAAACGCCGTTTACCTTCCCGTGGGAGCGGTACCTATTTTTCTACTTGCACTTTGACGTGCTTTCGAACTGCTAGGTTGGCAGGAGCAGGGACCGAGCAACGGGAGCTCACCCCGTCGTGGGGATTCGAACCGCCAACCTTCTGATCGGCAAGTCCTAGGCTCTGTGGTTTAACCCACAGCACCACCTGCGTCCCACTGGGTGGCTTATAACATACGTAAACACACAACAAAGCATCAAACACACACACACATCCTATACGAGCAACAAACAAGCCAATAAATCAACAGAAACCAATAACAATAATAACAATAAGAAACAGTTTGCAGTTATGCCCAAATTAAAATAACTGCCAACCCCAACTAAACATTTATCCAACAAATCAACCCCACAAAAACACAACAGAGGAACCCAAATTAGAACTGTTTAAACATTTTAAAACATTTCAGCCAGTTGTCCCAACCCAAGAGTTGTTCCAGCAACGTCCCGCCGACAAAACGACGTCATTTTGACAGCACATGAGTGAAAGGTGGCTTGTTCTGCCCAGCTGTAAGAATCCCTTCCATACGATTTACAGGGGCCTGTCAGCCACCTGGTTGTTCGGCACCTGGGAAGCAGAGTTCAAGGGCCACTGCCAGCCCTATGCTTGGCGCTTGCCAACGACTGGCACCCTATGCTTGGCACTTCCTCCCCAACAACCAATGGGGAGAGGAGGAAGAAGAAGCCTGCATTATGCAAGCATTGCCTGCATGAGGGATAAGCCCATAGCTGTCAACTTACAGATTTGAAAATAAGGGACCAGCCGCCTCGAAAATAAGGGATCAGCAGCCAAAATAAGGGATTTTATTCATTCAGCAGCCAAACGAAGCCTCAAGCGGTGGTTCCCACAGCGTAGCAACCCGGCAAAGCAGATGCAGCAAGGAAAACCACCGTCACCTCTTCGCTGGGAAGCGCTGAGCAAAGGCGAGTCCCCAGACAACGCGGCCAATTGGATCGGCACAAGGCATGCAAGCTCCACCCCCCAGTTGTTCTTAGACTCCTTATTGGGTGAGCAACGCAGCCAAGCAACACAGTTGGAGCCTCCCTCCTCCCTGGCCGGCAGGGAGGGAGGGAGAGGAGCTGCTTCCTTTGAAACCTTGGAAATTTAAGGGACATCATCAATAAGGGACAGCAGCGGGACACAGCGCTGGGATAAGGGACTTTCCCGCCAAATAAGGGACGGTTGACAGCTATGGATAAGCCTCTCTTGCAAGCAATGCCTGCAAGAAAAAATGAGGCTGGTTGCTTTGTCTGTGCAGGCCTGTTACCAGGGGAGAGGAGAAGGAGGTGGCCCCACTGGGTGTTTTCCTAGTGCTCACATTCCTTTGTGAGCATTCAAAATAATAGACCCAGTTTTGGAGAAGCAGTGGGATGTTCCTGCATCCCTCCCCTGAGAATGAGCATCCCCTCGACCCAACATGTTGGAACTGCATCCTGACCTTTCCACTTTCTCTTGCCTGTTCAATGTTCATCGCAGTGTCGTCCAGCGCCGTGCAGATTTTGAAAGCAACCGAGGTCACCATCAGTTCTGTGCTGGTTTCCTGGAATGCGGTGCCCGGGGCGACTGGGTACCGGGTGACGTGGGGCCCAACGCCAGGTAAGAGAACTGTCACAGCAAAGCGTCCTGATCTGTGGGTCACTGTATGTGGGGCTGCCCTTGGCGCTGGTCTGGAGGGTACTGCTGGTGAAGAATATTAGACTCAGTGGTAAGACTCAGGGCCGGATTTAGGTTTGATGAGGCCCTAAGCTGCTGAAGGTAATGGGGCCTTTGATATGTCCAGCTGTCCTTTGTCAACAACAAATTGCCGCTGTTTTTTGTGTGGAATATACAGTGGTACCTCAGGTTAAGAACTTAATTCGTTCCGGAGGTCCATTCTTAACCTGAAACTGTTCTTAACCTGAGGTACCACTTTAGCTAATGGGGCCTCCAGATGCTGCCGCGCCGCCACTGCACGATTTCTGTTCTCATCGTGAAGCAAAGTTCTTAACCCGAGGTAAAATTTCTGGGTTAGCGGAGCCTGTAACCTGAAGCGTCTGTAACCTGAGGTACTACTGTATGCTATATGGTAATTTATGGACCCGCTAGATATCTAAAGCCATTTACACATAACAAAATATGTATTTTATCAAAGTAATTGTTGAACTGAAATACAGCCATACCTCGGGTTACAGACGGTTCAGGCTGCGTTTTTTCGCGTTACGGACCCACCGAAACCCAGAAGTACCGGAACGGGTTACTTCCGGGTTTCGGGGGTCACACATGCGCAGAAGTGCTAAATCGCGCTTTGCGCATGCACAGAAGCGCCGAATCACAACCTGCACGTAAGCAGACGCGCTTCTGCGGGTTGCAAACGTGCATCCTGCACTGATCACGTTCGCAACCCGAGCGTCCGCTGTACAATTAAGAAGTATATTAATAGCGAAATACAATTAAGAAGAAGTATATTAGTAGTGAAATAATTACTAAGCTCTAACTTAAAATGATTTTTTATTCATAACAAACTTAATAATGCAAACCCATTGGCAGTTGGCAATAACAACAGTTTCTTCAGAAACACAATTTACAAAGACTCACAATCTAGTCTCTAGAAACTTGCTATAGCATGAAATAATAACCTAGGTGTAAATATATGATGCAATCTACTAATAATTACAAACAGCAGAATGTAGGCACCCTGTATATAGAAATGAGCAAACCAGTGATATTTTAGGGAGCAGGCTAGCAGGCGGGGCCCATGACTTACATCATAGGAGCCTACACAACACAAAACACTGTTGCTGTATGTAGGTTTGATTTTATTTGTTTTTTATCTTATATTTTGGAAATGTACTTCCAGGTTTCTTCCCCTTTATATTTTTTGGGGGGCCCCCAAGAGAGTAGGGCACTAGGCTATAGCTTGTTTAGCTTATACAGTGATACCTCAGGTTACAGACGCTTCAGGTTACAGACTCTGCTAACCCAGAAATAGTACTTCGGGTTAAGAACTTTGCATCAGGATGAGAACAGAAATTGTGTGGCAGCAGCGGGAGGCCCCATTAGCTAAAGTGGTGCTTCAGGTTAAGAACAGTTTCAGGTTAAGAATGGACCTCCAGAACAAATTAAGTTCTTAACCCGAGGTACCACTGTACGTAAATCTGTCACTGGTTAGGCTGCTGCTAGGGGCAGCACGACAGCATGTGGAACCTCTGCTAAAACATTGGCAGGGCACAGGCTGAAGGCTCTTGTTTTGACATACGAACCCCTGCACAACTTGGGTCCAGGATAGCTTAAGGACCTCCTGAGCCGTTATATCCCAGCCTGATCACTGATATCATCTGGAAGAGGACTGCTATTTCGTAGAATGATAGAATTGGAGGGGACCCAAGGGTCATCTAGTCCAAACCCCTGAAATGAAGGAATCTTTTGCCCAACGTGGAGCTCAAACCACAGCCGTGAGATTAAGAGTTTCAAGCTGTACCGGCTGAGCTATTCAGCTATTCCGGGTGGCCTGAACTAAAATAATTTCTTTTAATCCTTCCCACGCTGTTGCACCCTCACTTTTGACTGGCAGGCATCTTATGACGACTTTTTAAAATGCTGACAGGTCTTACAGAGCTGTTTTAATTTCCTTTATTTTTATTAGTCAGCCACCTACATGATTATCTGTATTTTTAATTTTTTTTAAATTGTGTTTTACGTTTCAACACTGCACATTGCCCTGAGGGCTGGGGGCATGGAAATAACTTTTATAAATAAATGATAACTACGTAAAACACACACACTGAGGATTCTGTCTTTTACCCGTTTCTGTGCATTCCAAGAGTTCTTCGGAAGAGACCGACCCCGGCAGCTTGCTCTGAACAGTTCCAGTACGGCTTACCGCCTGCATAATTTGGCTGATAACACGGAATATGTGATTTCGCTGTATGTCCTTTTCGGTTCGGTAGAGGGTCCGGGGATCACCATTACTGCGAGGACCTGTGAGTACATTTGCATCGCAGCCAAAAAAAGGGCTGGACCTCCCCTCCACCATGCATAATAATAATAATAATTATACCCCGCCCATCTGGCTGGGTTTCCCCAGCCACTCTGGCGGCTTCCAACATAATATTAAAATACAGTAGTCCGTCAAACGTTAAAAGCTTCCCTGAACAGGGCTGCCTTCAGATGTCTTCTAAAAGTCTGGTAGTTGTTATTCTCTTTGACATCTGGTGGGAGGGCGTTCCACAGGGCGGGTGCCACCACCAAGAAGGCCCTCTGCCTGGTTCCCTGTAACTTGGCTTCTCACAGCGAGGGAACCGCCAGAAGGCCTGCAGCGCTGGACCTCAGTGTCCAGGCAGAACGATGGGGGTGGAGACGCTCCTTCAGGTACACTGGACCGAGGCCGTTTAGGGCTTTAAAGGTCAGGACCAACAACTTTAAATGATTAGTTGTAGTTTCCAGGTCGCCTTCAAAGGTAGCCCCACGTAGAGCGCATTGCAGTAGTCCAAGCAAGAGATAACTAGAGCATACAGCACTCTGGTGAGACAGTCCGCGGGCAGGTGGGGTCTCATCCTGCGTACCAGATGGAGCTGCCAAACAGCTGCCCTGGACACAGAATTGACCTGCGCCTCCATGCACAGCTGTGAGTCCAAAATGTCTCCCAGGCTGCGCACCTGGTCCTTCAGGGGCACAGTTACCCCATTCAGGACCAGGGAGTCCTCCACACCTGCCCGCCTCCTGTCCCCCCAAAACAGTACTTCTGCATATAATATTGTTCCACACCGACTTCTTGAGAGCTTGAGGTTTTGCTGCCCCTGCCCTCCCTTCCATTCAGGTTGTGAGTTCCTCTTAAGAAACCTCCCTCCACTAGCCAATGTTTAATACACAAGGGAGGGTTGCATTTTGCATCTTCCAAATTCCAAAAAAAGGTGGGATGCTAAAAAATTGCAACATGGCTTGGGAATTCCAAAGATATTTTTTAACTAATATGATTTTGTTTTGCTTGGAATATAAGATGTGTGTAAAATTGCAATCATTTAAAACGATTGCCAGATACTTGCAGTTATATTATTACTATTATGATGATGATTATTATTAAGCGTTGCCTGGCATTTTCAGAAGGTAAATGTTGTCCAGTCACAAAAAATAATAGCAGGTTTGAATTCCTCATACCCAAAAGCATATTTTTACGGCCTCTTGCTGAGGAAGAAGCAAAATTTGAGTTTCACCCCTTAAAATGACAGACCCTATTGGTCGGTTTTAGGTTTGATGTGGCCCTAAGCTACCGAAGGTAATGGGGCCCTTTATGTATCCAGCTGTAGTTTGT
Source organism: Podarcis siculus (assembly GCA_034642415.1). Taxonomy (NCBI): domain Eukaryota; kingdom Metazoa; phylum Chordata; class Lepidosauria; order Squamata; family Lacertidae; genus Podarcis; species Podarcis siculus. Next base: position 37,995,141 of record JAXCMG010000011.1, read on the forward strand.
CAACAACAAATGGTCACTGTTTTTTGTGTTGCATATATGCTATATGGTAATTGATGGACCTAATAGGTATCTCAAGCCATTTGCACATGTTGCCATGCAATCAGTCCATGCAGAATGTAGGCACCCTATATATAGAAAGGAGCAAACCAGTGATATTTTAGGGAGTAGGCTAGCAGGCAGGGCCCATTATTTATATCATAGGAGCCTAAAGGTAAAAGTAAAGGGACCCCTGACCATTAGGTCAGGTCGCGGATGACTGGGGTTACAGCGCTCATTTCGCTTTATTGGCTGAGGGAGCCGGCGTACAGCTTCCGGGTCATGTGGCCAGCATGACTAAGCCTCTTCTGGCGAACCAGAGCAGCTCATGGAAACGCCATTTACCTTCCCGCAGGAGTGGTACCTATTTATCTACTTGCACTTTGACGTGCTTTCGAACTGCTAGGTTGGCAGGAGCAGGGACCGAGCAATGGGAGCTCACCCTGTCGCGGGGATTCGAACCGCCAACCTTCTGATCGGCAAGTCCTAGGCTCTGTGGTTTAACCCATAGCGCCGCTTATATCTTAGGAGTCTACACAACACAAAACACTGTTGCTGTATGTAGGTTTTATTTTACTTGTTTTTTATCTTATATTTTGGAAATGTACATCCAGGTTTTTTCTTTTTATTTTTGGGGGGCCCCCCAAGAGAGTGGGGTCCTAAGCTGTAGCTTGTTTAGCTTATACATAAATCTGGCACTGGACCCTATTAATATACCCCTTTTCTTGGCAGCTCCTCTGGGTTACGTGACTCATTTCAAGGCAACCTCTTCCACGAGCTCCTCCATCTCTCTGTCCTGGAACGCTGTCCCTGCAGCCAACAAATATAAGATTGTTTGGAAACCATCTGGAACTGAGCTAGGTATGTTGAGGTCTGTCCCTGGCATTTGTCCACGTAAAATACCCTTGAAGGAATGGGTTTCCCAAAACCCAAAACTGACTGTGCAGGCAGTTTTAAACTGCACCAAAATCCCTATTCTTCCTTAGCTAAAATCCATTAACTTGAGCTCTGAGTCAATGTATCGAAGCTCTCTCCCTTATCAGTCCGTGGCGGCAATGAGTGACCTTGCCAAGTTCCAGTAGAGCAGGGATGATGCGTCTGTTCCTTATCTCATGTGCTGACCACAAAAGACGCACAGACCCAATCTGGGAACAACGCCAGAAGCGTGTTCCCCGAGATGATCACCTCTTCCTCCCAGATAAGAGTAGGAAGAGGAAGATCCTTTTATGGTCAGAAGTACAGGAAGGAAGATCCTTTTATGGTTGAGAATACCAGAGCAGGAACATATGTGATGTCAACCTGCGTACGTAGGCTGACGTGGTTGGGTTCCTAGGGGAGGAGGGAGAGGGTGCCTGGAGGATATATATACTGCATGAAACTTCTCATTTCTTTGGACTTGCTGTGGACTTGATCACGCAAGTGCCTTCTGCTATCCGGAGAGCAGAATAAACACTTTCTTTGAATCAACCTCGGCGTCATTTGACTTCCTTCCTCCTGTCCCGGAGCAATGCAGACCCAATCGGTGAACTCCAATAAGGCTACCCCCTCTGTAACAAAAAGCCTAAGGGTGTTGTGTGCAAAGTGTGACCATATGAGATAACTTAGTTCAGGGGTGGGAAACCTTTTTCAGTCTGAGGGCCACTTTCCTTTCTGGGTGACCTTCCAGCGGCCACATGACAGCAGTAGGTGGAGCCAAAGGCTAAAGTGGGGAGGGCAACAAATGTAAAATTTATCTTTGTTCAGTAGGCTACTTTCTGCACCCCCACCCTGTTAGGTTTCTGTTTGTGCCACTGGGCAGTGCTTGGAGTCACAAGACTCTGTTTACATTCCAGAGATTCCAGACTGTTGGAAGTCTCACGGGAGATGGATGTTGCTATTACTGGTTTCCTGTTTCTTTGTACCAGTTGCCTCTCTGCTTTCACAGAGAGAGGATGTATATTTCTTTTCTGTCTGCGTAGTTAGAAATAAAACTCTTAGCAATGTAGCTCATATTTCTCGACCTTCGCTGCTGCTTGTATACTCTGCGTAATGGGAATGTGCCGGGAGCCTCATCAAAGGCTCAGGTCGTTAATCACCATCGGAGGGCTCGACCGGAGGAGAAGCTGAGTCGAACGCAAGTTCCGACACACCCACCCCTCTAGGTCCTCCATGCAGACAAGCAAGAGACGTTACCAGAGTTTAAGCACACATTCTGAAAGACTGGTACTGTTGTAACTGGGATCCCAAATGCCTTGCGAGTCAAATAATTTGGCTCCTGAATGCCACAAACCTGGAAGTGAGTGTTCCGGTTTGCGAACGTTCATTGGAACCTGAATGTCCAATGCAGCTTCCGATTGGCTGCAGGAGCTTCCTGCAGCCAATCAGAAGCCGTGCCTTGGTTTCTGAATGTTTTGGAAGTTGAACAGACTTCCGGAATGGATTCCATTCGACTTCCGATGTATTGATGAATTGGAAGTAGAAATATACAATCCCCTTTAAGCAATTGATTGATGACATGTTAACCCTTGCAACATATGAACTTATAGACATAGGCTTTCTTTGGATAAATATATTGACATTTGGAATTAGTTTCTACATAATATATGTTGTTAATAATAATCATCATATATGTATTAGGACAATATTATTATTCTTATGTATGGAAATGTAACAGATAATAGTAACTATATCATATTATATCTTTCTTATTTTATTTGTTGCTCTTTACTTCTCCCTTCCTCACTTTATTTTCTACTACTGAAATTATTTTAATAATAATAAAAGCACGCATTCCACACGATCTGAAGCCCAAACTACATGCTTGCTTGTTTCCAAAACCCCATGCATCCCTAAGCAGGCCACATCTTGAGCGAAATAATTTGTTATGCCATTTTCCAGCTCAGATGTGCCCTCCCCAGTCTGCTTTTATCATCCATGGTGGGACACACAGGAAAAGCTTCATGGACCCCACCTCTTTTCTGCTAATCAGAAATGTGCCGGGCCTGATCAATCAAGTTTGTCGTGTTTTATGGTGATTGGCACACCATAAAACTTTGGCATTAATCACCTGCCAAGCTTAAGGGAAGATGATTTTGAGCTGAGAATAAGCTGGAGAGGGAAAGGTTAAGGAAAATCCCTGCATATGCTCTTCCTCTACTGTGATTCACAGTTTGCCAGGGTTTTTTAGGGATTTAAAAACCCACCACAACCTAATAATAATAATAATAATAATAATAATAATAATTTATTCATTATACTCTGCCCATCTGGCTGGGCTTCCCCAGCCACTCTGGGCAGCTTCCAACAAAATATCAAAATAATGTAATACATCCAACATTAAAAGCTTCCCTAAACAGGGCTGCCTTCAGATGTCTTCTAAAAGTCTGGTAGTTGTAGTTCTCTTTGACATCTGGTGGTAGGGTGTTCCACAGGGCGGGTGCCACTACTGAGAAGGCCCTCTGCCTGGTTCCCTGTAATCTCACTTCTCGCAGGGAGGGAACCGGCAGAAGGCCCTCGGCACTGGACCTCAGTGTCCGGGCTGAATGATGGGGGTGGAGACGCTCCTTCAGATATACTGGACCGACACCTTTTAGGGCTTTAAAGGTCATCACCAACACTTTGAATTGTGCTCGGAAACGGACTGGGAGCCAATGTAGGTCTTTCAAGACCGGTGTTATGTGGTCTTGGCGGCCACTCCCAGTCACCATTCTAGCTGCCGCATTCTGGATTAGTTGTAGTTTCCGGGTCACCTTCAAAGGTAGCCCCACATAGAGCGCATTGCAGTAGTCCAACCGGGAGATTACCAGAGCATGCACCACTCTGGCGAGTCAGTCTGCGGGCAGGTAGGGTCTCACATGTAGTTAGAGCCTCAGATTGTAAGCTCTGGGAAAGGGCCATGGATACTGATGAACAATAACAACAGCAACTGGCTGTTTTGCAAGGAGGAAAGCAAACTTGGCCATTGGTATTTCTGTTTCAGAGAAAGACACTGCTCAGAGCCATCTCCTAGACACCGGAGTTCTTGCTTACCGTTTGGAAAATTTGCTGCCTGATACCCAGTACACCATTGGGATTTGCGCTTTGTTTGGAGCCTCCGATGGAAGGGTCGTGACCCTTACTCAAAGCACCGGTAACTGCAGGGTTCGCAAGGGAACAATGCTGAGCTGGGGCAGTGAATTATTTTGCCGTGGCTAAGGTAGTAAACATTAAGTCATGGGCTAGTCTTGCATTCTTGGCTAGCTGCCACACAGCAAATTCTGCAAGAGCTGAGCTTACTATAAATCGCCTTGTGTCTCTCTATAGCAGGGTTTCCTAAACGTGGGTCTCTAACTGTTTTGGGACTACAATTCCCATCATCCCTGACCACTGGCCCTGCTAGCTAGGGGTGATGATTAATACATTCTTTATCAATCTTCTGAGAAAAATACAAAACCTTATGCAAAGCCACAGAGACTTGTGAACTACCCAACCTAAGATGAAATCAGATGTCTGATTTCAATGGATTTTTCACGTGCTTAACTCCATCTTTTGTTTTCTTTATCTTTTTAGGTAAGTTCAGGAAGATACCAACAAAGGGTAAGTTTGGTGTTGCTCACAATACCGAGAGATGCTAGTGAAGTTGTAGATGGATGTTAATGAAGTTGTAGACTGCAAATCAGTCTCTTAAGCGTAAGCCAAGAAATGGTATTCTCTATAAAATTGAATATCAATATACCGTGTTTTTCGCACCATAGGGCGCACCAGACCATAGGGCGCACCCAGTTTTTAGGGGGGGGGAGAATCAAGAAAAAAAATATTTTCCACCCCAGCCCCAAAGAGCAGTGTACAGGCTGCACACAACCTCTCCCTGCCAGAGGGGTTGCGCGCAGCTATGGAACAAGCCAAGGCAGCGAGCGGGATGGATCCCGCTCGCTGTTTTGGCTTCCCCTTTAGCCCCGTGCAGCCTCTCCTTGCCGGGAGACGCTGCGCAGGGCTAAAGAAGCCATAGCCCCGTTCAGCCTCTCCCTGCCGGAGGGGTTGCGCGTGGCTATGGCACAAGCCTGCATTCGCTCCATAGGATGCACACACATTCCCCCTCAATTTTTGGAGGGGGAAAACTGCGTCCAATAGAGCGAAAAATACGGTACATATCTAGGCTTTGAGATTAGACCACTGAAGAAGCCTGGAAAACTACCTTGGGAGTGTGCTACCTGCAGGCCCCAGTTAAAGGGCTCCATCGGGGGCAAACAGCGGCCCCTTGATTACTTGGACTGCCAGGGCGAAAAAGGTACAAAACGCCAGCACCTTGTCTACAACTTTATTAACAAGCTTCTTCCTTGAGATATTTGAAGATGGCATGTAGGAGGCTCGTTTGTGTGTTTGACAGTTTCTTTTCAAGGACATCGTTCTCTGAACCTCAAGGCGGTGAACTGTCAGGAGTGCAGCCTACACTCGAGTAGGACTCTGGTAGAGACACATGCCCAACTGGCATGTTCTCTCCCTCCTGGTCAATCGTTCGGGAGCTTCAAAAACTTTCTTCAGCCTGAGCATCACAACAACCGGTGCCAACTGACACCGGCACACTTAGGGGTCCACAGAGTTTGCGCAACTTGCATAACAGACCTCAGCAACTCAGCATTTTGGCTAATCTTTATTTACATATGAACACACACGGAGCACTGCAACATGGCTCCCTCTCTCTCTAGCATCAGACAGCAAAGAGAGAAAGAACAAAGGACAATAGTCCCACTTCACAGAAACACAAACATCCTGTCTCCGTCACTTCCCACTCTGTGGAGTCAAAACATACCACGTCATGTGATAGACAAAAATCCCATGACTGCAATCATGGAGCAGGGATTCTAACATGAACACCCATCTCTTTGGGACTTGTGGAGTTTCAGTTCCTATTCATGGGATCAGGACCAGAGGAGAAAGCAAGCAGAAAGAGCCCCCTCTCACTTTTTACTCAGTAAGAATTTAGGTCCAGTCGTGGCCGACTCTGGGGTTGCGGCGCTCATCTCGCTTTATTGGCCAAGGGAGCCAGCGTACAGCTTCCAGGTCATGTGGCCAGCAGGAAAAAGCCGCTTCTGGCAAACCAGAGCAGCGCACGGAAATGCCGTTTACCTTCCCGCCGGAGCAGTACCTATTTATCTACTTGCACTTTGACGTGCTTTCGAACTGCTAGGTTGGCAGGAGCAGGGACCGAGCAACGGGAGCTCACCCCGTCGCGGGGATTCGAACTGCCGACCTTCTGATCGGCAAGTCCTAGGCTCTGTGGTTTAACCCACAGCGCCACCCAGTGGAGCATTCCAAAATATGATCCCTTCCTTGCGCCCAGAAGTGGTTCATTCCAGAATGCTACTGCTTACATTTCCTTTTCACATTGTTTGTCTGCAGCAGGATCTCATGGGAACCTCTCTGTTCCCCTTCCAATGGTTCCATCTGCAAAACCTATTACAACTAGATTCCTGCCATTGAGTTCAAGACAATCCACTCCTCCAGCAGCCACCTCTCTCAGGCCAAGAACCACCTCTGCACACGCAGCCAGGATCCCCAAGGCAACAGCACCGCCAGCTACCACCCCTGGTCCAGGTGAGCTTGAGACTCTGAACTGCTTCTTAATTTATGTTTACAATGAGTGTACAGCCCATCTTCAAGTCCACCCTAGGAGGCTTATGAAGATAATAAAATAAACGAACTTGAGAATTGAGCAGTGAGACCTTGAATGGTTGTAAAATAAATACCTGGAAGCATTTCATGAAGGATTGTGGATTTGAGCTCTAGGAAGGCTGTTCATAATGATGGGGCCACCACAAAAAATGTCCTGCTATTTCCCTAAAGGGTGTGTCCAGGAATCGATAGTGATCCCAGTGTGAAAGGGCCTGGCCGTGCTTTGATCAGGTGTATAAGCTTTGGCCGCTGAGAAACTCATTGTTTCTGTTCACAGTAGAAACTTACATGCATAGCTCAGATTGGCTAGGAACTATGGGGTTACTAACCCACTTCCCCAATCGTCTCCAGAGCTTGGTTACAACATTTTAAAAAATGGAGCAGGGAAGGGGGCATATGGACATGGCCTGTGACTGACAGAGACCACTGTCTTCCTTTCTCACTCCCAGTCTGCAGCAAATACAAAGCAGACATTGCCTTTCTGGTGGATGAATCATCAAGCATCGGCCAAAGTAACTTTGCCAAAATAAAGGACTTCCTCTTCCGCATCGTCTCTTATTTCCCCAGAATTGGGCCTGAAGGTACACAGGTAAAAGCTTCTGTGATGCAGATGTTTGCACAAGTCACTAATAATAATAATAATAATTTTTATTTATACCCCACCCTCCCCGGCCAGAACCCGGCTCAGGGCGGCTAACACCAATAAAATCACAGTAAAAACATAATAGGGGGGAAAGAGGGGGGGGGGGGAAACCAATTTAAAATACAGGTTAAAATGCAATTTTGGGAATCGATCTACAATGAACTCAAGAAGATGCTTAGATATACATTTCCCAAAAAGCCAGAAGCATTTTTGCTAGGCTTGATGGGAAAATAAGATTATGAAGACAGATCAAAGACTATCCATGTACGCCACAGTTGCAGTGAGGATTTTGTTGGCCCAAAAATGGAAATTACAAGAAATTCCTACCATTTCGGAGTGGCAGGCGAAGATGATGGATTTTGCTGAGTTGGCCAAACTGACTTGCAGGATCCGAGACCAGGATGATCAGAAATTCCTGAGAGACTGGAGTAAATTTATTGTATATTTAAATGATAACTGCAAAAAATTTGAAGACACTAGCAGGACTGAAGTAAATCCTACAATGTAGAGACATTGTGAAGTGTTAGAATGCGTGATTGGATTTGATATGGGATACCGGTTGAAGGGAAGGAGGGAAGTCGTAAGCTCGGCGGAGCAAAAAAGTTTATATGTTGATTAATGTGTTGTTTGAAAAAATGATTAAGGAAAAATAATAATAATTTATATATATAAAGAAAGAGGAATGGGGCTGTGGATCCTGCCCTGCCCTCCTGCCCTGCCACTGTCTGCTTGGGGGTTTTTTTTTGGGGGGGGGTTGCTCTGTTAGTTGCTGGAATGAGCAATTGTACGGTCAATTTTAGGAACCGCTACTTAGCTGACCTTGGCTGGCTCTGCTGGCAAAACGGGAATGCTTGCAGTCAGAATGGTTTTTCCTTATGCTCCTTTTTTCCTGGCTAAACTCGGATGCTTCTTTCACCTTCCTGTGCTAGATTGCTGTAGCTCAGTACAGCGAGGAGCCCAGGACGGAATTCCACTTTAACCGTTATAGGGACCGGAACGGTGTTTTGAAAGCTCTCAAGAGGCTCCGCTATGCTGGCGGAAATACAAAAACCGGCGAGTATTGCACCGTCCAGTGTTTTCTTTGTTAAAAAACTATTTTGTACGTTTCTGTTGTAAACAGCCCTGAGATCTGTGAATGAAGGGTGGCATACAAATTAATAATAATAATAATAATAATAATAATAATAATAATAATAATAATAAATGTTACCTGGTTGAATTGATGACCACCACCCCTCCTGAAAGTTCAAATGAAAGCAAAAGCACAGGTTAATTATAATACTCCTTCAAAGGGCTGAAGGAACTTTCACTCCAAGATCACTAGATCACTACTCTAAGCAACCTCTAATGTCTAACCCTGGTCCAGAGGAAAAACAAAAATTGATTGGAGAGGTTGCTTGACCCCTCCTTCTACCACCAACACCAACACCAAAATTGCCCTCTCTGAACTGTTTTTTCTCCTTGAAGGGGAACATATTTAGTGAGCTGGCATCTTCCCTCTTCGGGAAAGTCAGTTTTAAGTAGAAAAAAGGGGGGGGGAGCGTTACATCACCAACAGGGGACCCTGGGCCTAAACAGTCTCACTAATCCATTTTGGCCACACCCACCTGCCCTATAACTGCCCTCATATCGGATGTGGGGCAGGTAAAACTGTGGCTGAGCCAAAAGGGGCTTTGCAGGCACTGCCAATCAGCTGCTTGTTGGTGCCTGCAAAGCATCTTTCAAAACGCCATGCAAAGTTTAGACATTGTATTTCATTTTGAAAACAAACCCTGGGAGGCTGCAGCCTTCTCTTGCTTCCAAACAGGAAAAGAAACGGGGATTTGGCACATTTCCAAAGAAAGGACTCTTAGAGAATTAAACAGGGCTTCAGGGACTCTGCACACGTTCCTGCACCCTCTCAAGTCCCCACAGACAGGGATATATGCTTGCTTCCATGTCACTGTAACACTCTCTGCCCCGTTTTCTGTGCTTTCTGACAGGTAGGGCAATCGGCTATGTCTTGAAAGAGATATTCCAAGCCTTCAAGGGAATGAGACCCTCTGTGTCCCGCACCCTGGTGTTGCTGACGGATGGGCCATCTCAGGACGATGTTGTGCCCCCAGCCAAAGTGGCCCACCTTATAGGTAAAGTTGTGGATCTGAGACGATCTGGACTCTGGGCTTCCCATAAGAGGAGTCTTCCACAGCTGGAGGATGAAGCACCTTAGCTCAGTGCGTGGAACTCTTGAGTATCTGCTTGGCATGTAGAAGGTCCTAAATTTGATCCCGTCATCTTCAGGTAAGGCTGGGAATGTCCCGTGCCTGAATCCCTGGAGAGCCATTGCCAGTCAGTGTAGACCAGGGTTTCCCAAACATGTGTCTCCAGCTGTTTTGGGACTATAGTTCCCATCATCCCCAACCACTGAACCTCCTAGCTAGGGATGATGGGAGTGGTAGTCCCAAAGTAGCTGGAGACCCAAGTTTGGGAAACACTGGTGTAGACTGATTTACAATTTAAATCCGGAGAAAAATCAAACCTTTTGTTGTTGTTTAGTCGTTCAGTCGTGTCCGACTCTTCGTGACCCCCTGGACCAGAGCACGCCAGGCCCTCCTGTCTTCCACTGCCTCCCGCAGTTTGGTCAAACTCATGTTGGTCTCTTCGAGAACACTGTCCAACCATCTCGTCCTCTGTCGTCCCCTTCTCCTTGCGCCCTCCATCTTTCCCAACATCAGGGTCTTTTCCAGGGAGTCTTCTCTTCTCATGAGGTGGCCAAAGCATTTGAGCCTCAGTTTCAGGATCTGTCCTTCCAGTGAGCACTCAGGGCTGATTTCCTTCAGAATGGAGAGGTTTGATCTTCTTGCAGTCCATGGGACTCTCAAGAGTCTACTCCAGCACCAGAATTCAAAAGCATCCATTCTTCGGCGATCAGCTTTCTTTATGGTCCAGCTCTCACTTACATACATCACTACAGCGAAAATACTCTGGTTTCACCTCAGATCGTATAAAAATCAAACCTACAATTTTTTTAAAAAGTATTTTGAAAGCTTGATGTTTTTAAACAAACTTTGAAACTATTATAGCTTTGCCCAGAGATACCACAGGGCTGAATCTGGAACTTTTAGCATGCCAAGTGGTTGCTCTGCTACTGTCTCTGGTGATCCCACTGTCAATATAAGTTCCCTATACCTTGTCCATGTGTGCTTCAAGGAGGTTTTTTAATGTGTGCATTTAAGGTGGACAAATTCCTTGGTTACAATTCAATAAGTATTGTCGCATGTCACCCCAGTCTCCAAGCAGTGCGACATTCCAGGGGTGCTTACCCAGGGATTGTATTTCCTTCTGAATGAGGCATAGCAAAGACTGTGGCATCTCTGTGATATAGGGCTTATTTACACATATATACCACCTGAGCCTGGGATGCGGGTGGCGCTGTGGTCTAAACCACTGAGCCTAGGGCTTGCCGATCAGAAGGTTGGCGGTTTGAATCCCCGCGACGGGGTGAGCTCCCGTTGCTCCGTCCCAGCTCCTGCCAGCCTAGCAGTTCGAAAGCACATCAAAGTGCAAGTAGATAAATAGGTACTACTCTGGCGGGAAGGTAAACGGCATTTCCGTGTGCTGCTCTGGTTCGCCAGAAGTGGCTTAGTCATGCTGGCCACATGACCCAGAAAAACTGTCTGCAGACAAACACTGGCTCCCTCGGCCAGTAAAGCGATATGAGCGCTGCAACCCCAGAGTCATTCATGACTGGACTTAACTGTCAGGGGTGCTTTACCTTTACCTTTTTACCACCTGAGCCTATGATGGAGCTGTCTGCAGCGTTGATACCTCAATAATGTCCTGCCTCTCCTTTAGCAGCAGCCTTGGATTCAGTAGAAATCAGACATGGCTCTGTCTCTTAGCTGCCCAGGCTGCTTCTTTCTTCCAGCTTCAAGCTCACCCTTGCCCCCTGGCAAAGAGCCCAACTATAATAATAATAATAATAATCATAATAATAATAATAATAATTTATTATTTATACCCCACCTATCTGGCTGGGTTTCCCCAGCCACTCTGGGCAGCTTCCAGCACAATATTAAAAGTTGAATCCGGGCTGGATCCAGGAATGACAAGCAGGGCTCAGGCTTCCCCTGGCGACTCATCATAATATTTCCTCCCTCTCCAGGGATCCGCGTGATCGCTGTGGGAATTTCGGGGGCTGACCCGGAAGAACTGAAAAGAGTCTTGTTGCATCGGAACTTGAACAACCTGTTCTACGCCAGCACTTTTGACGACCTCCCGCTGATCCTCAAGGAGCTCATAGAAACCATTTGCTTTGGGTCCCAGCAAGTTGTTGCCAAGCCACAGGAAAGTGGGGTGAGGGTCTTTTTCCTTGATCAGCATCTAGTTCTTCGTCTTCCATTTCCTCTGGAGGTCTTTTAAAGGATAGGTTGACCAGATCCGAAAAGGAAGTGGGGAACAGGTACCTTCTGTTTGTGCAGAAGGGGGGAATTTGGCAAATGTGATTTATTCTTCAGGGATGAGAACAACTAACAACAACAACAACAATAATTTATTATTTATACCCCACCCATCTGGCTGGGTTTTCCCAGCCACTCTGTGCGGCTTCCAACAGAATAATAATAATATATTAATTATACCCTGCCCTTCTGGCTGGGTTTCCCCAGCCACTCTGGGCAGCTTCCAACAGAATATTGAAATACAATAACCTATTAAACATTAAAAGCTTCCCTAAACAGAGCTGCCTTCAGATGTCTTCTAAAAGTCTGGTAGTTGTTGTTCTCTTTGACATCTGGTGGGAGGGCGTTCCACAGGGCGGGTGCCACTACCAAGAAGGCCCTCTGCCTGGTTCCCTGTAACTTGGCTTCTCGCAGTGAGGGAACCGCCAGAAGGCCCTCGGAGCTGGACCTCAGTGTCCGGGTAGAACGATGGGGGTGGAGATGCTTCTTCAGATATACTGGACCAAGGCTGTTTAGGGCTTTAAATGTCAGCACCAACACTCTTAATTTGTGCATAGAGCTTTAAAGGTCAAAACCCAAATGCACTTGAGGGATTTGGGTCTTCTGGCAGGTGGGGTGGCGGCGGCGCAGAATCAGTTTGTGGATTAGGGCTGTTTCCTCAATATGTCCCTTGAGGAGTGAGCTGGGAGCCAGGAACTGGAAGTTGTGAGATGCAGTCAGTCGTCATTCTGCCTTCAGAAAAGGACAGCGATATGAGGGTGAAGAAAAGACTCTGTGAAGCATGGATTGGCAGTGGGGTGTGCAGGTGTCCACAGAGGCCTTCATTGGCACCAACAGGGCCCTCTGCACCCACTGAAATTAGCCTTGAAAGAAGCATTTCCTTGCAGCCAACGGAAGAGGTTATACCTTGTGTGAATTTTGTGAATTTGTGAATTTTGCGAATATGTGAATTTTGGAATAATATCTACAACGAATTCAAGTAATTATTTAAATTTACTGTTGAAAAAAGACCAAAGATTTTTTTATTAGGAATATTACCAATAGAAGTTAAAAACAACACAAGACCACTGTTTATGTACGCAGTTACGGCAGCAAGAATACTCGTAGCAAGAAGCTGGAAAAGTGAAACAACACCAACAATAGCAGTTTGGCAGACACTTATGATAGAGTATTTTCAACTGGCAAAGCTGACGGGAAAAGTCAGGGGAGTTTTAAACCAGAAAACATACGGAGAATGGAAAAATATTTAAGGAATATATAAGATTATATTGCAAAAATGATACCATCTTAGCAGAATTAGAATGACACTTGCCAATAATAGATAAATGATACAAACATTATAGTGGGATGCATGAAAAGGTTTATAAAACAAAACTACGCAATAATACCATGACAACAGAAAAAGTATAACGAGGAAGATTGAAAGGTGTTTTTTTTTTTGCAATAAATAAATAAATAAATAAATAAATAATTTGATAGATAAAATGTCGTATATATCTTTGGTCTTTTCCCCCCTTTATATCTTTTTTTTTTTTTGGTCTTTGTTACAAAAAAATTCTCCCCCCCTTTCTTTTCTTTTTTCTTTTTGCATTTAAATCTGAAACGCTTGCCTTTGTTGTATGTTTGTATCTTTGTATTTTAAACCAATAAAGATATATATTTTTAATAAAAAGGGAAGAGGTTATACCTCAACTGCCTTTGGCCAGCCTAACGCAACGTTCTTTGTGCTCAGATTTCCAGCAAGGAGACGAACAAGGTGGAAGGGCTGCTGGATGCAAAGAGGGCGGTACCTGTCTCCAGTTCCTCTGCAGTTCCCCTGACGGTTCAGACCCCGCAAGGACCCTGTGACCCACGGTGCTCAAAAGTAAGCCAGCCAGTGATCCAATACAGCAGGGGATCCCTAACTCCACCCCACCCCACCCCACAACCCAAGGACCACGTGGAAAATTGCTGAGGGGAGATAGCAGGGAGCTTGGCTGCCAGTTGCAGCAATCGCAATGCACTGTGCTAGACGCTGCACGCTTTTGAATTTGAATTTTTCTTGCTTCCTTTATTCTGCATTGCATGCATTTTGTTGTATTCCGTGGAATTCTAATACAGTGGTACCTCGGGTTACATACGCTTCAGGTTACATACGCTTCAGGTTACAGACTCCGCTAATCCAGAAATATTGCGTCGGGTTAAGAACTTTGCTTCAGGATGAGAACAGAAATCGTGCAGCAGCAGGAGGCCCCATTAGCTAAAGTGGTGCTTCAGGTTAAGAACAGTTTCAGGTTAAGAACAAACCTCCAGAACGAATTAAGTACTTAACCCGAGGTAGCACTGTATATAAGATGTTAAAGGAAGCAATGATGATTCAATATCTATATATTGAAAACCAATATGAATGTTAGTCCTCTCTGAGTAACTCTGTCTTTCGTTCTGCTAATCCACTCCTTTTAAATTACTGCCTCCCTTCCCTGCCCAGCTTCTTGTTACTTTTCTTTTCTTTTCTATAATTTTATAATTTTATTTAGCATAATTATTACAAAATACAAGCAAAACATTGCAAACACATGCATACATACACACTTCAGATAAGCACACACACATAAAAAAGAACAAAAAAGAAAAAAGAAAAAACAAGGAGAAAAAGAAGAAGAAAAGTTGGAAGAATTTCTTCCAAATTTATTCTACAAATATCTCAATAATAAAATTTCATTGATTGACTTCCATCGCTTACACCGCACTTCCTATATACATTTTAAGCAAGATTGTATCTGTTATTATGTATTTTTCCCATACAATCTCATACAAATATTATAATCAATAAGTTTTCTAAACCTTTCATAAATCTATTCTAAGCACAACCAATGCTTTACATTTAATCTTTGTCTACATAAATAATCCAGCCGCTCCTTTTAAATCGCTTCCTCTCTTCCCTGCCTGCCCTCTTGTTACTTGTGGTCCATCCCACACACACCTTCCTTGCACAACACACAACATTAAGAGCATAATCTGCATTCTCATTATTCAAGATTCAAGATTCAAGATAAATTTATTGTCATTGTCCGTATATACACAGTATACACAACAACGAAAATCAAACACCCACCCAAAGACCGGGTTCACATACACATTTGCACGTATCTCCAACACTCTCATCCTATTCAGACATAATCTATAAAAACATAACATAATCCAGAATATAACATAACCTATTAAAGGCATAACATAACCTAAAACCTATCTCATTCCTTCCTACTCCCTGCTTGCTTCTCCATGGCCGTCTTACCCATAGGCGCTAGGGATGCAGGGCACCCGGGCACTGGGCTCTCAGGGGCGCCAGGCCGAGAGTCCGGGGCCTGAGAGTTGAGTCCGGGGAAGAGCCCGCCTGTCGGTCAGAGCTCCACAGAGGACTCTGCACCACGAGTTCAGGGGCGACCGAGCCTGTGAGACGCTGAGGAGGCCGGCCAGCCCCGCCCTCCTGCGCACCTGGAACTGGGCAACCTGGGGAGGGCGGCCGCGGGGTGGATCTTTGCACCCCTGCGCCGCATATGCTTAAGACAGCCCTGGTCACGGAGCACCTGAGTGATGCTCTGTGTGCTGGTCCCGGGGGCTAACCGAGAGGCGAGGTCCGAGTCCAGTCCAAGGTCGATGGTGCGGTATGGAGGCTGTCCGTCAAAGCTGTAGCTGGGTCCAAGGCAAAGAGCAGGACAGGGTGCAGGCAGGAACAGGCCAGCAACAACGTTGCTCCCACAACCTGGGACTGGGGCTGACTGGTGAGGACCCAGCACAGGTGAGGACCCTTCAGGCTCAGGCCCCAGCCCCGGCTCAGCTGGTTCTGGAGGCGGGGACTCCTGTGCAGGCTGGGATTCCTCAGGTTCAGCCTCTGAGTCCGAATCCCAGGCCATCACACCCTGGACCACAGTGGGATGGTGGGGTGGGGGGAGTTCATCCTTTTTGTCAAATATGCCAAAAAATATCCTTTTCCCTAAAGCGCACTCAAACACGCATGACTTGCACGTGCCAGGATTGAAATATATATATTTTTTTAAAAAATATTTTTTATTGAATGATTTTATGTTACAAAAAACATTACAACCATACCACCACAAAACATAATTGAGAAATAAAAATTACATACATCAATATTTTGTTTGTTATTTGTTATTTACCATCTTATTTCCTCCCTAACATTCCATACAAAACACACACCCGCACAAGCACACACACACGCAAAAATAGTGATAATAGTGAAAATAAATATTCCCCCCCTTTTATCTTACAAAATCTTTTCTTCAATTTTGACTTCCTGTCAAGTCCCTTCGCATATAGTTTATCTTACAATTGAATGTACATAAAACAATAAACCTTTCTATATAGATTTTTTAAAACATTCAGAAAACGTAATAAATCCTTAATTGTTGTCCACGTCCTTTTACTTCCTTTGTCACTTGAATGGAGTCAAAACTATTATTGTCTTTTTGAACATATCTTCTATAACCATCCCATTTTTCCGCAGATTTTTGCTTTGAATTTCCTCAATTCCTAGTCAATCGAGCCGTCTCCACAAATCAGGATTGAAATATCTAGAAAGCAACACCAACCCACCTAGAGCAGAAATTTAAAGCCGGTTCTTTACAGTGAAAGTGACGTTTTTATGAGATGAGAAATGGGACGGGAAGAAAAACTATCATTCTACTGTATTTTTTGCTCCATAGGGCGCACTGGACCATAGGACTCACCTAGTTTTTAGGGGGGGGGGGAAGAAAGAAAGAAAATTTTAATTCCCCCCCCCCAGCCCCAAAGAGCAAAGAAGCCAAGACAGCGAGCAGGATCCATCCCGCTGGCTGTCTTGGCTTCCTCTTTAGCCACGCACAACCTCTCCAACCGGGAGAGGCTGCACGTGGCTTTGGCAAAAGCCAAGACTGCCAGCGGGATGGATCCCGCTCGCTGTCTTGGCTTCGTTTTTAGCCACAGGGCTGGGGCGTGGCAAGCCCAAGCTTCCCCCAACCCCAGCCCCCAGAACAGGTCCGGGAGCAGCGGCAAGGTTGTGCGCAGCCTTGCCACCGCTCCCAGGGCTTGCAGGGCTGGGGGCGCGTCCGAAGGTTTGCGGATAGTTGCCTGAAGCCTGGAGAGCGAGAGGGGTTGGTGCGCACCGACCCCCCTCGCTCTCCAGGCTTCAGCGAAAGCCTGCATTCGCCCCATAGGACGCACACACATTTCCCCTTCATTTTTGGAGGGGGAAAAGTGTGTCCTATAGAGCGAAAAATACGGTATATTTATTTATACCTGCCATTTTCCTCCGGATGGGAATAAGATGACCCCTGAAAAAGGGAACGAAGAAGACACACTTATTAAGCACCGCGTGGGCAGAATGGAAAGCTGCGTGAGCAGCAGAGACGTTTGCAAAACTGGTGGCGAAAAACAGAATAGGTAGAAAGAGTTGAATAGAAAGGGAAATTGGACGGGCTAGGAAAAGGACAAAGACTGATACCAATTACGATGAAGAGGCAATTCAGTTGTTGGCATCCGTCTGTCTCGGGAGATGATAGGGCATATTCTAAGAAATGGGATGCAGAGAGGGAGGTTTGTCCGAGATGTAATTGCAGGGAAATTGGAAAGAAGAATATCCCGTTGCACAAAGCAAGTTGGGAAATGGTGATAAAGTGTAGATACAGGCAGCTGTCTACGGATTAAAGTGCACGAGACCAAAAAAATGAGGGAGAGGTGGGCAGAACAATTCTAATTATACGGAGGGGAAAAATTACATCATTGCTATGCTAGTGGAACAATCGCTATAACGTAAATATAAAGGTAAAGGGTAAAGGGACCCCTGACCATTAGGTCCAGTCGTGGCCGACTCTGGGGTTGCGGCACTCATCTCGCTTTACTGGCCGAGGGAGCCGGCGTACAGCTTCCGGGTCATGTGGCCAGCATGACCAAGCCGCTTCTGGCGAACCAGAGCAGCTCACGGAAACGCCGTTTACCTTCCCGCTGGAGTGGTACCTATTTATCTACTTGCACTTGATGTGCTTTCAAACTGCTAGGTTGGCAGGAGCAGGGACTGTGCAACGGGAGCTCACCCCGTCACGGGGATTCGAATGTAAATGTAGGGGATGGGAAATTTGGGCCCAGGGGTCTAATGCTTCTCTTCAAATATTTCCATTCCAGATCTCTGTAACTAAGAATTAGTTCCTGAGGTCGATTTCCTCCTCTTCCCTCCTAGTTCCCTTTCCTTTTGTGTTGCGTCTCTTATACTGCAAACCTGAAGTCAGAGTCTCATTAATACTTGAAAGCCACTCTGGGAGCCTTTTTTGGCTGAAGGGTGGAATAAAATAAAGGCCTAATAACAACAATAACAACAATAATAATTGCTGTTTTCTGTTTGCAGGCGCAGAAAGGAGAGAAGGCAAGTATTATAACCTGATCAGGGTTGTTTGTTTGTTCTGGATTCACAAGGTTTGGAAGCACCAGAGGCTAAACAGATAACCTGTTTACAGAATGCAGATTATGAATTAAGACTCTGGACTAGAAATATTTAGGATACTGTAGCTGTAACATTAGTTATGAGATCACCCAGCTGTTCTTAAACTGATCTGGGGAAACGAGTGCTCCTAAATACCTTTCCAGGTCCTCACTGAAGTCATTAATAAATAAATTATAAATAAATAAATTTTTATTTATACCCAGCCCTTCCCGGTTCATAAACCAGGCTAACAACAAATTTAAAACACTTAATTGTAAAAGCAGCATAAAATACAGTATAAAAACATGAATAACAATAAAATTCAAAGTTCAAAAATCAATTTAGGGGAAGTCCATCTAATAAGCATTAGATAATCCCCAGGGCTAGCTGGCTGAATTAGTCCTACTTGGGCCAGCGAGGAGGCCAGGGGAGAATTAGCTGTGGGGTCTCAGAGTGGGTGATATTCATAAAAGGGGAGGGAAGAGAAGGGAAATAAAAGATCTGGCTGAATTCAAATTAAAGGCCAGGCAGAATAGCTCTGTCTTACAGGCCCGACGGAAGGAGGTTAAATCCTGCAGGGCCCTGATCTCATGGGACAGAGCATTCCACCAGGGCGGAGCCATCACTGATAAGGCCCTGGCCCTGGTGGAGGATAGTCTGACTTCCTTAGGGCCCTCTAAACTATGGTTATTCATGGACCTTAAGGTCCTCTGCGGGGCAGACCAGGAGAGGTGGTCCCGTAAATACGAGGGCCCTAAGAAGCAACAACAGCAGCAACAACAATAACTTCAAATGAGCCAGAGCCTGCACTATGTGCCAAAGAGGCAAGCAGCTTTTCAGCACAATAAATTACGTACTGCTCAAACGGAAATGTGGCTTGCCTCTTCAGCAATGAAAGAGGCTGCAATGGAAACCCCAGACAGTTAAAAGGATGGAAGACAGGAGTGCCTGGCGTGCTCTGGTCCAGGGGGTCACGAAGAGTCAGAGACAACTAAACAACCAAACAACAACAACAAGATTGTATTTGTCCAATATATCCATATATCTGAAGAAGTGTGCATGCACACGAAAGATTATACCAAGAGCAAACTTAGTTGGTCTCTAAGGTGCTACTGAACAATTTTTTAAATTTTTAAAATATATTTCAGCTGTGTCAGACCAACACGGCTACCTACCTGAATCTAGATCCATAATTTATGTCACTTAGCAGGAGACATTCAAAGCCTGCCAGAGATTTCAAATGTTTGTAATGATCTTTTAAATATTGCCTATATTTGCCCTGTTCTTGTTTAGTCGTGTCCGACTCTTCGTGACCCCATGGACCAGAGCACGCCAGGCGCTCCTGTCTTCCACTGCCTCCCGCAGTTTGGTTTCTAACTTCTCCTGTAAATCTTGCCATCTCATCATATTCAAATAATTTTGTCTGCCAATCTATTTTAGATGGTATCTTATCTCCTTTCCAATATTGGGCTAGTAATGTTCCCGCAGCTGTGGCTGCGTATATAAATAATGTTCTCAATTCCTTCAATATATCTTTGCTTATAATACCTACATTTCTATGAACCTATGTCTTTTCTCATTTTTCCTCCTTGCCCAGGGAGACCAAGGCCCACCTGGAGATGTGGTAAGTGATGATCCAGTAGGTTTGGGAAGGAGTTTTGTCTTTTTAAGGTCCACAAAAGAGACCTCACAGGCACAACACGCTTTCTGTTAGCACCATGCTTGGGGCTGCTGAGGTTGGGTTGAGATTTCTCTCTAGAACGGAGCTCTAGAAGAACCTAGGACTTTTGCCGCAGGGATGGAGAAGCTGAGCATCTCCAGATGTTGCTGATCTCCAGTTCCTATCAGCCTCGAACAGCATGGCCAATAGTTAGGAAAGATGGGAGATGTAGCCCAATGGCATCTTCACAAAGCACTTATCTTGGGTTATTTGACTACGTGCCATTCTGTGCAGCTTCACACAGAGTCAATTAAGCATTGGCCGAAAGCCAAGGATGACTGAGCAGAGAGGAGTTATCTGCCTAGAGATATGGGACCTTGGAAACAGTTCTGCCATTGGTTGAGGTCTCACACAGACATGATGACTTATGACCTTACTGACAGGAGTGTGTGTTGGTCAGTGTGGAGTCTGAGAGTCATTTGGAGTTTGTTAAGAGAGAGCTAGTTAAGATCTGTTCATGTATATAGTAACTTGTAGGTAAAGGTAAAGGGACCCCTGACCATTAGGTCCAGTCGTGGCCGACTCTGGGGTTGCGGCGCTCATCTCGCTTTACTGGCCGAGGGAGCCGGTGTACAGCTTCCGGGTCATGTGGCCAGCATGACTAAGCCGCTTCTGGCGAACCAGAGCAGCGCACGGAAATGCCGTTTACCTTCCCACCGGAGCGGTACCTATTTATCTACTTGCACTTTGACATGCTTTCAAACTGCTAGGTTGGCAGGAGCAGGGACCGAGCACCGGGAGCTCACTCCATTGCGGGGATTCGAACCGCCGACCTTCTGATTGGCAAGTCCTAGGCTCTGTAGTTTAATCGACAGCGCCACCCGCGTCCCTTTTAGTAACTTGTAGAGTCTGCTGTAAATAATATACACTTCTAAGTAACCAAGTTACTAGCAGCAGGGTTTTGTTCCTGCTTCGTCCATCCTGCCTGCAACTGATTGCTTTCTGGAACTCTGCGTATGCTCTGCTAAGGTCTGGCTAAGGTCCTGCAACAGGTCAAAGTTGCAAAACACCAATAGTTACAGCCCTGCATTTTCAAATTATCTGGAAGGCGTATCAGAGCTGTTAAATATACAGGCAAGGACACCATACACTAAATACTGGACGCGGGTGGCGCTGTGGTCTAAACCACTGAGTCTCTTGGGCTTGCTGATCGGAAGGTCGGTGGTTCGAATCCCTGAAACGGGGTGAGCTCCCATTGCCCTGTCCCAGCTCCTGCCTACCTAGCAATTTGAAAGCATGCCAGTGTAAGTAGATAAATAGGTACCGCTGCGGCGGGGAGGTAAACTGCCTGGATTTGGTTGCCTTATTAATAAGCTTGAACAACACGGGGGGGGGGGTGCTGCCGGGGTCCCCACCCTGCAGTATACAGTCTGTGTTGGAAATGAAATCGATTTCTAAAAAGCCGATGGCTTGACCTTGGGGAGCAGGGAGGAGGACGAGGAGGAGAACAGCATCTTGAATGACACTCCTTTTCTGAATTTCCTTTCTAGAGCTTCACGGGTCTTCGCACAGGAGGGGGCTACGACCCATTTAGTTTCACCACCAAGGGGGAAAAAGGAGAGCGGGTAAGTGAGGGAACAGGCTGGGTTTTGCGTCAACACGTGGACACACGAGTGTCGGGCCTTTTCTGTAGTGGCTCCCAGTTTGTGGAATGCTCCCCTCTCCCCAGGGAGATTCACCTGACGCCTTCATTATATATATTTAAAACATTCCTCTCCAGCCAGGCCTTTGGGCTGATTAATATCCTACAGCCTTTTAAATAGGTCTGTGGGAAGGGGGTGTTATTGCCTTGTTGTTTTGATTCAATGATTTGCTGTGTTTTATCTTGCATTCTATTCTGCAAACCGCCCTGAGATGTTTTGCCATTGAACTGTAAATGTAACAGTGTAGCCTTATTAGACTTTACCGATTGGTAGGGCGAGCGTTGCTCCCAGAACAGGGAGGAAGGAGTCAAATGACATCAAGGTTTGGTTCAGATAAAGAGTTTATTCTGCTCTGTGCGTCATTGTGGTCAGGATGTAAGATAAGACCCAGATGTGTCATCCCTGCTCCACTTTGGAACTGGCAAGGCCATTCATTAGGCGTCACAGACTGATAAAGGAGAGAGCTTTGTTTATACAGCTGTGTTCTTGTTATACATTTGCTCAAGAGCTCAAGTTAATGATTTTTAGCTAATGCACCCTTGGAGAAGGAAAAATGGGATTTTGGGGCCCGTTTCAGACTGACTGCACAGTCAGATTTTAGAATGGGAAACCCATTCCTTCAACAGCGTCCTTCAAAATGCTTCCAGCAGCAGCACATGTTTTTCCCAAGGGACTCCCTTCCATCTCAACTCTGCTGTTTCCCATTGATATTTAGGGACTTCCTGGCAAAGATGGGATTCCTGGATTGCCTGGCAGGCCTGGACGAACTGGTCCCCCTGGTTCCCCTGGACTCATGGTAGATATTTGGGTCTGAATTGAAAGCATCTTCAAAAGGTTTGCCTTATTGTGTCCAGTCTTTGTAACATCCACTATTCTTTCTCTCTGTTGATTGACAGGGTCTCCCTGGCATTCAAGGGGATCATGTAAGTTGGTCGTATAACCCCTTTTCCCAACCAGTGTCCTGCCCTCCCAATTTTTTAAAACAAGCCTGTTAGTCTTTTGGATGGGCATTTACAGGTTTCCTGCAAATTGGCACAGTCTTTTTGCATGTGACAGTTGAGCACCTCTGATTGACTGAGTTAAACTCAGTTAAGCTGTGTCATTTTATGCTTGCTTATGGTGGAACCTCTGGCAATGCTTGGCCAGACTGGAATGCTTGGGGAGCATCGATACAGGATGCTTGCAGTCTGGTTTCTATGAGGGAAGGAAACGTCGTCTGGTTTTGTTTGCTGTTGAAACCAAAAGGAGATACATCGGTACATCGGTTGAAGAACAGTCCTGTTTACGAACGATTCGGTTTACGACCACCGCAAAACCGGAAGAAGTAGTGTCCCGGTTTGTGAACTTTACCTCGCTCTACGAACGGAAGCCGAATGCTGGAAAGGCACTGGTGGCGGAAGGGAAAGCGTGCCTCAGTTTAAGAACGGTTTTGGTTTAAGAACGGACTTCCGGAACAGATTAAGTTCGTAAACCGAGGTACCACTGTATGTGGAAGGCAGGCTGAAGACTGAGTAGAGGTCCCAGGAAGTAGGGAAGCTATGGGGAAAGAAATTAGGGCTGGCCTTAATGTTAAGCAGAGTGAGGTGATGGTGCAGATGGTGGTCTTTCAGAGCCCTCTGGCTGTACACTTCTGTTGGAGAAGCCATCTTGAAGTAAGATTCATATGCCATCCAGTCAGCTTCTATGCACGGAATGGAGTTAAAGGCCCCATCTTGTCCCTCGCCTCAGGCAGTGCATGAGATCTCTTGGTGCCTTCAGGTTCTCTGTTTTTGCAGGAACCTAAACCTTCATCCTTTGCTTGGCGTTCTAGGGGCCTCCAGGATATCCAGGACCTCCAGGGCCAAAAGGAGATAGAGTAAGTTTCCTGTATGCCTTTTAAATCCTGGTGACCCCATTGATGTGTGTATGACTGTGTGAACCATCTTTCTCCGCATGAACCTGCCTGGACCCTAAGATCATCATCTCAGGCCCTTCTCCATGTGCCATCTCCAAGTGTGGGACCAAAGGGTGGGGAACAGGCCTTTCTGTAGCAGTTGTTGCTGGTATCCAACTGTCTTGAGAGACAATGGGGCCTACCTCCATGGGTGAAGCAAAACCGCTGTGTTAGCAGCACCGAGGTGACTCCCCTAAGGCGCAAGTTCTCGTGTCATTTCAGAAAATGCAGATCAGGGCTGAATCTAGGCATATATACAAAACACTGTGAAAATGCTTTTAAAGCAATGTTTTAATATATATATTGAATTTCCCATAAGCTCACCATTGCCCTCTCGTATCGCATTTTTGTTTTGTTTTTAATTTTTTAATAAATCTTTATTGGTTTAAAATACCAACATACAACGAAGGTAAGTATAGCAAAGTTAAATACAAAAAGAAAAGATTATCACAACGTAAAAGCAAGGAAAAAATTTAAAAAGGAAGAAAAGGGAAAAAAGAAATGAGAAAAAAACAACCCAAAGATTTATACGGCATCTTGTCTATCAAATAAAATTTTCAGCATGAAACTTCCAATTGTTCTCGTTATACTTTTTCTATTGTCATGGTATTATCGCACAGTTTTATTTTATATCCTTTTTCATACATTCCACTAAGGTATTTGTTTCATTTATTTATTGTGTCGCATTTGTGTAATGCACCAAAAACATTACATTTGCAGCTGTATAGCTCAGTCACAGGTAGGTTTGCCTTAAAATGTGAATTGGTTCAAATTTCTTCCCTTCTCCTTTTTTGCCGGCTTGGGTTTCTTTGGCGTTTCCCCGTGGAAATAGACCTGTGATCTGCCTGATTAGCAGCATGTAAACAGAGCATCTCCTCTTCTGCAGGGAGAATCAGGATATGTCCTAGGAGGCATGGAGGTCATTCCAGGGCAAAACGGATTACCCGGACCGCCTGTAAGTAGGAGCAAAATATTTTGCCCCCCTAATATTTCTATCACTTGATCCTTCTCCCCAATACATCCTGTTTCCTCTAGAGGCTGGACATGGCTTTGGTCCAGACTCTGAATTCAACACAGTTTACTGAACTCCTCTCTCTCCTCCCTCTGACTCTGAGCCCTAGGAGAGTTTATTGTACAGTTCATCACCGTGTGTACAAACCAAGATGCCGCCTGAGATTGTGCACCCCACTCCCCACAGCCCTAGACCCTCTTCTGGTGCTACCATAAGGGATTTGGAAGCCTTTGTATGCTGGGCCCGGGGGTTAACCCGAGTAACGCAGTCCAGGTCTGGTCCCGAATCCAAGGGTTCCGCGAGAAGTCAGTCCGACAGAGCCGAGGCAGGAAACCAGGCAAGGTCAGGCACAGGATCACAGGCAGGTTCTGGCAAACAGCAATGTTGCTCCCACAACCTGGGGCGGGGTCCAGCAGCCCTTTATCTCTGTCAGGGTAACCAACACTTTGAATTGTGCTCGGAAACAGTCCTGATCCCCCGGTGACTCACCTCCCTGTTTCGCCCGAAGGCGAGCACTCCTCCTGCAAGTACTCAGGTCTCTCCTTCTCTCAGACCTCAGTCTCTGCAGCTCGGGAGATGTCGGTGGGTTACTAGACCCAGGGGCCACCTCAGCCTCACCTGACCCAACTGGTAGTGGAGCAGCTGTAAGTGATGGCTTAGCTGGAGGCAACGAGGTCATCCCCGCATCTGGAGCCAGGGCAGGCTCAGGCCCCTGACTCGGCCCAGCTGAGGGGGAACCTGTTGCAGGGGAACCTGTGCAGACTGGGGCTCTTCAGAATCAGGCCCCAGACTAGGTTCAGCTGCCGCCTGAGGCAAAGGATCCGGTGCGGACTGAGACTCCTCTGGTTCCGAGTCCGAGCCCGAGTCCCAGGCCATCACACTGACCACCCATTGTTGTCCCAACAATTCCCAGGTTCTGAGCCTTCTTCCCTTGGGGATTCCCCAGCTGTTACTCCCCCCTCTCCACTCCTCTGCATCCATGACAGTTGTTCAGATGTTTGGGTTAAACCATTTCAGGGTTACAAGGGGCAGCCAGGAGTTCCCGGAGTGCCAGGACCACCGGGTTTGCCCGGACTCCCCGGACCGCAGGGACCACCTGGATTGTCAGTCAAGGTGTGTATGGGCCTGCAGGCAGGCAAAGGGAATGCTTGTCTCAGATGCTGTCTCAATTTGCAAACAGTAGAATTCAGTGGGTGGGGGAACCATCGTTTGGTGGTAATTGACACTGAATTTCTGTTAAACTGATTATCAGTGAGGCCTGAGTTATGTTATATAATTATTATTATTATTAGTATTATTTTATCATTTATATCCCGTCCATCTGGCTGGGCTTCCCCAGCCACTCTGGGCAGCTTCCAACAAAATATTAAAATACAGTAGTCCATCAAACATTAAAAGCTTCCCTAAACAAGGCTGCCTTCAGATGTCTTCTAAAAGTCTGGTAGTTGTTTTTCTCTTTGACATCTGATGGGAGGGCATTCCACAGGGCGGGTGCCACTACCGAGAAGGCCCTCTGCCTGGTTCCCTGTAACTTGGCTTCTCGCAATGAGGGAAATGCCAGAAGGCCCTCGGCGCTGGATCTCAGTGTCAGAACGATGGGGGTGGAGACGATCCTTCAGGTATACTGGGCCAAGGCAGTTTAGGGCTTTAAAGGTCAGCACCAAGACTTTGAATTGTGCTCGGAAACGTACTCAGGAGTGTGACCTGACAACCACCTCCTTTCTCTCTGTTCCAGGGTGAGCCAGGAGACCCTGGGGTCAGGGTAAGTGCCGGGTTGTTTTACCACCCACTCAAGCTATGCTGTCATGAGAACATCAGTAGAGCCCGGCTGGTGGAGCAACCCAAAGGGACCCTTCAAATAATCACAGAGTCACAAGGGACTCTGAGGGTTGTTGAGTCTAAGCCCCTGCAATACAAGAATCTCAGCACACGGTCTCCCATCCAGTTTGAAACCATACCGGACTCTGCTTAGCTTTGCAAATGTGCCAGCTATTTTATTGCTGTGCCACTTGGAGGTCCACCATCCTGTTCTCACCGTGGCCAACCAGAAAAAGAAGAGTTTGGATTTGATATCCCGCTTTATCACTACCCAAGGAGTCTCAAAGCGGCTAACACTCTCCTTTCCCTTCCTCCCCCACAACAAACACTCTGTGAGGTGAGTGGGGCTGAGAGACTTCAGAGAAGTGTGACTGGCCCAAGGTCACCCAGCAGTTGCATGTGGAGGAGCGGGGAAGCGAACCCGGTTCACCAGATTACGAGTCCACTTCTCTTAACCACTACACCACACTGGCTCAAACAGGAATTCACAATCAGGAACTGAGCACAACAGTGCTCTCCCCACTGGGACATTTGGTTGACCCCTTTGAGAACAGGTTTGCTGGACCAGATGGATCTCCCTCGGTGCGAGCCATAGCTGTCAACTTACAGATTTGAAAATAAGGGACCAGCAGCCTTGAAAATAAGGGACCAGCAGCCAAAATAAGGGACCTGCAGCCTCACCTGTTCCAGGCACTCCAGTCTTCCTGTCCTCCTGCAGTCTGGTCAAACTCATGCTGGTAGCTTCGAGAACACTGTCCAACCAACTTTGTAACCAGAGGTTCAACTGAATAGAATCTGAGTCACATGCACCACAAGGCCTATGCAGCCTCAACTTAAGATGGCTCCCCGGCCTGGCTTTGCACGGCAAAGTTTGCAGCAGCACGTGCAACAAAATGGCGTCCAGCATTCAAAATCCCCCTCAGCTTGCATTAACTAGCCACACACAAGACATGCAAGCTCCACCCCCCAGTCGTTCTTAGACTCCTTATTGGGTGAGTAACACAGCCAAGCAACACAGTTGGAGCCTCCCTCCTCCCTGGCCGGCAGGGAGAGAGGGAGAGGAGCTGCTTCCTTTGAAATTTAAGGGACATCATTTAAGGGACATTTAAGGGACATCCATCAATAAGGGACAGCAGCGGGACATGGCGCTGGAATAAGGGACTGTCCCTTCAAATAAGGGACACTTGACAGCTATGGTCCGAGCTGGCATCCAGGCTCTTCTTTCCTTCTTAAGTCACGATTCCAAAAATCAGCGCTGTGGCACCCTCAAGCAATCCTCAGCTCAGATCCTGTGAGAGAGCCGCCGTGCGACTGAGGCAACGAAATGGTTCTTTGTTCCCCACAGGGACCTCGAGGGAAGAGCGGCGTCAAGGGAGAGAAAGGAGAAGTCGGAGAGTTGGTGAGTGTGACCTTTCAGGGTGCGTTCAGACGATAGGAATTTTGCGGTTGTTTTCTAGATGATAATGCCAGCGCTTCTGCCCCATTTTCCAATGTTCCTTTCACCTTGCAGTACTGGTCATGTGTTGAAACCACAGGTTTTTTTTACCGCTATGCCAGCAGGTTGTGCTAAATTTCATTCGCAACAGTGGTCCTCGTGTGCCACAACAATGATGCTCCTCCCTTTCTGTACGTGTTTGCTTCTGCCCCGCCCCCAGAAAACAGCAAAAAAGAACCGTAATGCCCCAAATTTCGTCACCTGCAATTTTCCAGGTTGAGGGGGCTGCAAACACCCTCCCCCCAGATTCTAACAACATGGAAACAAGCATTAAACGTGCTGTATTGTTAGCTTCCCAGATGTGGCTTTTGTGTTGTGTGAAAGCTCTGGTCCCAATGGGAAAATTTATGGGGAAATAATTGGAAATTCACAAATTGTTATGCTTTAAGAGAGAATTTTCTAAAAATGCACCACCGATGGTACTTAACACCTTGGAGACTCTCAAAGATGTACAAAGGGGTCCCAAGTAATCGTTGGAGATGCGGAGACAAATTAGGTACTCTCTATCACATGTGGTGGCTATGTAATAACATCCAGGTATTTGGGGAGAGCTTCCATTCAGAATTACAGGAAATGTTAAAGATCTCTTTTAACAGAAAACCAGAAGCCTATCTGCTGGGAATTACAGATTTGGATATCCCACAAAAAATGAAGGGTATCTTTTTATATGCTATGGTTGCAGCAAGAGTTCTTATCGCTGCAAAATGGAAGAGTGATGAAATCCCCTCTATTCATGAATGGATTCAAAAATTGACAGAGTATGCGAATAGATAGTTTATCAGAAAAAATAAATAAACCGAAACAGGAATTTGTCTCAAAATGGGAGGTCTTTAAAGTATATTTGAAAAATAATTACATTAGTTTAAACTCTGTCACAGCATTCGAGTAATTTCAGTAGTAGCTTTAAGAAAGACATCAGATTTAAGATAAATTAAGGATTAGTCAAATTAGGATAAAAGTGTATATTGGCAACAAGCAATATATAATTGAAGTAAGGAATAGACGGCAGGTCGGGTCTATAGTTCAAAGACCAATTTTTGCTTTATGGTTTTGTAAATAATATTGTGTTCATTTTCATTTGTATTTCTGTTTCTTCTTTTTCTTCTTCTTCTTCTTCTTCTTCTTCTTCTTCTTCTTCTTCTTCTTCTTCTT